>CM076583.1:881047835-881537666 GCA_034641835.2 Pinus albicaulis | reverse complement strand
CTCATTGAACATTTCGTGACATGGCCGCCTAGTTAATGGTTGCTGCCACTGTTGCTCGTAGACTGGAGTGTTTCCATTCTTTCAACCCGCGGTTCGAAAGGTGAAACCCGTTTACAAGAAAGTCGTTTACGAGCCATTATGGAGACCACACGTGGCAAATTTGAATTGGTTCCATGCACATAGGGAACGCTTTCTCATTGGCTGGCTCACCCCAAGCCTCGCAATGGAAAACGCCTCCAGCGTAATTATTATTATGTAACTATAATTAATATTAATAATGAAATAATATATTACTATATTAATAATAATAATATAATACTAATAATAATAATATAGTGTTAAATAATATATAATTCATTACATTAGTATTATTAAATAATCATATATTTTATAATACTATTAAATATATATTATTAATATTATTATATCTACTATTATTAATATAATAATATATAGTTATTACTATAGTATATATATATATATTTTTTTCTGAATATGGCTACTTCTATATTGATACAAAAATAGTATTACATGGAGGCCGAAGCCTCGAGAATTCCAGCCCAATGCTGAGGCATTCTAGCTTTACCAGCTGGTAATTGATCATCAAAACAATTAGGAGAGAGACCATGAGAGCTTTGAAGAGCAGTGATACTGTCTGTTCCTATCAAGTGACTGACAACTGTAACTGTAACTGTAACATGAACAGACCTTGACAATATGACTCCTGTGGAGTGAGCCAGAGTGGCTGGATTTTTATAATTTCGAGCCATAGCAAAAACAAAAATGACAATTCTAGAACCTGTGATTAGAGCAAGAACATGGACATAATGCAGAATATAACTCCCACACAGGGGAGACCGACCATAAAGCAGAAGAGAGACCAAAAGAACAGTAGCAGAATTAAGCAGATGCATAAAACTGTAGATGAACACCTTCAGGCCGATGAAAACCAAAACACAGGCGCGCGAACCTGGAACCACGTTACTGAGCAGAGGGAGGATCTTCCTCGACAATGAGGCAGGTGTATTTGTAAGGATCCTCATCTTCAGGAGGCGGATCATCCTTGCACTCAGGACCGCCATCATTTGGAGCCGAAGGATTCGCCTGAGCACCCAATTTGGCCTCATTGCCAGAAGAAACATTCTTCCCGATATCCGCCTGGGGAATGTTGTGCTCTATCTCCGTTAAGGTCTCCCGAGCAGCCTCAGTGGTGGCGCGAACCTGGTCCGAAGAAATCTAATCAGAGGGGGCAGCCCGAAGGTCTATGGTCACCGTTGCAAGGAGAGGGGTGTTGTCAATACTGCAGGGGAAATGAAAACGGGCATGGTGAGAAGGCGCCCTAGACGACAAACGAAAATGCCCAGTGGGATTGAAACGATTCCGACCCCTTCCTCGACCTCTTCGCGGAGCTGGAAGATGGACAGGTCCGAATTCAGAAGAATATGACGAGGAATCGGAGTTGGAGGGAGAGGAACGGTTGATAGCATGCCCAATGGCTCCCCCACGCCTGCAACGCATTCTCGGGCGTAAGCGGGGCATGGTTTGATGGTCAGAGGGAACAGTAAGAGCACGATGAGCTTGCTTGCCACCGGAATCGGAGACAGACGTGCGCGGAAGATTGCAAGAGGCGCAGTTGGAGATATGAAGGCCGAGCAGAATTTCCATACAGCAATTTAAAACACAGCGTGACCCAGTGCTGGTGCGTGAGCTGCGCTCAGCTGCAACAGGGATGCAACAGACGCGGAGGGGATGAACAAACACGAAATTACTAGAGTTCGCCATCGCTGATGTAGAAATGCGCTGGTTTCGGGGAGAGAGCTCCCATAAATTTGCATTGAATTGCCGGACTGTATCATTTAAGTGCCAGAGCATGCGAGGATGGGTGGCGGTGGTGGTGAGCCACGCGCCAACCCACCTGACCACCTGCTCCTCATTAATCACTGAGACCACCCGCATCCGGGATTACTATAGTATATATTAGAATTACTTCTAGAATGGTTTACATAACTGACTTGTTGAATTTTGTGATTGTTGCCATTGTTAAGCATTTTGACCGGAACTAGCTGCAGAATGCATGCATTCCGTAGCTAACCGGCGATTCTGCAGCTACCTTTATGTTTGAGCATGTTCTAGGTGGCCACTTGAGGAAAAACGCATATGGGCATGATCCACGTCGTGCCTACATGGTGTGTTGCTCGTCATGGAAGAGGAAATGGATTCTGGGTACGGTTATGCACGTGTGAACACATTTGTGAAGGAAGACTCCTACTAGGACTGTCACAGTCCAGGTGTCTTTTATCCTTTACGCAGCCACCTCAAAGACTCCTAAGATGATTTGGATTAGGAAGACATCATTCCTAAATTATTTTAATTATTGTTACTTGCATTTACTTTATAAACTCTTGAGTAGGCCGAGAGCTTAGTTAGAGATTTTGTATTAGATTTGCTGCTAGATTTTGTGAAAACTCTGTGTTACGTCTTTGAAGACACAGAGCATTATGTTCAAACTATTGCATCGTTAATGGAGCAGACAAAATTATCCTGAAGGCGTGATTTAATTGGGAATTGAATGCCGTCAAGTGGTAGAGGGCCCCTGCCCCTTGAACGGACTTTCTTTTGCGTACAGTAGATAATTTTTTCTTAGCTGTCTTTACGTTCTGCATATTGAATTAGTAGTTGTTTTGTTTTATATACTGTGGTCGTACTCATTCTAGTTCTTCCATAAGAAGACACTCTTCCAACAGACCAAAATGATGAATGTTTAAATGACTATGGTATTGTAGGATAGGAGTTAAATTTATATTTGTTTTCAATTAGCTACTGTAGTCATATTCGTTCCAGTTCTTCCACAAGAAGACACTTTGCTAATAAATCAAAACGATGAATGTTTAATGACTATGGTACTGTAGGATAGGAGTTGTATTTGTTTTTAACTAGAGACTGTAGTTATATTCATTCCAGTTCTTTCACAAGAAGACATTCTTCCAACAGATCATAACAATGAATGATGAATAGCTATAGTGTCATAGGAATTAGTTGTAGTTTTTAGTCTTCACTATCACAGTTGCACTTGTCCTAATCATTCTTCCACAAGAAGAAATTCTTCCAAGACATGCTTAAGAAGTTCAAGATATGACTGTGATGTGACAATTTAGTTTTTCATTTGCTTTCAGTTCATTTGCTTTCAACTGCATACAAGTCCACAGTCAGAATTGTTCTACCTCTTCCACAAGAAGGAACTTTTCCAAAATATCATTAATGATGAACAACTAGGTTGTGTAACTTCATAGAATAGTGCATGTTAATTAGAACGCTCCGGAGTTTCATTTTGCATTTAATTCATGTCCAGCTACTTTGTTTCAAAGTTTGATGATGGCTTATGGTTTAACATTGTTTTAGTTTAGAGGCATCTTAAGCTCATGTTTAAATCAATTCATTGCACTTAAATCTCATAGTCACATTGTCACCCTTTGCACAGTAGATCACTTTAGTTGATAGAATTCATAAGACAACCTTCATTACTTACAAATATCTTTTTGTTCTGAAAACCACCAGTGATCCATAACCTTAGGAACAGAAGATAACATCATTACAAGGTCTGAAATATCTCTGCAAATTCCTCACCATAAACAGAGCTCTTCCTCAATAGAACCACCTTGAAAAGAAACCAATAACCCTTTGAGTATAGGCTCTGTGACAATCAATTGAAATTGCAGAATAGAATTAGGAATTAGTCATGGAATAGATGAGCTTAGAATAGAATGTTGCATCATGATTAGTGTCTAACTGTTTAGTTAGAAAACTTGCATATTTAGTGATCATCTTTCAAAGTCTAGTTTGTGTCATTTGTCATCATTAAGCTCTTGTTTCTATTTGGTCATAGTTTAGATGTTGCTTTAGTGTTTTTGATTACATTTGCCATTCCATACATTAGGCTCAACTGTGTTTTTTTGACCACCAATTCCTTTTCATTAGTTTTCTAGGCATTTTCATTGTAAACATAAAACTTCAAAAGACCAAAAACATCATAAATCAACATAAAAGACCAAAACATCATAAAACACTACATACAACGCACTAGGAAACAAGCACCTAGGTACATATGGTACATTTCACTTCAGCAGTTTACAAATCCTGGTTGACAATTAAATGAACTCAGTTTAGGAGACTAGATTGAGGCACAACATTTTGGCGACGTTGCCGGGGAAGTGAAAACTAGGTAACCTTTGTTTCTTAGCATCCACAAACAATTTTATGCATAGGGAGAGAGATTCAAGGGGAATATTTATAAGCAGTAGAGGCAGAAGTTTGACATCTAGAACACCACTTGTTTCACCTAGATCCAGAACTAGTACACCTTCAACTCAAACCCATCTTCCATCCTTTACTGATCCTGGACTTATAGAAGATCTAAGGTCACCTATTCCATTAGAGAAACCTTCCACTTCAACCACTGAACCTGCCATAGAAGAGGATCCAAAAACCTTTGTTGAGGATACAAACCGTTCTATTTCCACAGTAGAGTCAACCATGGCAGAAGAAGGAGGAGGAGGAGTTGTTAATGGAGAACACACATTATTTGGAGGAGGTAGAGGTAGAGGTAGAGGAGAAGGAGGAAGAGGAGGTAGAGGTGCAGATGGAGGAAGAGGTAGAATAGGAAGCTCTTTTTGGTTCCCTATACTTGATGAAGAAACCAATACAACCATGAAAAACATTTCACCTTATGTCCTTCCGAACTTCTATGGACTTAAAACTGAGGATCCTGAAACTTTCTTATTCGAATTTGAAGTGCTGTGTAGGACTTATGACTATCTTCAAGATGCTCAAAAATTGAAATTATTTCTTTCAACTCTGAAAGGAGCAACATTGAAGTGGTTTATGAGCTTAAACAGTAGTTCCATTAGGACATGGGAAGACATGAAACAAGCATTTCTAGAGAGATACTTGGATTATTGTATGCCGGTTAATCATAAGGAAGAAGTGTTCAAGATGATACAAAAAGAAGATGAAAACTTAGAAGATTTGTTGGAAAGATTTAAATACAACATAAAAAGGGCACAAATGGAAAACCTAGATCAAGACACTTTAAAAGCTGTTTTGTTGAAAACCATTAGGGATGAATGGTTGGATATCCTTAACATGATGGGAAAAGGGGATATATCACAACTCACATTACCTGAAATATCTGAGTTATGTATCAACCTTTCCAGGGGGAAATCCAAAACTGTCAAAGGTCCAAGAGATCCTGCTCTTGCAAGGGCAAGTAAATCTGCTTCTGGGACAGTAAGTAGATCAGAAATAGGACATATGCTTGATGATTTTAAATCTGACATCTTAGGGAGTCTTAGTGAACAAATAGACACCCTCAAGATACAAAACAAGCAAAAGGCTGAACCTGATGCCTTGGCAATCTTTTGTCCCAAATGTAGGAAGAAACATGCCTTGAGAGAGTGTCCTTTAGATGTAAAAGTTGTAGAAACCTGTGTTATTTGTTCTGAGAAACATGAGATCAAGAATTGTCCTTCTCTTCCTGGTCTCAAGGCTGTTTTTAAAGAAGAAACTCCTACAGATTCCACAGAATCTCTTAACTTTGTATCTAGAAGACCTTGGCAGGGATCTCAGACACAAGGATTTCATGATCAAATGTATAATCAATCTCCACCTTGGAATTCTTGGCAGCAACCTTGGCCCCAATTTCAAAATCAATCTCAAGCTTGGGAACAAGGATCACAAGGTCCCTATGGAAGATACTCTCCATATTATCAGTATCCACCATCCTATCCACCATATCCACAATTTTATCCTCAAAATTCTCAACAAAATTTTCCTCAAAATCTTCAACAAAATTTTCAACAGAATTCTCAACAACATCATTTGAACCAACCTCATCAAAATCAACCACTTCCATTACCATTCCATCAAAAATCCAATCAATTACCAGCTCAGCCCATACCAAACCCCAATAATAAGAATCCTCAAAATACATATATGATAGAAGGACAACAATTTCCAACTTATTTAATTACTCCTCTAGACCTTAGTGATGTTCAACTTAGGTCTGGAAGGATACTTGAGAAGAGGAAACCTTCTGTGATCATACAAGAACAAGATGATTCTGAGGAAGACTCCCTACGGGTTAATAAAAGTCTTCAGGAAGAAACATCCTTTCAAGGCCAAAACATTGAAAAACTGAAACAAAAAGATCCAATAAGCCCAACTCCAGTATTAGAGCAACCATCCACATCTACTTCTATACCTCCCTTTCCGGAAAGATTACAAATTGACAAAGGTGTAGAAAAACAAATAATGGTGCCTAATTATGATTTCTTCGATGAATTGAGAAATGTTTGCATTAAAATTCCATTATTGCAAGCCATTAAGGAAATCCCAATTTTAGCCAAAACAATAAAGGAGTTGAGTATGAAGACAACAAAGAAAAGAATAAGAGAAACCAAGAAAATTCAACTGGTAGGACAAATAGCAGACATTATGATGGGTAAGACTACTATTCCAAAGTACCTTGACCCAGGAAATCCAGTTATCAAAATTCACATCAATGGAATTGAAATTCAAAACACACTCATTGACTTAGGAGCAGCAATAAATATCATGAGTAGACAAATCATGGACAAACTGAAACTTCCTAATCTTCTCTTTACACCCACACTATTACAACTAGCAGATAGATCTGTGATCAGACCAGATGGGGTAATAGAAGACATTCCAATGTCCCTAGACTCTTGGGAGTACCCTGTGGATTTCATGATCCTTACCCCCAAGAATAATCTAGGAGGCCATCCTGTTATACTAGGAAGACCTTGGTTGGCTACAGCTGATGCTTTTATTAGTTGTAGGTCCGGTGATATGTATATTTCTGATGGAAGTTCAACAAAGAAATTCACTTTATATCCTCCAGATAGGACAATTACAGATCTAGATGACACTCAATGGATAGAGGATGAAGAATATTTGCAACCACTCTTCACAATTTCAGAAATTAGTGAAGATAATCAAATTCCGAATACTCTAGAAAATTTTGAATCTTCTCCAGAGCACAAACAAGAATCATTTCAAGAGAGATCCAATATTGAGTTCTTGTCATCTAGACAGATGTCTTTGCATTCTATGGACAAATTTGGCAGTTCTACAAGTGAAATTTTTCCAGGCAAAACCTTGAATATAAACAAAAACCTGGAAAAATCTCAACAAGAAGAACTAGTCAAAGTATTACAGAGACATTCTTCTGCATATGCATGGGAATACACTGACATGAAAGGGATAGGTCCCAAGACTTGTACTCATCACATCTATATAGAGGCAAATTGCAAACCAATTAGACAACCTCAAAGACGGATGAATCCAAATCTTAGGGAAATTGTCAAGGAAGAACTACAAAAATTGTTAAATGTTAACTTCATTTATCCTATTTCAGATAGTCAGTGGGTTTCCCCTTTAGTAATTGTACCTAAGAAAAATGGAAAATGGAGGGTGTGTGTTGACTATCGAGAACTGAATAAAGATACTCTTAAAGACCATTTTCCCTTACCTTTCATAGATCAAGTATTAGATACATTAGCAGGTAAAAGTACTTTTCATTCCTGGATGGATTTAGTGGTTACAATCAAATCCAAGTAGCACTTGAAGACCAAGATAAAACCACATTTACTTGTCCTTGGGGTACTTATGCCTACCGAGTATTGCCATTTGGATTGTGCAATGCACCTGCAACATTCCAAAGGGCAGTATTAGGAATTTTTTCTGATCTGATACATGACTGTGTAGAGGTATACATGGATGATTTTACAGTTTATGGGGATACATTTGAAGAGGCTTTAGAAAACTTGGAAAAGGTCTTAAAAAGATGTCAAGAAGCAAACCTTTCTCTTAGTCATGAAAAATGTTTTATGATGTTCACCGAAGGTATTGTTTTAGGGCACCACATTTCAGGGGATGGGATTAGAGTTGATGAGGCGAAAGTTGAAGTTATTTCTAACCTATCCATTCCAAGTTGTCAAAGAGATGTAAGAAGTTTTCTAGGATTTACGGGGTACTATCGGAGATTTATAGAAAACTTCACCAAAATAGCATCTCCTCTCTTCAAATAACTCACCAAAGATTGTGAATTTAAGTGGACTTCTGATTGCCAGTTAGCTTTTGAAACCCTGAAAACCAAAATTTCTGAAGCACCTATATTAAGGGGACTTAACTGGAAGTTACCTTTTCATATCTCGACAGATGCTTCCGATACAGCTCTGGGAGCAGTATTGGGACAAAAAGATTTAATTCCCTATGCCATCTATTATATCAGTAAAAATTTGACTCCTGCAGAGTTAAACTATACTGTAACTGAAAAAGAGTTTTTAGCTGTTGTTTATGCCATTAACAAATTTAGACACTATATAACCGGCTATGAAACTTTTATTCACACTGATCATTCTGCCATTAGATATTTAATGAATAAATCAATCACTAATGGTAGAGTTATATGATGGTTGTTATTATTGCAAGAATTCAACATTACTATTCTAGATAGGCCTGGAAAACAAAACACTGTGGCTGACTTCCTGTCTAGAATTCAAAATATCAAAGATGACACTCCGGTTGAAGATCAATTTCCTGATGAATATCTTTTTGCAGTTCCTACTCAAACTCCATGGTTTGCTGATATTGCTAATTATTTAGTTTCAGGAAAATTTCCTTCAATCATGAATGCAAGGGATAAAATAAAAATCATTAATGATAGTGCAAGATATTCATGGGTCGCTAATGAGTTGTACAAGACAGGTTCAGATTTGATCATTAGAAGATGTGTTCGTGAAGATGAGATGCCTGAAATTCTCAAGGCATGTCATGATGAACCTTGTGGCGGACACTTTGCAGATAGCAGGACAGCCTATAAGATCCTTAACTTAGGATATTATTGGCCATCTTTGTTTAAAGATGCAAGGGAATATGTCAAAAGGTGTGACAGTTGCCAAAGGGTAGGGAAACCTTCTCCTTCAGGTGAGATGCCATTACAACCTCAGGTACACATTGAACCTTTTGAAAAATGGGCTTTCGATTTTGTAGGACCTATTAGTCCTCCATCAAGACAAAAGAAATACATATTAGTTTGCACTGATTATGTTACTAAGTGGGTAGAAGCTAAACCATTACTTGTTGCTAATGAATCATCCGTAGTTACTTTTCTTTTTGAGGATATTTTTACTCGTTTTGGTGTCCCAAGGGAAATTGTTACAGATCAAGGAGCTCAATTTACATCAAGGCTAGTGGAGCAAATGATGGAGAGGTACAAAATCAGGCATAGAAAATCTACTCCTTATCATCCACAAGCAAATGGTCAAGTGGAATCTACTAACAAAGTCATTGAAGGAATCCTAACAAAGACTGTTCATTTACATAGAAGAGATTGGGTAGATAGGCTTCCTGAAGCCTTGTGGGCCTATAGAACTACATGGAGAAACACAACAGGCCATACTCCTTATGAGCTTGTTTATGGAAAGCAAGTTTTGTTTCCTATAGAGTCCCAAATCCAAACATTCAAGATGGCAGTTCAGCTAGGACTTGATCTAACGGAGGCACAAAAGCATAGACTGGAGCAAATTAATGAATTGGATGAGATCAGACAAGATGCAGTTCAGAAAACAAGTCTAGTCCAACAACAAAGGGCTAGATGGCATGACAAGTACATCAAAGAGAAGAAATTTAAAGAGGGTGATTGGGCTCTCTTGTTTGATTCAAAATTCAAGGATTTTCAAGGGAAATTCCAGACACATTGGCTTGGGCCATATGAAATTGTTCGAATTTTTGATAATGGGGCAGTAAAAATCAGAACTATAGATGAAGAGGAGGTCACTTTTCTTGTGAATGGCCATAGACTGAAGTTATACCACAAGCCACTCTCAAGAGAAGAGTTTGTCAAGAAGTTCCAAGGAGACAATGATGTGAAGTTAATGAAGAAGAGTCTCTCTTCTTCATCAACTTGATTAAATTTTCTGAAGCATTTCTCTCCTGAAAAAAATAAAAATAAAAAAATAAATAAAGGTATAAACATGAAAACCAATCACTGATTGGCATGTTTATACAGAAAAGATAGGGTGAAAATCAGAGTCTCTCTGACACTCTAACTTTTCCCATTTTTGTTTCTAAGCAGCTGTTATAACAATCATAAGTTCAGTGCCATAGTACTTATGATTCATTTCATCTCACTCCATTCATTATCCATCCATACTTCATCCCATCCATCATTCACATTTCACTCCATTCCACATTCCATTCATTTCACTCCATCTTCCATTCATTTCATGTCAAAACATAGAATTTGATATCTTGCTGCAAGTGAATGAATTTCATTACAGCCCTTATGTTCCTTCATTCCATGAACTGAATCCATTTTTTTCCATTATCCACTTCATAATCCATCATCCATTTTCATCCATTTTCATAAACATTTCACCCATCTTCCAAAAACATTTCATTTTTCATGATTAAAGTATTCTACAGGAACATTCTGCAGCTCAGTGGACATTCTGCAGCTGATCACCTTTTCTACAGCCCGACAGTCTTTTTGCAGCCATAAACCCTGAAGGCATCAACCAGCAGACATCAGAATTATAACAAAGTGATCCAGTGAATTCATGAATCAAAAATATCAAGAAAATTGTGAAAGATTCCTCCAAAGATGAGCAGAGAAGACAAAGGCTACACAAACATAAAATAAAGGGCAGAGGTAACAAATTTAAATTACGATGGCAATTCATAAAAATTTAGCATAGTTTAGTTGTGGATTATTCAAAAAGTTGTTTTAATCATTTTATTGATCAAACACCAAACAAAACCCTCTACAGACTTTGTATTAAATCTTCCAATTCAAATTTTCTATCCAATAGCATTTGAGCGGTGGAACGGCCAAATCATTTGAAATTCCCACGACTCTTAACCAAGTTCTTTAATGATTGATATTTTTCCTGCCGTCGTAAATCCTCCGCCGTCTCCTCAAATCATTAATGCAATCCTCCACCTCACTCCACCACTCTATGCCGTGACCATTTGCCATAACGTCATTCCGTAGCCAGTATTCCATTCCGAAGGCAGAAGCATTATTATCATCAGGGGTAGAACAGAAGAGGTAAATTGGAAGCATAACGGTGTGAAAACTCAATGAACAGAGAGCATATCACTGAGAACGAAGTTTGGAGCATTTTCACTATCAACACAGAATTGTGGTCGTGTAGAGTTTAAAGCCTGTTGCTACCAGAAGAGAGAGGTGCTAAAATTGAAGACTTTGCTACCAAAGACAGAGGTGTGGTAGTAATTGAAGTTTGAAGTCTGTTATTACCAAAGACAGAGGTGTGGTAGTGACTGGTTTTGAAGTTTGTTGTTACCCGAGACAAAGTTACTGTAAGTGTTGAATTTGAAGCATACTATTTGCTATCAGAGACCGAGGTTAAGTTTGAAGTCTGTTGTTACTAGAAACAAAAGTATTTTTTGTGATTGAGTTTGAAGTCTTTCTGTTATCAAGGACGGAGGCATTGCACAAAAAGAAACTTGAAATCATCTACCACTGTCTATCAGAGACACATTAGCTCGAAAATTGAAATTGCTTCCATATCATTCCAAAGTTCAACAGAAGTACATCAGTCCGAGGATTCGAAGGCATTTTTCAAACAGAGGCATACAAACCAGAGATTTTTAAGACTGTAGCTATTTCAAAGGTATGTTCTTCCAAAATTGAAGCCATTTTCATTTAAAGCTTGAATCCATTTTAATCCGAAAGTAAAAGCCATTGTTTTGTGGATAGAGAAGAGTGTTAATTGATAGTGAAAAATCATGGGTTTCATCGTAAGGATTGAGCCTATAGGATCAAAATATTTAGAAGGTTATCCACAATGCAAGGAGATGCTACAACAAATAGGATGGCTCCAATTCTTTGAAAAGTTTAATGGTTGCCATAAGGAAGTCACCAAAACATTTGCTAGATCATTCCAAGGCACTGAGGTTGAAATAGGGGATGTTAAGTTTACTGTTAATGAAGTTTTTATAGCAGAGGCTACAGGATTATCCAGAGCTGGGGAAAGATGGTTTAAAAATAGGGAATTCCATAATGACTCATGGAAACAAATCTTAAAATCACCAAACATGGATGTTAGTGTGTTCAAGAAGGGAATTCCCAGTACAGCATTGAAGAGCAAATGGAGGAATATACTACTTTTACAAAAATTTGTTACATGTGAGGGTAGATATGGGACATTTTATGTCTACCATATGAGACTAATGTTGCATTTTCTAGGAGAAGATTTGAATTTACCATATTTCTTGTATCAAAGTCTGAAGAAAATGGCTTCCTGTGTTCAGAGAAGAGTTCAGTTTTTGGAAACAACCCCGTATCATCATGGGTTAGTAAAAATTTTAATTGAGCATCATCTATCTAAATCAAATGATACATGGGGTGATTTCTTAATAAGAAATCATTTTGAGGAAGCAAAATAACTATCACCTGAACCACAAGCCACAAAGAGAAGTAGGAGATGGAGGACTCCAACAGGTAAAATTGACAAACCGGTTCAAGAAAGCAGTGAAGAAGTCATTCTGGAGAAGTTGACTAGAATCAAGAGTCAACTCAAGGCAGAGAAGGTAATCAAGGAATCTGTTATAGAAAAAGGGGAGGGTTCCTCTCAACTAAGGAGAAGCCACAGATTAAAAGGAAAACTGAAGAAAACATCAATCAAACAAACAGGGGTAATCAATATTGAAGATGAAGAAACATCCATGGAAGAGTATGATGATGAAGATTTTTATGAAGGCACCCCTGAGATTGATCCTGCTCAATAGGAAATCTATGATTATGTGGAAACTTTAGAGAGAACAGCTTCAGAAAGAGAAGAGAGAACCCCCAGTCCTCCACTAACTGAAATTGATATATTGAGGAGGGATAGGTATGAGTTGGAATTGTTGAATAGACACATCAAAAATGAGAATGAAATTCTCAAAGATGAAATCAAGCTCAAGACTGACATGAACTCAACCTTATCCTTGCATATAAACAAAGTGGAGAGGACCAATGAGAAGATGAAGACAAGGAACAAAAAGTTGGTCAGAGCACTCACAAACCTCAGGTTCAAACTTGTGATCAGGAAACCCAGAAGGCCTCTAACATTCAGACAAAGGAGAAGAAGGGGATTAGATGTCCTTGCAGAAGCCTCAGAATTCATAGGATAATTTGCATGAGGACATGCAAAGAGACAGCAGTGGGGGTATGTTGAGCCTCAAATTTGTGCTTTTCCTTCACCTCATTTTACCTCATTTTCCCTTGTCCATTTCTATTTTAAACCCAATTGATCAATAAAAATAGTTAAAATTACTTCTAGAATGGTTTACATGACTGACTTGTTGAATTTTGTGATTGTTGCCATTGTTAAGCATTTTGACCGGAATTAGCTGCAGAATGCAGGCATTCCGTAGCTAACCGGCGATTCTGCAGCTACCTTTATGTTTGAGCATGTTCCAGGTGGCCTCTTGAGGAAAAACGCATATGGGCATGATCCACGTTGTGCCTACATGGTGTGTTGCTCGTCATGGAAGAGGAAATGGATTCTGGGTACGGTTATGCACGTGTGAACACATTTGTGAAGGAAGACTCCTACTAGGACTGTCACAGTCCAGGTGTCTTTTCTCTTTTACGCAGCCACCTCAAAGACTCCTAAGATGATTTGGATTAGGAATACATCATTCCTAAATTATTGTAATTATTGTTACTTGCATTTACTTTATAAACTCTTGAGTAGGCCGAGAGCTTAGTTAGAGATTTTGTATTAGATTTGCTGCTAGATTTTGTGAAAACTCTGTGTTACGTCTTTGAAGACATAGAGCATTATGTTCAAACTATTGCATCATTAATGGAGCAGACAAAATTATCCTGAAGGCGTGATTTAATTGGGAGTTGAATGCCGTCAAGTGGTAGAGGGCCCCTGCCCCTTGAACGGACTTTCTTTTGCGTACAGTAGATAAGTTTTTCTTAGCTGTCTTTACGTTCTGCATATTGAATTAGTAGTTGTTCTGTTTTATATACTGTGGTCGTACTCATTCTAGTTCTTCCATAAGAAGACACTCTTCCAACAGACCAAAATGATGAATGTTTAAATGACTATGGTATTGTAGGATAGGAGTTAAATTTATATTTGTTTTCAACTAGCTACTGTAGTCATATTCGTTCAAGTTCTTCCACAAGAAGACACTTTTCCAATAAATCAAAACGATGAATGTTTAATGACTATGGTACCGTAGGATAGGAGTTGTATTTGTTTTTAACTAGAGACTGTAGTTATATTCATTCCAGTTCTTTCACAAGAAGACATTCTTCCAACAGATCATAACAATGAATGATGAATAGCTATAGTGTTATAGGAGTTAGTTGTAGTTTTTAGCCTTCACTATCACAGTTGCACTTGTCCTAATCATTCTTCCACAAGAAGAAATTCTTCCAAGACATCCTTAAGAAGTTCAAGATATGACTGTGATGTGACAATTTAGTTTTTCATTTGCTTTCAGTTCATTTGCTTTCAATTGCATACAAGTCCACAGTCAGAATTGTTCTACCTCTTCCACAAGAAGGAATTTTTCCAAAATATCACTAATGATGAACAAACAGATTGTGTAACTTCATAGAATAGTGCATGTTAGTTAGAACGCTCCGGAGTTTCATTTTGCATTTAATTCATGTCCAGCTACTTCGTTTCAAAGTTTGATGATGGCTTATGGTTTAACATTGTTCTAGTTTAGAAGCATTTTAAGCTCATGTTTAAATTAATTCATTGCACTTACATCTCATAGTCACATTGTCACCCTTTGCACAGTAGATCACTTTAAGTTGATAGGACTCATAAGACAGCCCTCATTATTTACAAATATCTTTTTGTTCTGAAAACCACCAGTGATCTATAACCTTAGGAACAGAAGATAACATCATTACAAGGTCTGAAATATCTCTGCAAATTCCTCACCATAAACAGAGCTCTTCCTCAACAGAACCACCTTGAAAAGAAACCAATAACCCTTTGAGTATAGGCTCTGTGATAATCAATTGAAATTGCAGAATAGAACTAGGAATTAGTCATGGAATAGATGAGCTTAGAGTAGAATGTTGCATCATGATTAGTGTCTAACTGTTTAGTTAGAAAACTTGCATATTTAGTGATCATCTTTCAAAGTCTAGTTTGTGTCATTTGTCATCATTAAGCTCTTGTTTCTATTTGGTCATAGTTTAGATGTTGCTTTAGTGTTTTTGATTACATTTTCCATTCCATACATTAGGCTCAACTTTGTTTTTTTGACCACCAATTCCTTTTCATTAGTTTTCTAGGCATTTTCATTGTAAACATAAAACTTCAAAAGACCAAAAACATCATAAATCAACATAAAAGACCAAAACATCATAAAACACTACATATAACGCACTAGGAAACAAGCACCTAGGTACATATGGTACATTTCACTTCAGCAGTTTACAAATCCTGGTTGACAATTAAATGAACTCAGTTTAGGAGACTAGATTGAGGCACAACAAGCCACGCGCCAACCCACCTGCCCACCTGCTCCACATTAAACATCGAGACCACCCGCATCCGGGAAGACTCATTAAATTATTAAATAGCAATACTTTATTCTTTGTTCACCCGAAGGGTTGAATTATAGATCAAGCAAATGTTATCCTCCTCAAGCTTGTTAAAAAATAAAGAGGTACTGGTCGACAAATGACCTGGGAAAATTTGGGAAAAGTAAGAAAAGTTTCTTTTTGGTAGCAAGTCGCTCTTGAGCATGACACTTCTTTCACTCCATGTCTGTGACTATTTGGGTTGGGTAATCATCTTGACGGTTCATTCACACCTATGTTTCATCATACCTTCACTTCAGTTTTGGGTCAATGCTGCCAACTCATCATAGTGTTGCCGATATGTTCAAGTGAAGTCATCTAGTGATTAAGAATGCATCCATCTGAAATACTCATAAACCTTCATTTTCATGACCGTCATCCCTGAAAATTTCTATATCAAGTCATACCCTTGTCTCCGAAATCAGTAACTCCAGTTTTGCAATAAGGTGACTTCTTGTCGACTACAAATCAATATCCAGGAAGTTCACTTAGAAACATCAGATTCCAGTACCATGAGGCTTGTTGCAGCATCGACAAGATCCTCACTTCTGGACCTTTGATCGAAATCTTTTTTTTGGCATTCAACATCAAATTATCTATTCATGCCTTATGAAATGTACTACGGTACCTTGAGGGCCATTGAAATTAATGGTGGTCCTCTCGTATTTGTTAATAGCTCGCATTATTGGTTGGTAATCAAATGATGTCTTTCCATGTTCGTCGACAAATCATATATTTGCATGGCTAGACTTGTACCCGAATGATCGAGTGAACGAGATAAGAAGACCCCGGATCTAGTTTCAGCCATCCGGGTTTCAATTTCAGGATTTTTGTACACATCATCTGTATGGTGACCTTACATACAGATTTTCATCCAAACATGGGCCTATATCTATAGGCGTGTCTGCATCTGGGAAACATTCCAATGTAGACGACTTTTTGAATTATGTACATGTTATTAGATTGTTTTATCTGCTGACTATGGGAATGCCTACCCTTAGTAATTATGATCAATAGAGGATATATGATGATGTAATGTATTGTAGGATTGATGCAGGTGACTGTTCCACTTTGTTTCTAGGCTCATCATAGTGTAAATCATCTCAATCAAATGTTCTTATTATCTGGATCTCATGCTTTAGGGGACAATTGTTATAGGTCAATTTGGGCACCATTCCCAATGACCTAGTTAACTGGGCATCATCTCCAGGACCGATGATCAAGGGTCTATCATTCCCTATCATCTCAATTTCTATATGCCCTAAGACAGGAACAACATGAATCAAACAAGACTTTCATCAAGCAAGGATTTCCATGGTTTGAAGCTTATTATTAAACATGTGGGAGCTCACCAATGCAGGCTCTAAAGGGCCTAATTGCATTACATATGCAGGTAGCCCCATTTAAGGCTGCTTTGCAAAGAACTTTCTGACATTCAAAGGTGTGTTGGTCACATTGGGAGCGAAATTCTCGTTGTTCTGGAACCTCCACTTGGCCAGTGTCTTCTAGAAGGGTTCACATGTGTCAAAGCTTCGGATCCAAGTGTCCATTTGAAATATACATGAATGGAAACATGTATTTCCTATTTTTGGAATGTTATTTATTACAAAACAACCTATAGTTCATCTATAAATTGAACACAGATATAAGTGTTTAGGAGGAATAATTTGAGTAGGGAAATGTTGGAGAATTTTTAATAGAGAGTTTGATTTGTGGAGCTACTGCTAGAGAGATTTATATTGTGATGAGACTTGGGAACTCTGTAGGAAGGTCACTTAAAATCAGTCACTAGGTTGTAACCTCTCGTTCTATCATCAATAAAGAGTACTTCTTGTTTTTCCCTACATACATCTATGTTTACTTTGATTTTACAAATTGCAAGATCTTGGTTGATGAATGTAGTTTATGCTTTCCTCGATGCGGGTGACGATGAAGAGGTTTAAGGTGATGGGATGGGAGGGTGGCATGACGGGAAGCCATATGCCAACCTGCCTCGACGCTGTCAGTCAGATCATAAATTGGATTGTTCAGAGTTTAATGCAATTAACTCCTGGCGCTCTTCACAACCTCGCCTCTAATCCTCGATACCATTTCGCACGCCACGACTTGGCTATGTCTTCTACTCAAATTTATGAAGGTTTATTGCAAAGGACTCACTACTGCATGGTATACTGGGTTGATAGTATGGAGCGAGGCTATGGTTCAAGCAGAACTCACCTGCCTGTAACACTGTGTTGCACTCCGGATTCTAGGCTTTCTTCTGCGCACACTATGAATGGCAAGAGAAGCAATCTCAATTGCTTTTTGGAGTTGGGAGATAGCCTCCACTACTCTCTCACAAGCTCTTGCATGCTTGCTATGGTTACTCTGCCTCCTCAAAAGCCCTTGTCTTTTGTCCTGCATTCGCCTCCTCACACTGATATCTCGCCTGTGGATATGCCGCATCTCAGGCATAGGATGTGTTGCAGGAGAGGATCCACCAGACGCCAGATTCAGCATTCCCCCACCACCTACAGCACCTCCTCTATGTCTTCCTCAAACTCAAACAACCCTTCCAGTGCTCATAGAGATCATCTTCTTCGCTCGGGGCACAAATTTCATTCCCCCAATCCTCCGATTCCTCCTGCTCATCCCCACACTGCGATTTTTTCATTCAAAAACTCTCTTAATCATCCCAGAGTGATGGCCTCCATCACATTCGTCTTCCAGGAAACACCTCAGGAAATGACTCCCAGCTCTGGCAGGGCAGAATGCGGCAATGAGGGGGCTCAGTTTTCGAGGCAAAATGCTGGCAAGAAGCTCACTGATAGCATGGACTTGCAGGATTTGGGGGGCAAGGACACTCAGGACAACGTGAGCAAAGATGAGGCTGGACAACCTAGTACACAGCAGGATGTGGTGAAAAATGATAATGGACAAGGACAGCCAAAGGCGAACACTGCACATGAAGGACGAGCGAGCGAGAAGCTGAACACTGGAGGTCAAATGAGCAAGGCGCAGATTGCTGAGGGTCAAGCGAGCGAGGTGCATGTTCCTTTTGCAATCGGGAAGGTGATCCATTCTATTGCAGACCTGTACAAGGAAGATGGGGAACCAGATGAATTCTAGTGCAAGGTCATTGAAGAAGCTCCTGATGAGTAGTACCACCCTCTCTATCTGTTTTTCGTGCACTGTCTCGACCCTTACTTCAGGGCTTGTTCCTGTTTGTCATGTTGTTTATGTTTCAATTTTTGTCAGCTATGATATCCAGACTCAGAACTCCATGTCTCCCCTGCGTGGGATTTTTCTTGAAAAAATCTCAGCACTGGTTTCCCTCTTGAAGGGCAGTGTTTAGCATTGGGTTTTTGTTCAAAATTCCACTACACTAGGCAAGGATCTAGCTATGGCCTACTATAAATATTTTTCTCTGTTAATAGATTACGTTTACATAGAAAAAAAAAGAATGTAGTTTATGCTTAACTAATTTAGCTAACTATCTTGAATAGATATCTATATTATTGCATCTTCTTCTATTTTAGTGTTCTTTCTTGCAGGAAGAATTCATCCATTTAAAACCACTTGAATTTGGAAGCAACTGAAACAAGTAAGCATCCAATTCTCTTTGTGTATCTGTTCTGAGTTAGGAGAAATGGTAGTATAATCCTTCACCTATTGTTGTAGGATAACACCTACCTAGGGAAGCATAATTTATTCGTACATTACAATTATGGTCCAAAATATTGGGATTTAATGATGGTAGTGGATCCAGTCTAAAAATTTGATGAAAAGTGGAAAAAAGGTTGTGATGTGTTGAAAATAGGAAAATCCAATGGGAAATTTATGAAACATGGTCCACGATGGTGTTGAGGGTTAGATAATTTCATAAGGGAGTCAAAGATTCCTTACAATGGTAGTTGGTAAATCAAATCAGGGGGTTAGAGCTCCCTTCTAGTGGGTGCTAGAGAATGAGAGAAGGTTGTAGCCTTCTGCAGGTGGGTGCCTACGTGCTGGTATGAGTCTGTGCCAGGACAAGATTGTAATGAGTGTTTCTTTATAATAAAAATAAGACAAAGACTATAACAGTGGTGGTTTTCTCCCACATTTGGTTTCCACCTAAAATTATCATGTTCATGTGTGTTTGTTATGTGTGATGGTTTATTCTATTCTACTACACATGATTATTGTTTAATTCATGTCTAATGAATTATTGATGCACTGGTTCAAGATAAAGAATTGTTGAATTAACTAAAATGTAAGTCAACTGAATATACACTATTTATCTCAATAACATTTGCATATACACTTGAAATTCCTTCAGTAAAGTAGCATACATAAATATGAATAAGAAAAGAAAATTTTAGCGGAGTTTCAACAACTAATTCACCCCCCCACCCTGTTTTTTTCCTAGCAATTAGAATTAGATAAGGTCCTTCTGAGGAAGCTTGATCGCTTGAAGGAGATCAATGAATTTGATGGGAATGAATAATATAGCTCAAGGAAAGGATTCAAGAACCAATGTCTGTGAGAATGACATATAATATGAAGTAACAATTACTTATGTTAACAAATATTGAAGTTTGGGAGCACCCTGTTTTATGGTGAGCCAGTATAAAGAAGATGGTAATAAATAATTATTAGGTATGGGTTCTTTTCCTAATTGTGGTCCATTTTATTTCCTATGTAATAATGATGAGATTTCAAGATAGTACTAATATTATGGATAATATTCTTTGTATTCAAAGGTATCCGACTATTAAATCTGGTCTTGGTTTTCATGAAAATATTAAAGAAGAATCTAGTTCACAAGCTAGTGCTAAAGATCCAATGGATAACAATGAAAAACTTGAAGTCTTTAACAAAGAGACACAAATCCAACCTCATGAAAAACTAAGGATCATCAATCCTCAAAACAAATGATTTTCTCCTAACTATAAAAGTGTCAATCAATTTTCTACTCTAAAAAATAATATTGAATGCTTTATATGTCACAATTATGGATATGTTGTAGAAAATTGCAGAAGAATATTGTTTTGGTCTCAATAAAATATCCACTCCATAGAAATACCATCAGCTCCCAGGTAGTTAGGTTTCTTTAAGGGATATTGTTTTTCTTGAGATATATTTAGTCACAAAGCTATTGATTTCAATAAAAGGAGCATGAGAAAAAAATATTATGATTCTAGTTCTTCCTTTTCTAGTCATATAAGATGTTATTCATGTAACATATTTTGGAATATCTCAAAATAATGCATGAAAAAAATAAGTAATCGCAATAGGAAACATTGAAAGAAATAAGTTAATAATGTTGATTAAAAAAGGACTAAATAAGATACCTCCACCAACATTCCCCTTAATAAGTATAATAATAAGAGATAAGCTATGGTATTTCTCTTTTTTCATTTGAAAATGAAGATGAATTGTATAGATACAATGAATTTTCTCATCACATGACTGGTGATAAGAGTAAGATGGAGTCTCTCAAGAAAAATCACAATGGAAATATTATTCTTCCAAATAGTGCTCAAGAAAAAGTAATGGGAATATGGAGAACCATAATTAACTAACATAAAAAGTATTTGATACTTTATTAGTTCAAGCCCTACAAAAAAAATTCGAAGTGTAGGCCAAATGGAAGATAAAGGAAGTGTAATTGTGCTCACATCAACCAAATGTGAAGTCATGGATAGAGAAACCAGAAAGGTCATAGCAAGGGGGTATAGAAACCCAGACAAATTATATGTGTTTAAAGATATGAATTCTCAGAGATATTAGGAGGATTTATACTAATACTAAAATAAGAAAGTTCCAAATCCATTCCATTGTTCTTGAAATAATATTGCTAACAGTGATTGCAGGAGTAATGAGAGGTACATAACCTCAAGAGAACATAATATGGTTATTAGGTCCTTAGGATCGGTGATGTCAGGGGGAGAAATATATATGCATTTTATGATTGTTTCTTATATTATTGACAGTACACTTGATGCAACAAAAATGAAGTGGGTACAAATAGTATAAGCTAAGGGGGAGCTGAGATTATGAAAATTTAACTTTTCACTTTCTATACGAGGATCTTATGAAAGACAGTGACGTATATATGCATGTTCTGATACAGATAGTTGAGTATAGTTTCTTATGATGAAGAAACAATATAAAATATTCAGAGAAACACCAAGATATGCTTCAGAAAATTATTTGGCATTCTTGTTTTGTGGATGTTACTTTGGGTTATGATGACCTATGAGTTGGTACAATAAGCAATCGATTCTTTGATAGAATTAATGTTTGATGAAATTTATTTGATGATCTTACTCATGAGTTAGTTGATGTGATCAGAATTAACAATGTATTGTTGACAAAAGTTCACATGGAGTATTACCTATACTTCTAATAATGCATTGCTGCAATTATTTTTTCCTGAAAATTCCATAATGATGCTTATCATTTGTGATGTTGTTGAAGACACTCATGTAGTTGGATGAATGATCTTATATCGATGTCATTGATGTATTATGGATCAGCTAGTGATCAAAATTTTGATGATAAAATAGTCTTGAGGTGGATTTTGTTCTTCTTGGTGAAAATAACATGAAGATCATATTATGTCATGCTATACTTATTTGATGATGATGTTGTTGTCAAAATATTATAATGGAAGCCCTATTTAGTACATGATGGTTTGTAATGACTATCATGGTCTTGATACCTCACTATTGAGGTATTTGGTATTGGCTATAAATTTCATATATCTCACTTGATGTAAAGGTCATGAAGAGATCTACGATGAAATAATTGTAATACTTAGTCATGTTTTGACTATTGAGGGTCAAGTGAATTATGTATGTAATCCAATTTTTGGATAGTTGATGTTATGATGGATTAAAATTTTTAACTCCACTTGGTTTGGTGATTAATGAAAATTTGAGTACTTGGTGATAGGAAAGGTCATATTTAGTTGAGTCATGTACGCCATTAAAAATATTTCAAAATATTTATCATGTGATGAGGAGGGGCATGGTCACTATATAGTGTAGAATAAAATTACAGTGCTTGTGTCTCTACATGAAAATAGAAGCCTTGATTTGACATTGTTCAGATAATTTTTACTTGATGTTAAAGGGGGATAGTAACTTGGTGTTTGAATTCAAAATATTGGTTCTTTTATTGATGTGCTTTTCAGGTATATATAGGTTGTGGTGACCAAACACCAAAGTGGTTTCCATCAAGTCCAAATGGGATATTGTTGGAATTATTACTAATGTTTTTCCCTTGATGGAAAACTACTCGTAGCAGGATGAGTATGTTTTTTCCTTGATGTCAACATGATGGTAGCAGGATGAGTATATAGGCTAGTTCAAATGTGAGGAAATAAATACCATTGAGTGATAGAGGAATGATGAAGGCAAAGTTTGAGGAAGTATACAAAGGTTATATGAAGCAAAGTCATGTACATATGCAGGTATGGTGAAGAGAAGTCACATATATGTAGGTTATGTGAATTAAAGTCACATATATATGTTGTTTTTATGAAGAAAATTCGCATACATTTTTTGCACCATGGTATTTTTAATACCGGGGGCCATTACCATGGTATTTTCCCATATTAATGAGCATGGAAAGAGATATTTGATCCTGTAAAAGAATACCATCGACATTAGTATGGAATTGACCTATGGTATTGGCCTAAGGCCTAAACTATATAAGAAGGTGAATATCAAAGTGATTTGGTGTTCAAGTAATGTATAACTGATGAATAGTTCACTCTAAAGTATGTTTTGGATTATTGATCTAAAAATATGTATGCACCCAAGAATATGATTATTGATTAGATCCAATATATATGACAGGACAAGATATTTATTATGAGATTTTTTTGGCATGTGATGATGTTTTGACATATGTTTTACTGTATGTGTCATGGTATGGGAATGCCTGAAGTCTTGATGTGTGGCGAAGGTGTGATTCATTAATTGCAGATATGTATGTGGGTTTGTCTCATGTAAGTTGCATACACATCTAGATAATATTTTGAATAATAGCGTATTAATTTTGCAGTATGGAAAGACAGTACATGGGTTTAATTCTTGAAAAGTGAGTATACACATGGAAATTGTTTATGATAAGCACATATATAAGTTAGGGTTTTTCTTTATAAAATTTTTGATCAATCTGATCAATCTTGTTATGCTTCTGCTATATGGAAATGAGGTCTTCATGCTGATATGGAGTTAATAGTGATGTGTGAACTTGAATTGATGAAGGACGGAAATGTTGAAGATTACTGATGCTACTTGTTGGATGTGATCAATGATGGTTTTGTGATTAGTTTGGAATGGTTCATTAGTTTTGTTTGTGTCTCAGTCTTTACTTTAGAATGATAGTGATTATGTTTCAGGGTTCAATGTTTTGGGAAATTTATGTAGGTATGATTCAAGGAAGTCACTTATACATGCAGATATGCTTTATGGGAAGCATGTATATATTCTCAGTTTCTTCCCATAATATGAGTTATGATTAGTCTAATCTATTCTATTGAGGTTGTTTTCATTTGTAAATGAATTATTACTTGAATATTTAGGTTTAACAATAATGATTTAAGTTTAATTGATTGCGGAATGATATGATGAAAGGTAATGACGCTAACTATGTCCGGTTCAGATATCTATGATGGTTTCTTTTATAATGATTCAATGTGTTTGCATGAAAGCCAATGCCTATTTCATAATGATAGTGGTTTAGTTTCAGGTTTTGGTATTTGAGATACACATTTAGGTTTACTTAATGGAAAGCACGTATACACGCGAATATGCTTAAGTATAGTAGCGTATATATTTTTTCATATGGTTGATTAGGGTATGTAGTTGACTCATAGAATTCACGCAAGGTTTTGGGTTCAATATAGAGATTCTGCTCACAATAATCTAATAGATTTGATTTTGTTGGAACACCTAATCCTACATGGGTAGGTGTGGAATACGAAAAGTCACAATGGAGTCCAAGTGACCTTGGAATGTGAAACCAAGAGTCACACCTTTGTACTATAAATGTACATGTTTGTATAATTGAAAATAAGAACGCCTCACGCTTATCTTTCACTGTGTGTTGAGTCTCTTGTGTGTGTGTGTTCATCTTCCTCATACACCATGTGTGTGTTTAACATGGTGTTTAACATGGTATCAAAGCAAGCAATTGCTGGCCCTGTTCCAAATTGAGTGAGCCATTTGTGTTTATGGCCTATGCATATCTGCAAAAATTATTGACATTTTTGCAGCACTCAGAGTTTTTGTAGCATTCAGAAATTTTATCTTGGAGAAGAGAAACATTCAAAATTTGTGGCAGCACTCATAGATTGGTTTGGAGAAAAGCAACATTGTGCATCTGAAGGTTTTCTCAGTACTCATTCTTCCTGCAATTTCTGCACTTTAAATTCTGCATCATTTTGAAGAGCTGCTGAAAATTGTTTAAAATTGATTCCAGAAGAAGTTTATGAGTTTTTAGTGGAAAATATTTCTGAGTATTGTTAAATTCTACATTTTTAAGCTGCTGGAAAATAGTTTAAAGAGGGTTTTTGAAGAAATTTCTGAGATTTCTGAGTTCTCTAACTCCACAAATTCTCCAATTTTCTGCTACTACATTGCCCTATGTAATATTCTGAAAAATTCTGGGGTTTTTGGTGAAAACTTCTAAGTTTCTAAACTGCATTTCTTTGCTACTATTTTTAAAGTCTTCTACTCTACTCTACTGTTATAATTAAAAAATAAAAATAAAAATAAATAAATAAATAGATAAAATTTCAATCTCTGGGCAGCTCGGCCCTTGGCCCATTCGACCTTCCTCACAGCATTTGCTCCATTCCCCACGCTCTATCGCCCTTACGCACTCGGCCTCAAATCGATCTACTCAACTCTAAAACCTCTCCTCGATACGCCCCTTACAGACAACCTACGACTCTCCATACAACAACACTACCCTCTTTAACACTCATCTCTCCCACACTCGCCTCTACTTCCAACACTCCCATCCTGCGGCATTTTTGCGTCCAGCGCTCATACAATTTTTAAATTAAAAAATTATTTCACCCATCCAACCTATGCCCCTACTCCACCGTATCCCATACTCCACGACCCCTACCCCTCACTGCAATAGCCACTGCAAAGTTACCTCTCGACGTTACCCTGCTGACCCCTCTCAGCACAACGACCCTCCTTATCACTCCGGCTGCCAGCATTGCATCCCCTTCTACCCCGTCTGCCTACTCTACGCAGCTTACTACCCTCCCTTGAGCTTACCACTCTGCTCGCTACATAGCTCCCTCTCCCCTAAACTACGTTCATTCCCCCTACAGCTACCTCACTCCCCCCTCACTATGATCCGCTCACTTCACACACTACGACCCCAACCCCTCTTCACATTCCCTACGCCATTCCCTTACGTGCTCACAAGCTCCCCCTCTCACACTCCATACAATGTGCCTCTCCATATAATACGGCCTCCCCTTTCTTTTAAATTTGTTTTTAATTTTTAATTTTTTAATATCCCCTCTCCTTCCCATATAATACCTCTCCCCATTAATCCTCATTTAATTAATCCCTATATTAATTAATTTCTAAATTAATTCCCCCCTCTTATTATTTTACAATTAAAATCCCTCTCCCTAAATAAATTTTCCCCTCCTTTTTTAATTCACTCCCATTTTAGTTAATTTATTTTTTAATTAATTTTTAATTATTAAAAAAAAAAAAAAAACAACAGAGAGAGAGAGGAAAGAGAGAATATAAATAGCAGAAAAAGAGGAAATGACATGTGAGCAGATGGACTGAATATTGCAGATTTGACATTGTGTGATTTCTGGCATAGGAGTGATTTTTTGAAAAAATTGACATTTGAAGACAAGTTGTTATTGGTGCAAAACAACTCTTTGTTGAGACTTCTTGCATAGTGTTTTCAGCTGCACATTCAAACCAATATTTTTTTAGAGATATTGAAATTGTATTATGAGTGCAATTTTCCTCTTCATTCATACTTGGAATCAGTGAATTTGAGTTGTTGGATTGTTGATTGCCCTCCATCATTTGAGGAGCACACTTTGTACTTTGACATTTCTATAAGACATTTGTATTTCTTGTTGAATCACATTGTAAACGGGTGCATTTTCGGTTGAAGCCGACACCCTTTCATTTTTTGAGCCTAAGTTGTTGAAAAATGGCCAAAATCAATGAGGCATCAGAGTTGTTGAGTAACCTCATTCATTCCAATGTTTATGATGTGATAAAAATGAGAAAGGATGCTCTTTGTAACATTCAAAGTTGTTTGCAAGATGCACATGAGAAGATTGAGTTTTTGCAGTTGGAATCTCAGCTCAACAAGATGAACTTCAGCAAAAGAGTCACCATTCTAAACCTGTTTCTGTTCATAAGATTGTGCAGGACTCTCATCAGAAGAAAGAAGATAAAGATGCAGTTGATCCACATTCAGTTCCTTGCACAAGAGCAGATTTACATGCAGATGCAGCACCTCAGCCTGCACTTCTCAAGCCCATCATCAGACCTTGGGAAGAGCTTGTCCACAACAAGCACAGAACTGGTCTTGGATATGACAAGGATGTGTCCTTTCATATTCCTGACTACACCAAGCCCATCAAATTTCAGAGTGTCGGATTCCTGTATGACAGTTCACCTGCAGCTGTTCCAGATCCTGCTATGCTTCCACAAAAAAATATTGAGAAATGTCAACACTATGATCGAGTTGGCCATATGAAAGATCACTATTTTGATCTTCATCCATGCAAGCACTGTGGTCGGCACACCCATTCTTCAGACAGATGCTTCCGAAACAAGCCTCCTGCAAGAACCAAGATTCATCTTGGATGGATCGCTTCTTGGCAATGGGCATCAGCAGCCAAGAAGATGTTTACGGCACATGTTAGAACTTGCTCACGGATATTGAGAAAACTTGCAGTTGAGTTTTCGCCATCATCTCACCTTGTCCTTGACAGGGGGGAAAATGGTGGTCATGTACAAGCTTCAACGACAGATCAAGCGAGCCTAAGCCACAATCTCTCATTCCATGTTCAGAGTTGTAGCCAGAGACATAGCAGTTCAAGCGAGCCTAAGCCACAATTCGTCAGTCCAGATTCAGAGATGTAGCCAGAGACATGGATGCCCATGAGCATGCCTTTAGTTGGTGGAAAACCTTAAACCATCATCTTTGGTTGGTGGATAACCTAAAACCATCACAGGTACTAGACCTCCCTTCTTTTAGGTCGAAGGTCTCCCTTTCATATATGAGGAACACTTCCTCTAGCAGAAGCCTTCAGCTTCTTGCCAGCTTTGGTTGAGTTCCAGGAAATGCTTCAAAGCATTCCAGAGTTGTTGGTAATCCTAAAACCATCACGGGTAGTAGACCTCCCTTCTTTTAGGTCGAAGGTCTCCCTTTTTTATGAGGGACAATTCCTCTAGCAGAAGCTTTCAGCTTCTTGCCAGTTTTGGAAGAGTTTCGGGAACTGCAACATGTATTGCGTTCCAGTGTTTGTGGTCATCCTAAAACCACCTCTTTTTTCCAACATTTCAGAGAGTTGATTCAGCCAAGTGCTGCCATGTATACTTTGCAGATTTGTATTACAAGTCTTTTCTTGGACTCACACATACCCCTTCGGATTAAGGGGGGATGTTGGAACACCTAATCCTACATGGGTAGGTGTGGAATACGAAAAGTCACAATGGAGTCCAAGTGACATTGGAATGTGAAACCAAGAGTCACACCATTGTACTATAAATGTACATCTTTGTATAATGGAAAATAAGAAAGCTTCACGCTTATCTTTCATTGTATGTTGAGTCTCTTGTGTGTGTGTGTTCATCTTCCTCATACACCATGTGTGTGTTTAACATGGTGTTTAACAGATTTTTTGAGAATAGGTTGATTGATTTAGGTCTCAGTTGGTTAAGTGATTTGTTGATATAGTTTGGTTCATTGAGTGAATGGTTTGTTCGAATGATTAGCTTCGGTTTTGATATTTGGTATTTGGATTGAACAATGGCAGTGGGTCTAGTTTGAATATTTTATGAAAATTCACCTACAATTTGTGATGTGTTGAAAATAGGTGGATGTAGTGTGAATATTTATTAAACATGATCCAGAGTGGTTGTGAAGGTTGGAGCCTTTAGTAATGGAGTTGAAGGTTTCTTCCTCTGGTAGCTGGAAAATTAGATCAGGGGGTTGGAGCTCCCTTAAAGTGGGTGCTAGACAATGAGAGAAGGTAGTGCCCTTCTACAGGTGGGTTCTTTCATGATGGTATGTGTTTGCACTAGTAAAATATAGTAAGAAGTGTTTCTTAACAACAACGATGTTTTTCTCCCACATTGTTTTTCCACCAAAAATCCTTTTGTTCATGTGTGTTCCTTATGAGAGATGATTTATTCTATTCTTGCTACTCATGATTAATTTTTAATTAATACCTAATTAAGTACTTATGCACTAGTTCAAGATAAATAGATTATGAGTTAGCGAAAAAGTAAGCTGACTGATTGAATATATGCTATTTGTTTCCATAATAGTTGTGTATATACGCATGTTTCCTTTAGTAAGATTGCGTAAAAAAACATCAATAAGAAAATAAAAGTTTAAGTAATTTTTAAATAACAATTCATCCCCCCTGCCCTTCTCAATATTTTTCCCATGATAGTTGTAGTTGTCACAAACCCCCTATTCAAAATAATGATTCAATCGTAAGAAAATAATTCTTTTATAACTAAATTACTCTATGAACAAGAAAAAAAAAATTGATCTCTTCAAAAATATATATGATGCAAATTAATATGTCATTAATATAAGAAAAGTATAAGAAAAAAATATTAAAACTAAGAAATGGGATGATGGAACTTGAAATTTGTGAGACCCAACACTAGTGTTGTTAAATTTCACAATCCATCAAGGCTAAAAATAATTTTTTGTAGGAGAAGGGTATTAGTTCTATGAAAGCACTCATGCATTAAGAATTACAATGCACTGAGGTGTTAATTGTCATAATATATTAAAAGGGAGAATGCAGTAGTACTAAAAAAAAATATAAGAACTACAACAATGTAAAAAAATAATCTAAAGACACCATACAAATGTAAATAATAGCTGAGTCATTTTATTAATACAGAGGAGGATAAACTAGTACAACAATGCTCAAAATATGAGACACTCAAGCCAAAGAGATGGCCTAGAATGACCCTGAAATTATCCCACAAGAGTAACTACATAACTGTTGGAATGATGGACGGAATACTATGTTGTCCTTGCCGCAAATGTCAGGAGTGAAACTGCTAGCAAAATACAAAATTGTATATCTGGCTGTTCCAAAGCTCAGATGATGTTGGGATTTCGAATCTGGGCTCTATGTGTTAAGTCACTATATTAATAGTGTAGTCCCTTATTATTTTAGTGTAGGCCCCCTTATTGTTATTGTTTTACCCCTGTAACCCCCATATTGTTATTATTATACCCTTACATTATTATTGTTAAGTCGGCTAGGATTGCAATGTCACCCCACTACGATTACATTGTGGCCCCATGGACTCCTATATATATAAATGAGGTTTTTTCATTTGTATCATCCAATAATTGTTCATTCATGTAATGTATTGGAGGTTTCCCCCTCGAAGTGGCTTATTTCTAAGGGGTTGATATCTTTTTTTTTTCTCTTTTTGGAGCTGGTTTCACAACATTTGGTATCAGAGCTTTGGATTCTAGGCTATCATTGCTCCAAATAGGTCATTATGTCATTTGCGCTATAACTTGTTTTCTACGAAGGTTCAGAAGATGAAATTTTGAGAGTACGAAGCCGAAATCCTGAGAAACATCTTTGCAAAAATTTCAGATCTTGGTTCACAATATTTTCGGAGATATGATCTATGGAAGTTAGGTATTTTGCAGGCTCCTAAATTTCATCTCAAATAGGTGATCATGGAAGAATATTGATAGCTCTCTCTCTGAGCATTGGATTGGAATTTTGTAAAAAGTGGCCACAAGTACATGGAATTTAGTTTCCTGTCTATCAATTTCAGAGCTGAAGGGGAAAACATTGACACATGGCAGGTCGTACAATTCGCTCTACTGAACCAGTCCATAATTAGGTCATTGTGGGAGATTGGACATAACTTTGTCTTCAAGAATCCAAATCAGGTCAGACCTGTGGCATTTGAAAATGAGTCATAGGTCTACCACAGTGCCAAATTTCAGATATTGAAGATCCGAAATCACAAAGATAATTGTCGAGCTCCTCAAAAGCAAGTAAAAGGTGTGTATTTTTTTTTCCAAATTGCATAAGTCTTGTATGAAGAATCAGGTTGAATTGATTCAAAGGGCATATTGTAAAATTGATATTAGTATTGGATTCGAAAATGGCCCCTAAAAATAATTCAACACCCATTAAACCTTTATAAGGCTCTACTATGACTCATGAAGATGAAGAATGGCAACATGACATCACAAAATTACAAGAGCAAGTGCAACAAATTTCGATATTACAAAGAGAAACTGAAGATGACATGGATGGTTTAAAAGCAGAAATGGAGACTATGTTGGATGGTTTGAAGGATAAAATAATAGCTAATATGGTTGATAAATTACTGGAAGATCACATCAAGAAATAACAACAAGTTATCCAACTCTCAAAGGATAACCTAACTTTGGTGCAGAATCTAATGAAACAATAGGATCATCAACATCACATAGAAAGAAGTTCTGAAGCAGTCACAGAAATAAGAACTCGACAACTATGAAATAGATCAATTTTACAGTATCTCATCAAGTGGAAGAACTTACCCACTGAATATTCTACATGGGAGGATGAGAATTTTATACAGAATCATCAAGAAATAATCAAGCATTGAGGACAACACTTGTTTGAAGGAGAGGGGCATGTTAAGTCCCTATATTAATAGTGTATTCCATTATTATGTTAGTGTAGCCCCCCTTATTGTTATTGTTTTACCCTATAACCCCCATATTGTTATTATAGTGCCCTTACATTATTATTGTTAGGTCAGCTAGGATTACATTATGACCCCACTAGGATTACATTGTGGCCCCATGGACCCCTATATATAGAAAGGAGGTTTCTTCATTTGTATCATCGAAGAATTGTTTATTCATGTAATGCATTGGAGGTTAGCCCCTGCAATTGGCTTATTTCTAAGGCATTGATATCTCTTTTCTTATATTTTTGGAGCTGGTTTAACAACACTATGATGAATACCCAAGATAACTAGAAAGGATTTCCGGATCTGACAATCTTGGAAAATCACCCGCTTAGGCCATGCAAAAATGACTATTGGGTATGGAGATTTGAAGCATAGTATGATCAAAGATGGTTGCAATATGATGTGAAATCAAATATATGCTTGAAGGGTTGATTCCTTCACTAGATCCTTAAGTTAGAAGCTCAAGATCTAGATTCTCTATCCTCCTCCACTGAATGTGGCTACTGAATACTCAACAACCTAAGTGAACTACATGGTCAAGGAGGGAGAGTCTCAAGCCTTCTACTAGATGATGAAAATAAACTCCTGAATGATGGAAACAATGAGTACAAGGTGAGGATATGGTCCCTCACAGGATTTCTAGATGAAATACTGGAAACTTCCTTCCTCATTCATATCTGCAAGATTGGACTATGCAATCCTTAAAGGGATTGTTGTTGCATGGAGCTGTGAAATGATGGCCTAAATGTTGGATATAGATCTGCTGGTCCTGAAAGGCTGAACTTGAAGAACAAGGTGAAAGGATGAATCCTCCACCAGTTTCATATCTGAAATGCTAGAAACAACCTCCACCTCTCAAACCCTCAATCATGATGTGCTATTCGTGAGAATGAATGTGCATATGAGAGTGGCTAAATTTGGCACCAATGCCTGATGATGTATTACAGCTCATAATAACCTGCCCATATTAGGCACTTGGCATCCCCTGTGGGTAAGGGTGGGATTTCCGCTCGAAAATGCCTGTGTGCTACACAACACTACAGACTTAGCTAAACAATAATCTCCCTTATATGCTTTGTGAGCCTTCCATAGTCCTCGCCCACCTCATAGTTGTGCTGCACATGTGTAAACTAACCTCCATGAAACATGTGATGTCTCTCCATGTTCTCCACCATCTCTGCATTTAATTCCCACTCTCTCCATCATGTGTGCATTAGATTCACAACTTCCTCCACTATCTCACCATTAGTGCTCTATGATCTTACATTTAATGCACCATGATATCATTTGACTTCCTCCATGTTCTCCATGATCTATCATTAATGTGGCATGATCTCCACTCCTCATTCATTTCAGAAGCTGCTCCACTACTCCATAATGTATATCTAACTCAAAATTATCCACATACACACATCAAAAGTGGATTTTTATTCATCTATGGGGTTTATGTGTCCCTCCACCCTCTTATTTAATTAATTAATTAAGAAAATCAAGAACTCAAATATTCCAACTAGATGATGAAAAATTGGGAATATTACAATGCTCCTCACCAAAATTTTGCTTGTCCTCAAGCAACAAAAAAGTGGATTCCACATCAAACATCCACCCTCCAAATGACGTCCTCATATGGAAGGCCTCCCCATCTACCATAATGTATAATGCATGCCCAACTCCAAAGTTGCCTCTCTAGAATGTCTAGAATGGCCTCCAACTGAAAAGTTAGATGCCTCTCCTCATCAATGAATCTCCAAGTGGAAATCATATGATGTCCAAAGATCTCCTCTATACATGAGATAATGAAATGAAGTTGTTTATTCCCAATGTGAAAATTCCCAACTCATGAAATATCTCTCCAACCCATGTTACATAGAGTAGATTGCATCTCTCAATGCTCTCATCATTAGCCCTGTTGGCCTTGTTGGATCTAGGCATCACATCAACATAGTGGAAAAAAATAAGTAGAGACATATAGGTGAACATGTACAATGTCAAACCATATTATCCAGATAACAACCACCACAAAAAGGCCTTATGCTACCATGCTATATCATCCTGAAACCAGGTAATAGAGCCATACTCTCTTAATAGAAGCCACCACAGCAATGCCTCTTGCTGCCATGCTAAATCAGCATCAATATAAACATGAGAGCCATACTCTCTCAAAATAAGCCATTGCAACAATGCCTCTGACTGCCACACCACATCATCATTGTACCAAATGTAGTGGCCTTATTCTCTCAGGAGAAGCCACTGCAAGAATTATTCTTACTTCCCCATCACATCATTATTATACCAATTACAATGACCATAATCTACCAATAGAGGCCAACGTAGTAAGGCCTCCTGTTGCCATCCTCTATCATCATCATGTAATTTATGGGTAGAAATCATCCCATACTGTCCCAAACATAACCAAAGAAACAAGGATTCTTGCTTGATGTAAATCATGGAGCAAAAACATGTCGATCGACATGTGGAATGTCACATCAGAACAATACAAAAAAGCTCCCTTCTACTACATCATGTGAGAGTTATGCCATGTCCCAAACCCAAGTACATACATGAACATAAGATACCTCTGAAACAAAATTTAATTTATGGACATTAGACATAACCCAAACAAAAGTAAATACAGGGACATAAGATACATCATGTGATGGCCAAACTCTCTCAACAATAACTAGAATAGCCATGCCTCCTACTGCTGCATAACATCAGTGACATCCATGGCATGGACCATAAAAATGTGACATGTTGGGTAGTATCCATACTCAACCAAAAAAAAACAAGGCAACCATGCTTCTTGTTGACCTGTATCATAGATCTGTAAGAAGGTTGGAAACCTCTTACTCCTCATCTGGATCCATTCATCCCAATATGGATGATGAATCATAATGTGCTCAATGTTGGTATCCACCCAAGGTAGAATACGAATCTGATCCAATTGATAAGCCTTTCAGTCCATAATAGGTTGAAGTGAACCTTCTTTGAGGTATCTCCATGAGATCCTCTCATCAGTGGCCCAATAGAACCCATAAGTCTCCATACATGCTGTATGTAGAGATTACTCTTTGAGATGTGAGGTGCTCATTGAGAAAACTTCATCTTGAAAGTGAAAAGTGATATCCATCACAAGATGTCTACCATCTATCGTATGTCCCTCTAGTGATTTATGAGTGAAGCTACCTTTGGGATGCTCCAAGAATAATGGGGCCCTCATCTCATCACTGTTGCTGAGTGGTGGCATTGTAGATCTGCATGGTGATACATCTGTTGTCTCTTGACCATACAAAATGAAAAAGTCATAATCTAACACTGTAATGAATAGGACTATGCCCCTCCCATCTCAAAAACTACACACTTCAAAACAAAGTGTTTGGTGTAGCTCAACCATGATAAACTGGGATAGCTATACATATTCCCCTTGATCAAATAAAGGGTCCTCTATGCAGTCATAATTTTTTGCTCCAAATTAGCAAGGTACTCTAATCCTTGGTTATGCACTGGCCCTCATGGCATGATATCATAAATCTCAATACGAGGTACTCAAATACCATGAGATGAAAGTATATGCACACCTTGGATAAACTAAATCTTGGGAACATCTTACACATCTACAAGAGTTCTTTCAACCGATGCAATGGCCTTTCCAACTGCTGGTAATGATGATAGTTGCATCTCCTCTACCATACCAATGCTAGTCTCTGCCTGCTCCTCCTCATGCATCTCATGAATCATGTATGGGGCTCTTAATTTCAAGAGCTCTAGACCATATTGAAAAGTTTCAAATTTTCCTCCTCCTGACGTGAGTACATCTATAGCTGGTGGTGGTGGTAGAGGCTCCTCCTCGTGAGTGATAACAAGGAAATATTCCTTGGGCTCTTCATGTACTATCTCATCAATTATGGGAGATGTATCTGGTTTCTTTCTACCAAACTTATTCCTCATTATTTGAATGAAATATGCATAATAAGACACTTTCATGTGCGACAAATAATTGAACCACCAATCTCCTGCTTCACCCTCTAGGTGCAGCACTACAATATCCTCAGCCTCTCTTTTTGCTATTGGATATAGCTGAAATAAGGTAGCTAATTCATTCCTCCAAGCCCTCAATGTTCTTGTGGAATATCCATCAAATGTAGTCAAGAAGAATCTATGCCTCTTTCTTCTATTGTTGATGTGAAATCTCCTCTCCTCATTGAGTTACAAAAACTGTTGGAGAGATAGATTCTCCTTGAGTGCTCTAGGTCACGATTTGTACTCGAAAAAATATTTACTTAGGGTCTCATACCCCAAACCTCCTTCATATTCACACCATTCCCCTCTCTTATTAAAGAAAGTGGATCTGGTATAATAATGTGAAGCTCTTTTCTTCTCTGGTTGCTTCTCATGAGGATAGGAAGTGCTTGGACCTTCCTCTTTATGAACTCTTCTTGGATCCTCCTTTTTCCTTTCTATCATCATTTTATTGACCTCCTTGGAGAGATCTTGCATAGATATAAAGAGAAGAGTAGAAAAACTGCAATCTTGCTTCATGGTATATCTCTACTATCTACTTCTTCTTTTGATGCAAAAGATGAAGTGCCCACAAACTGAGCCAAATATCATGCTCTGATACCACTATAATATCACAAAAGGGAGAATGAGGTAATAATAAAAGATAATAAAAGAACTACAACAATGTAAACAAATAATCTAAAGGCACAATACAAATGTACAAAATAGTCGAACCATTTTATTAATATGCAAGTGGATAAACCAATACAATAGTGCTTAAAATATGAGACACTCAAGCCAAAGAGATGGCCTAGAATGAACCTAAAATGGTCCTACAAGAGGAACTACATAATTTTTGAACTACTAGAAGGAATAATACGATGTACCTACTACAAATTTCAGGACTCCAACTGCCAGAAAAATATAAAAGTGTAGATATGGCAGTTTCAAAGCTCATACGATGTCATTATTTTAGATCCGAGCTCAATGTTGAATGCCCAAGATAACCCAGAAAGGATTTCCAGATCTGACAGTATTGGAAAATCAACCTCATAGGCTCTGCAACTATGACTACTCGGTACGCAGATCTGAAGCATAATCTCATCACATATGGCTGTGATATGATGTGCAATCAGATCTATGCTTGAAGGGTTGATCCCTTCAGTAGATCCCTAATCTAGAAGCTCAAGATCGAGCTTCTATATCCTCCTTCACTGAATGTGGCTGCTAAATACTCAATAACTTAAGTGAAATCCGCCATGAAGGGGGGAGAGTCTGAAGCTTGCTGCTAGATGATGAAAATCATCTCCTGAATGATGCAAACAATGAATACAAGGGGAGGATATGGTCCCTCACAAGAATTCAAGCTAAAATACTGGAAATTGCATTCCTCCTTCAGATCTGCAAGACTAGACGGCACAATGCTTGAAGGGATTGCTATTGCATGGAAGTGTAAATTTATGTGCTAAATTATGGATATAGATCTAATGCTCCCAAAAGGGTGAACTTGAATAGCAAGGTGAAAGGATGAATCCTCCACTAGTTTCCTACCTGAAATTCTAGAAAAAACCTCCACCTCTCAAACCCTCAAGCAGGAATGTGTTATTCCTGAGATCGAATGCGCATATGAGAGTGGTTGAATGTGGCACCAATTCCTAATGTTGTATGGCAGCTCATAATAACCGCCCCAGAGTAGGCACTTGAAGTCCTTTGTGGGTAAGGGTGGGATTTCCACTCGGAAACACCGATGTGCTAAACAACACTACATACTTAGATAAACAATGTAAGCATGCATAAAAATGTCACAAGAAAAATATAAATCTAAAGAGATAAAAAATAATAATAAAAAGCCTGCTCTCCATTACTGCCTTCATCTCCCTTATATTCTTTACGAGCCTTCCATAGCCCCTGTCCCACCTCATAACTGCATTACACATGTAGCCACTAGCCTCCATGAAGACTACATTGTCTCTCCATGTTCTCCACGATCTCTGCATTTAATTCCCACTCTCTCCATCATGTGTGCATTAGGTGTAAAAATTCCTCCACTATCTCATCATTAGTGTTCTACGATCTTACTTTTAATGCACCATGATCTCATTTGACTTCCTCCATGGTCTCCATGATCTCCACTATTCCTTCATTTAAGAAGTTGCTCCACTACTCCATAATGTAGATCTAACTCAAAATTATCCACATAAACACATCAAAAGTGGATGTCATTCATCTCTCGGGTTTATGGGTCCCTCCCCCCTCTTATTTACTTAATTAATTAAGAAAATAAAGAACTGTAATATTCCAATTGACTGATGGAAATTTTGGAATATTACAAGTGAAAACAATACCAGTGCCTGATGAACTAAACACCCTGGTGTCTTCAGTTCCTAAAAAGGCATCGGTCATACAAAAAGACGACAACACGATGCTTTTATATAACATAACACATCAATGTCTTTTGATGTTATGAACACACCAATTTTCATGCGATATTTTCTATTTTTTTGAAACATTTACCTTTGGCAGTGCAATTATTGTATTTTTAAAATTTGTTATTCATCAAAAAGTCAACATATATCTTATAAAAATATTGATATAAATTAAAATTTTATTAGCATATTTGTACATAATGTTTGGATTAACTTGTTACATTATCATATTTCACATCTCTTCATTATAATCTTTAATCATCCATATATTTAATCAGTGGTGTAACATTTCATAGTGACATTCGATAACACAATAAAATAAATTAAAATGTATTTCATTATATATAAATAAGAGGCTCTTTGTCATTCAAAATGCGATTGTTTTGTTAACCTGTTGTTTATTAATTGGGATAATATGTCCATTACCTTAAACAAACTGTGTGATTTTCACAAACTATTGTTTCAAAAAATACAACAAGTTGCACTAATATCCAAATAGATAATCATTATTCATTGTAATTTTTGTAAGTGCTCGAGCTACTTCCATGACTTCGGTTATTTAGAGGAATGGTTTATTGAGCACATTGATTTTTTTCATCCTCTTGATATTGTTCCATATAAAAACATAAAAATAATGTTTAATGAGTGTATCTACATTGCTGGGAATAATGAAAATTTAAATAAATAATATACATCACTGTAAATCGAATAGAAATGTACCATAACAAGAAGTGACTCATAAACTGTGCACATGATTTCAAAATCAAGCATCATGCCTTGTTGCAACAAGTCTTCTGTTGGCATAGTTCCATACTTTGTTTCCTGCATTTTTTAAACCCCTTATAAACATGGAAAATTTTAGGGGCTAATATTCGCAGGTGGGCTAATTTTCCATGGTTTTTCCAAAAAAAGGATTCGCCAATTTCCATTTTTTTTAAAAATTGATTCGCCCAAATTTTACAATATAAAATTATTTTACCTTACAAATCACCAACATTATATAGACAATATATATAATATCATTATAAATTTGAGTAATTTTACAAATACATCAATAAACATTTTATATTTTTCATGTTAGGGACTAGCGAGATTCGCCAATTTTTTAAACTTCAAAATAATTTTCCATCCTTAAAATTTTCCCTGATTATAAATCATAGATTTAATATAGAGTAATTTTTTGTTCTTTTAATTATAAAATTTAAGTAAAACAACACAGATAATTTCAAGTTCCAAAATTTGTTTTCGATATGCCAACATATACTCACAACCCATATTTAACCCAATGTCAATCAATTCTTCTAATGACTCTTCTTTGCATGTTAGCACCTATTTGAAGGCATTCAAGTAAGGTTATTGTAAAAAAACATACAATATAAAAAAATGAAACCTTGAGTTGTTATAAGGAAATATTAACAATTACTCACAAACTTTGATATCATCCATTTTATTCCTTGTGATCTTGTTTTATGTGTTGAATGAGTTCCAGTTTGTTTTATTTTTTGCAAGAAAATACTTGAAAATTAATATCTAATGCTAAATTATTTTTTTAAATTCAATCATGATTACATATATTTGAAGCACATTGTTATTGACATGGCCCCTCATGTAATAAAATTATGTTCACTTCTTTGACCATCTCCTTAACACTTTTATGGGCATTCCTACTGGCATGTTTAACATATAAGCTATTTGATCATTTGGAATTTTCATAATCTTCATGAAAAATGCAATAAACTATATTTATATTGATAGATGAAAACTAAATATAAAAAATTGATATTAATAATGAATGGTTTGTAGTAATATATACATATAGTTATAGAAAATAATTTTAATTAGGAATATTACATTTTGAATGATTCTTTTGTTTTTGTATTTTTTTTCTATTTCAAGTTTGACATTTCTCATTGACCACTCCTCCGGAAATTCTTCCTATAGTTTAGATATAATTTGTTTCATATAATCAATGGATTTATTTTTTTATTGTAAGTGGAAAGTACGTATATACATTTGTTCCACTAGATATCTTACAGTTTTGTAAAAAAATCCCCCATTTCATTAACCTCTGACACCACTTGACATAACCTAGGAAAAGTTCATCATCATTTACATGTTCTATAGTATATATTTTCTTAGAATGATATTGATCTTTTCCTTCGTGGTTTCTCCTCGTAAAATAGTAAACATATATGAATTATTTGATTGTTTGAAACACACTATCTAATATTTTTAAGTAAATTATTAATGAAAATTCATGAAATTTTTTTATCATTGAACAATATTTTTTCATTCGCTGTCATCCTTCAATAATTTTGATATCAGGATTTCACTATTTTTTACTTAGATTAGAAATAATCTTACCAACCTTATTACTTTTGTGGATCTACATGACAAACATTAACTAATACATATTAGTTAAAACTGCATATAGTTCAAACATATTAATTTTGTAAATAATTTAGAAAGAAATTGCATTCTTTGTTTTTTTCAATGTTCTATCATTATGTCAATCGTAATTTTTTTACTTGACACCTTCTGAAACATTTTTATCAATATATAACTTATAACATTCAACACAGAAGCCATTAAATCTATTTTATACATAAATCAAATAATTTTTGTACATAAACATGTACGTACAAATGATAATTTTTTTTGCATCTGTGTGTGTTTGTACGAAACCACTGACATGATAACATACTTTATATTCATTGGAATTCCATAAATCGGCGTGTGTATTATTTGAATGCCTCGATGCTGGTATGGTTTAAATTCATCACTGAAATTTGTTCTGATAGGAACACTGGTAGGGTTGAAAGCTATCTAAATTTTAATTTTCACATAAAATGGCATTTTAATCTAAAATTATCCTTTAAGATGTATCCACATGAACTACTATAGTTTATAGGATAAATTTTCCACTTAAAGTTGCCTTATTATTGAAAAATGGTTTGAAAACTATATTGAAATTTAGATTGTTGTTATATGGTTCTCGAGATTAGTTTTCTTTATACACACACAATTTTATTTATGATTTTCTGAAATGCAGGGGAAAAATCTCAATAATGTCAAATGGCCAATTCTTGAAATTCCAACTCATTCCATATTTTTGATAAAATTCCTTCATGACGCTCTTCCTTTCCATCTCCAGTAAGTCCAAATTTTATTTATATGTTGATTATATAATTGAATTTATTTTTCTTAATCAATGTCAATTTGCATAAAATTGTATCCAAATTTGCAGGGTCTTCATTCAGAATCCTGTCCAGAAGCAGAAAAAATTCCTACATTTCAAAAATATCATAATCCCTTATCATGAGAAACATATCAAAAGCAATTGATATATGAAAATGGAGGGCCTCTTCACCTTACCAATTAGAACATGGCATCTTTCAGTCGCAATCCTAGATCAATAATTGTAATAATTATTTGGTATAATGTAATTTCAACAAAAAAAATTACATTAATGTGCTTAGTAGTATCATTGATATTGTACTAAATGCATCCAATATTTTTTTAAATTAATATTCTAGTGATATGAGTGAGCCACCTACGATATTCTGGTGTACGTGACTACAATTTGAACTCAAGAGAAGGTTGCATTAAGAGAAATACTCCAAGATGGAGCATACAAAGAATGGTTTAATCAACGACCTATTCAATTCCCACTATGTCCATAATCACCAATTAGGAATTCCTATAGCAATAATAGTTATTCATCACAAGTTGGAAATGGAGGAAATCAAATAGAGAATTTTATGGATGATTACTTATGGGATATTACTACCATGGAGGAAATTTTGTTAGATGTATTCCAAAAAAATGAGCCAAGGGATGATGCTCATATCAATGATATCTTATTCAAAAGCCTAATATCTACTTCCATCACCCCTCTATTTGGATTTGGTGGTAAGTCAAAGTATACTTAGCTAGGAACAAAAATTTTGTTGTACAACTTGAAATCAAAGTTTGGAATATCGAATTCATGTTTCTCATAAATATTGAGGTGATTCACCTCCATGATCGATCATGGCCCTTATATTTTGAGAATTATTTTCAGATATTCAAAATTAAAATTGGTCGATTTTACGAACATTAAATATTGACATTGTAGAATATTATATTCCCCACCAACTGTGGGTTATTCAAAGGTAAGTTTCTTTCGAGTGATAATGTCTTGTCAGGTAGTTGCGAAGAGGAAAATAAGTTGTTGAAAATATTTGGTTTTTAGTACATATCATATCATGCATGTATGAATAATTTTATTCTATACAGGAGAATAGGAAGACAAAGATATATGTTTGAAATTTGTGCATGACAGGTACCATAATTCAAAAAATAATGGGTAAATTGCACAATATTATTCACAAGATATTGATCCACTTGCACATAATAACAAGGATTCAAATACTCTTTTTTTGGAAAGAAATAACTATGTTTAAGGGATGTAATGTGTCATAGTGAGGTGACTCAAGATTTATGAAAATGAAAACATATTCAATAGCCATGAAGCATATTGAGGATACCTGGCATGAAATATTCAAGGATGAAATATGAAGTCTATGACTTAGCATAGTCATGGATGGCCTCAACCCATATTCCCTCCAAATCACAAACTACGTTTTTTGCATTAGAGGAGTTTTGAGGTCTAAAATGGGCTTTAGAAAATTATAAAATAATAGTGGAAATAGTAAAATAATATTATATTACATCATAAAATTTTCGAGGGAAAAAAAATTAATTTTTCAACTCGTATTTTCAACTTATCTCCCTATGGCTTTACTCAAATTTTGAGAGGAAACACTCGTTGGATGCAAAATTTGATTCCTCATCTAAGGGTTACCCATGCTACATATTTTCAATGGACCATGCTACACGAAATATTAGAAATACATAAAAAAATATGATTTTAATCACATTTTTTCATGTATTTCTCATTTTTTGTGTAGTAGGGTCCATCTAAAGTATGAAACATTGGTACTCATTGGATGATGACTTAAATTTTGCAAACAACTAGTACCCTCGCTCGAAATTTGAGAAAAAACATAGGGAGATAATTTGAAAATACGAGTTGAAAAAGTAGTTTTATTATTTTATTATTTTTTAATATTTTAACTTTTTTACTCCAAAAATGGTGAATCATCCCCCCATGGTTAACATCATTATCTTGAATCCCATTGGTTCTTATAAAGTTTATTTTGGTTGTACATTTTTCTTAGGAGGCCCATTTTAGACCTCAAAATTCCCCTAATGGCATGTAGTAGTGATCAATAGAAATACCTGCGCAATGATTTTCCATAATGAATGAACATTTCATGTTGGCTCTCATAGTCTCTAGTAGAAGAAAAGTGGAGAATATGGAAGACTCCTTACAACCATTGGTAGATAAAATGAAAGAGTTATTGGAAGTGATACATGTGCACGATGTATGAAGATGCATCACAACAGAGAATAGTTTTACATTTTATGTCATATGAGCTTACACCATACATGATTATCCAAGCTTAGGATTTTTAATGGTAAATTAATTTTTTATTTATTTGTTTATATACATAAAAATATTGTTTTATATATTAATTTAGTTCACCGTATCTTCTATGATCTTCATGGTTTCTAACACTGACCTATATACAATAATTTTATAGGTCTTCTAACAAAAGGGTATCATGGATGTAAATGTTATGAACCTTCTGTAAAGGCTAGCTAGTCTTACCACCTACGAAAGCTAGTGTATAACTACTCCAAGGTATTACTCCTATAAGAACACCCTTAGATAAGAGAAACATCTCCTTTATATGGTAAACCAGAGAGAACCCAATGGCCTGCAATAATGAGTCGAGATGAATGGATTATATAATTTTAGAGGTAGAAGGATAAGGAGTTTTCATAAATGTTCTATTCAAATGGGGAGCCTACGTTTGATGATCTAGAATTATTCGACACCTAGGTCGAGAAATATTAAATAGGGATGAAAATGAAATATGTCTTTTATTATCTCCCATATTGGGAGCATATTCATATTTCCCGCTTAATAGGTCCCGTGGATATATTTAAATATATTCATCTTCTTTAAGGAGGCACATAACATCAAAAGAATGTAACAAATTGGCTGTCAAGAGATATCTTATTTCTTCAAAAACTAAAAAGAAACATTGGCCAAGACAAGAAACTAGAGGAGAGGTTTGTCCCTCTTGTTCTTTCAAATAAGGTGATGTCACATGGATTTGAAATAAATATATATTTAATTGTAAAAGGAAGTTATAATGAGTGTGAGGGGGCCTTCTTTATATGGGTATTCACTACGACACTACTTCACTGTGGAAGACCATTTTTCAGCATTAAAATTGCATCACCATTTGAACCTTCTAAGACTACGTATGTCAAAACATGATTTTGTTATTTTTATTTTTATTTTTATGTACAAATTGGATATTTTTTAATTAATTTTTATATAATGTATTATTTACTGTGTAGTTTCATTATCCTTTTCTCGTGCATGAATGAGTGAACCATGACTTCCCCCAATACCTACAACGTTCCATTTATAAATTATCTACATTTTTATGTTGGATCACATAAAAGGAGATTAAAATGGCCAGAATTACATGATGGTATCAATAGATAGCTAAGATTGTTTGTATGTTTTAGAAGGAACTACCAACAAGTTTCATGGACTTGTAGGTTCATATTATACTTCACCTAGTAGATGAGGTTGAATTATTTGGGGTGTTTTATTGTTGTTTGAATGTTCTTCATAAAGAGGTACGTGAAGAAGTTGGAAGGTTTGATTCGACAAAGGGAAAATATGAGGGTTCTATGATAGAGGGATATATATGGTATGAATATTTTTATTATTCTAGTAAATAAATCAAGCATATCGACAATACACTAGGTGAGAATATTTGGGATGATGAAAGCGTTGAAAATAAAATAGAAGGGGGGGATTCTCCAAATGAATTGCAAGAGGAACATGATAAAGAGTAAGTGTCTTAAATTTTGTAAAATTTATACACAGTAACTATTCACACTGAAATTCATAATAAGGCATATTCAATTGCATAAGTGTGTGTATGTTTCTTGTTTTAATTCCATCAACTAATTCAGAATTTAAAGCCATCAAAAAAAAATTTCTTTACAATATGAAGATGACAAAACTGTGGGCTGCATTCTATGAACATAAGAGGAAAAAATGTGACAATGTTTGGAAATAATTGAAATGGGTGAATGGTATAAGTGTTTCTTGTCCTAAACATTCAAAACAAAATATGCACATGACATGCCCTAACAACTGGGTTGATGATCAAGTCAGAGATAAGTATGGAGCATCTAGTTGTTACCCATGTGCTGAAGAGAGTACACTAAAAAGAGGGATTGGGTGCAACAACTCGGTAATTATAATATCTTTCTATATAATTTTAACTTCATATGACACCTTTGAATTGTACAATGTGTGTGTGTGTGTGTGTGTGATTATGTTTAGGCTATTAAACACATGACACAATGATTTTTTCTCTTTTTTATAGGTTCATTTTTACCATCTATGGGGCCATATGTACACCATTTTCACATAGCGGATTCTGATGATGGATGCATGAAAGAAGGCTATGGAGTGGAAGTTTAGTTGTAAAAATCTAATTGTTCTAGCCACCATGATCAAAACCTATTGAAAGGGAATTAATTAATGTTGGAGAGATTCAAGAGATCATTCAAGTTGGATTCTCTTCATTCCAATGTGTTATCTTTAGGTTCAAGTAGTGGGGCTCTTTCGATCGAAATAAAGTAAAGGAAAATCACAATAGTAGGATGACATCTATCCTAAAAATATGTGGCATGAATCTAGGGAGCCTTATGTTTTCCAAAAAGACTGCAACAATGTTTTTTAACCTAGATGTACTGCATAGGGATTGGTGGTCCATATTAAGACAAGTCCATACATTAAAAATTATTTTTGAGAACAAAATTTTTATCATGTAAAGAGAGGAAGATAATTTAGGGTGATTTTATAATATCATTGGTAAGATTCACTAATGCTTTTACAATTTTTTTTTGCAATGGAAACATGTTTACACTTAAAACTAAGTATTTCCAATTGTGTATAATATCTATGATAATAATTATTCAAGGTCATAATACTTCTAAAATAGGAAAATGAGAGGAAAATATTGAATTTAAAAATAATATTGAATATTTAGTCTCAATTTAGATAGTTATTGGTTTATTAATGAGTTCACAAGTTTTTTCTTCTTTTTTAGTTCAAAATCAATATAAATAATCATGTAGTGATAATTCTATGATGAATTTAACAATTAATTTTTTGTGTATTAATATGTAATATTAAAGCCTTGACATGAGAGGTAAATCTAGGTTTACTATATTTAAATTGTAGTTCTTGCAACATTACGTGAACTAAAATGAGGTCTTATTCATGCATAAAATGTGGATTTCATCTTTTTATGGACCATAAGAGAAACATATTGGCTTACATGGATTCATGAGAGGTTTTAATTTGTTCTTCATGGAAAATGGAAGAGTTTTGAATTTTCTTGTGAAAGGTAGTTATAAATAGAAGTTGAATTATTAAATATTTTCTAGCTAAGAATTATATGATAAATGATGTAATGGTAATTAAGAATAATTTATTTGACTTTCAAATAGACTTGTTGATCTTGAAATAAATATCTATTTTTATATATTTATAAGAAAATAATTTAATGTAGACATGTATTTATCATTGTGAATATGATGTAATATTATCTAGCATAAATGTGAAAACATGTATTTTAGTGACTATCTCGTGATATGTATTTGCAAAAATATTAATTTTTGAGTTGTTCATTAAGAAATAATAAAATATATTATGTCTCAAAAGTTTCAATATAATATAATATTAATTTTGTATTATTTAACTCATATTTATTATTAAAAAAAGTCCAATTTAAACGAGTACAATAGCGAATAAAGAAGCAAAATAACACCAAAATGTTATATGTTTGTTGAAAGAAAAAGGTTCACTTGCCTCTTTAAGAAAGAATTTTCATTATAGAAAATTCCAAAGTACAAGTAACTTCAGAAGCCTTATTTCACATTTTTCGATTCTCATATTTAGAGAAAGAAAATTGTAATTTAAACTGTTAAGACCACCTATAAATATTAAAGTAAAATTTCTTGAACATCTAATAACTTTAGTAATAAATTAAATTTTATAAAAAATTATTTGTTAAGCTATATTAAATCCAAATTAATTATAAAAAAATATTATATATGGTTTTTAAATTTAACAACAGATTGAATTTTATAAACCAATATTGAATTGGTTAAATTATATTTTTGAATAAAGTTATTATTATTAATATTTTATATTAAAAATTCAATAAATTAAATATTTTCATTCTATTAAGAACTAACTAAATTATTTTACCTTTAATTATTTTTTCCTTGTGGCTATTGAAATATTTTAGTAATTTAGATGGAATATGAATAAACTATCTAAGAAATAGAAAAATATTTATTGTAATTTTACAATCATAGTTTCAACCATACTAAAATTTGTAGTTTATAAAAATATATTGGAATTTTTTTTAAGGTAATTCATTTTGCATGAAAATTCATATATGAAAGTTTGATATAAATTAACCAATACATAATATATAATAAATATTATTTTATAAAAATAGACATCTTAACGATAACACTCTAACCAACATAAATATCATACACGATACACATTTGAATTCACCACCATCATCAAATTATATACATCTCTAGCACATATAAACACCATTAGCTAACACACAAATCTAATAAGCTAACAGGGCATCATCATCATGATCACATTTAACAAAACAAAAACAATGTAATCTAGCATCACCACCATACACATCCTCAAATTAATATGCATATCATGTAAAATAACTTATATCACATACACATATATCTGTGAGTACATTAAACGAATATATCTAACATGACCTAATAATATACATATCAACAACAACATATAAACTAAGTACATAAACATGAACATAAATGTATCATATATATATATATATATATATATATATATATATATATATATATATATATATATATATATATATATATATATATATATATATATAGATAGTGGATTTATCTGGCCATGCCTTTCCTAGAATATCAACACAGTGTGTGATTTATGTTAGCTTTTATGCAACAATACTGATGGTTAGGCTATGATGGAAATCACTTTCTCTTTGGCCATGGCTTGGATCACTTAACACCTATACTCAAATTCTCTAAGTGACAATGGTGCCTCAACAATTTTATCTACTCGAAAAACTAGTGGAAATGTTCTCTAAACTTGTTTTTAGCAAACCAATAGCTTTTCTTTGCGGCTTCTCTCTTTAAATTTTCTCCTACAATTTTTTTAACCCATCGATCACTTGATAACTCCCCTTGAAGAAATGGATTTCTAGAAACCCTTAGATCTATGGTTTCCTCTTGATCTAGTATATTCCTTCAATTTTTTCTACTAAATGACAAAATGATAGGCTTTCAAACCCTTGATCCACAATTTCATACGATATTATTTCAATCTCCTAAGTGTCTCCACACTATCTCAAGGTAATCTAGGTCATCATTACTCTAGATGTGAGTCATAAAGGTTTATTTTCAAATAGTTTATTCTAGTTTCTCTCTAACACTCAAACTCTATGCATTTTCCAAACATTGACTTAGCTCTTCATTTTTCTTTGACATCTTAGAATAAACCTAATCTTTTGATGATACCATCACAAACAAAATAATTCAATAATTAAACAAACTTGTAAGATGATTGCTTCATTGATTATAAAACACAATTTATATATTTCTTCTAGATGAATGCAAAAACAATTTTATCTAAATCAAGAAAAAATATGTAAATCTAATATATTTAAACAATCAAATTTAGCAAATTATTTATTTATTTATTTATTTTTTTGTCAGTCATAGTCTAGTTTATATTATCATATCAAAATTTACACGAGAGAACAACATAGTTGTGTTACATTTAGGCAACCCAGAAGACATGAAGTGCCTAGAAAGACTTGGGTGCTCGCCAAGGCATACGATGCTCTTGGTTATTGTCTGCACAAAATTACAAAACAACCAAAACAACATTATCATCATGGACATGGGTGCTGAGGACCTACTGAAAGATCCAAGAAGGTGCATCCATCATTGTGCATATAGTAGTCAATATGGTCCAATTGGGCCTCTACAGCTCGAAGGTGGTCATGAGAGCACCGCAGAAGACGACGCAGACTCTCCAGAGCTTCAAGGGTCTCATTCTGCAGGTCTTGAATAACATTAATGTAGGCCACGAGTTCATTATGATCTTCATACCTTTGTTGGCGTAAAGTGTCCAGGTCGAGATAGATATTCTAGAATTCGACAAAAAATGATTCAAGGGTGGCAAGAGCCTCAACCTGTCCTGGTGATTGAGCCAAAGATACTGCCATAGCTGCCACCGAATGTTGAATTTCGGTGGATTCCGAGTGTGAACTCGAGTCCCCCGATAGCTGGTGATTCCCCATGCTGCACCCAAGACCGACGCACCGAACCTGTACTCTCTCTCTCAGAATGCACTCATCTAACACCCCCCAGCCTTTGGTGGGCTATAGCTCCAAGTCACCTCGGGCCCAACAGTCCTTTAAACCACCACACCGTCCCCATAACCTTGTCCAATTTTATTATTGAATACCTCCCGAACATCGTGGAGGAGAGTCACTATACTACCACCAGTTGCAATGCCGCCCTCAAGTGAGGTCCGAATTCACGACCTTCCACAAATGCTAAATGCACGAGAGTCAAAGCCCCTGAGTGAGCCCAAGGAAAAACTACCTTGGGGCCTCGCAGGGGGAGGACCCTTCCTGCACAATCCACTCGCTTGCTTCTGTCACCCGGGCGTAGCACTAGTACCACTCGTTAACACACGCTCCCTCCGTTGGGAAATCACCCTCACCACGTTCGCTCATCTCCTGGTGCAGCATGCTATTTCTATTGTCAAGATTCCTCTTGACATTCAAAGGCCACCCAAAACTACCCGACTTCACTTACACCCTCCTTGTATCCTAGTCACGAAGCTCAAATGAGGGCTTGAGAGCAAGCGTCTTCTCGTCTATGGAAATTGGATCACCAACCTTCACCATCGCTCGCGGATGTCGAATGAATTGCCTCTCGTCCACCGCAACGCTTCTGCCGTGAGTTCCCTTGCCCCAAGGATCATTACCTCTTGAGCGTGGGAGGTTAATGAGTTGGCTAAAGGGTAGCTAAGGACTGGTCCAGCCATAACTATCCGCTACCCACTTGTCTCGATGACTGGACACCACAGCTAGAGGCATTTTTTTTAAACTTAAAACTATTCTGTCTTTTTATTTAATTTTACTTAAAATAAAATATTTATATGGCTAGAATCTTCCACTATTTTATATAACAAAACAGGGGGTAACAAAATAACCGCCTATTGATAACTTCGTAAGCTATCTATTTTGTATAATAAAACAGTAAGTAACGATATGCCATGCTTTAATAATTTATATAAACTATTTTATATAATAAAACAGTACGTAAGAATACGATCCGCTTTTAAATATATGGTTTGTTTTTAATAATGTTTTTAATGGGACAAGGTGAAATAAGAATCTTGCCTTATTTCACTGAATTGCAAGAACATAAAACCATAAAAATAAAGTAACAAAATGACCGGCTTTTGATAACTTCGTAAGCTATCTATTTTGTATAATAAAACAGTAAGTAACCATTCACATGCTTTAATAATTTATATAAACTATTTTGTATAATAAAACAATCCGTAAGAATACGATCCGCTTTTAAATATATGGTTTGTTTTTTATAAGGTTTTTAATGGGACAAGGTGAAATAAGCATCTGGCCTTATTTCACTGAATTGCAGGAACATAAAACCACAGAAATAAGGTAGGACAAAGTGAATAATTTTTTAAATTGTAGATTTTTTTTAATAGTATGAACCTAATTAGAAAAGCGAGCTGGGTTTGAGCTGTAAGACTATTGCACAAGATATAATTGGAAATATTAGTTTTGCATAGACAATACCACAACCGACTGTCTTTTTCTGAGAGATTTTTTATAAATATTGGATATGGAACATTATATTATCATATTCCTTTTGTGGATAGAAACTGGAATCTGAAAAACAGTATCTATTTCTACCTTTCCTGTAGTTGGAGATAATGGCAAAGATGACAATGAAATATAGAGATTTCAAAATGTTTGCTGTATTAACAATGCTGATTTTCCTGACATGGGCAACAAATGGTAAGTCTGAGTTGAATACAATTTTTATTTTTGATCTAAAAATTCATGTGAGGGATCTGATTTGTCTGGTGCTTCCAATTTTTTTTGTAGTTAACGCTGCAGTGTACCTTGATTGTGCCAGTACTCCCTGCGTGAGTGACAGTAACTGCACTACTCCGGGGACTAATTGTCAACACGTTAGAAAACATTTCAAAGCTTGTTGTAGTGCACATTGGATTCCCGCAGCGACACGCAAATTACTGGGAATTAGGGACATTTAATGACAATATTGGGCTGCTGTTTGATATTATAGATAGCCATTTAAATCAATCTGTTACCTAAATAATGGATAAGATGTGTGGACTTCCCATAGATTTATGTTCATACATTGATATATTGAGGGTTGAGGGTTGTAAGTACGTTTTCACATTATATTAGTTGAGGTTGGAATGAAGCTAAAAAGTTTAGTAGCTCAATATAAAATTTAATGTCCTTCGATCTTTTATTGTATGAAAAAAAAAGGTTTAATTTAATCTTAAAACCACTGTATATGCCAAGGACCTGTAAAAATATTTGATTCAAATATACACCATTTTTCGAAAGTGAAGGATAAGTGAATGAATTTTTGGGGATAGGCAGCTTATAGTGAGATGCTTTTAATCTTTTATATTAAGGAGTTATTTTTAGGATGCTTTTATTCTTTTATATTAAAGAGTTATTTTTAGGATGCTTTTATTCTTTTATATTAAGGAGTTATTTTAAGGATGCTTTTATTCTTTTATATTAAGGAGTTATTTTGTTTTTTTTTTCTTTTTCAAAATGCACTTTTTATGCCTATAGCATTGCTATATACTTTTGCTAATAATTATTTTTCGGGCAAATGTGCAAATATTTCTTATTTTCGTGCACATGTGCAAATATTTCTTTCTTGTCAACTCCTAAAATTATATTGATCAACGAACGAATCCTGGGACGAATCCTGGTACTTGTGAACTGCTACGCTTATTTGTTTCTTCAACATATTGCGGTACTGGTTATCTATTAATATAATATTATATTATATTGACGGTGGATTTCAATTATATTATTTTAAGAGTTTAAGGTTAATATTTTTTAATAGTAATAATGTTATGATATTTTTTTAAACATTTATTTTTGAATGGAACTTTAAGACATGTAAGGGCTGAATTTATATTGATCGCCTATTTCAACGATATATTTTCTAGAAAGTAGTGGACATCAGCAACATCAATTTTTTTTTTATAAGCATGCCTCAATTTCTTTTTGTTGGGATGACCATTGTCAACATTTTCTGACTGATCACTCAGTTGCAGTGTAATGATATTGAAAACATAGTTTTGTAAAGATATTGAAAACATAGTTGGTTAGTTCTGGCTCATATTAAATTGTTATTTGATATTAAAGATTGTAATTTATTTTAATTTTTATTAAATTTAAAGGTTTATTTTAGAGTTTAATATGATATTTCAATATGAGATACAATTTTAAGTTTTTTTTTTTCTATCCATTCTCTTTAAAATAAAAATAAAAAATAAAAAATATATTTTAAATAGAAAAATAATATTAATTATAATAATAAAAATGAGTTAAAAATTTGTGTGATAATTTTGTTATTAATAAAATATTTTAATACAAATTAATACTGAAATATATTTTAAAATATGTTAATAATAAAAAAATCATTTTAGTTTTTGTAATAAATGGTTTCGATGTACATTTTATATAAAATATTTGAAAGGAATTGGCTATACATCATATATTATTTTTAAAAAAATATTTATATGTCATGAAAAAATTAAGTTTTTATGCTTAAAAAGTTCATTTAGTCTTTTATATATTTTATATAGCATTAAAAATACAATTTAAACAATGATAAATAATACATTATATTTTATACTCTAAAGAAATTTATACTTCAAAAAAATTGATTTTTCTCAACTCATATTAAATATGTACTTGAAATAAATCTATGCTAATATAGATCCTATAATAAAAAAATAGTTGATATATTTCAAAATTTTAAGTTTATTTTTAAGTTATCATATTTTTTATTTGAAATAATATTTAATTTTTTATTTTAATGAACTTTAAATCAATCACATCACAGTGATTTTGGAAAGTATATTATTGTCAAGTGTAAACATATAATGTTAAATAATTTTCAGAAATATTTTATTTTTTAAAATTCAAAAAACCATAAAAATTAGATGTTTGAGGAAAGATGGATGTTATATAAATTTATTTTATTGAAATATATAATTTAATTTAATATTAAATATTTCTTTTAAATATAAATATAAAATTATATGGAGAAAATATAAAATATTTGAATAAAAATATATTGATTTTGAATTTCAAAATATCATTTTCCAGAATTTAAATTTAGTTTTTAATAAAAATTATTTAATTTAAAAATATTTGTTTCTTAGCCCATGGGCTTTGGTTCGACAGTGAAGGATGCACTGTTAAGACACTCCATGTGATAGGTCACCGGTTCCAATCCCCGTGGGTGCTGACTCACAACAAAAAGTAAATAAATAAATAAATTAATTAAAACATTTGTTTCTTGAAGTGAGTCTTGAATTTATATTGATATTGAGTATCATTCAATAGTTGTCTCACCTCATATTTTATTTTTATTTGATATTAAGATTGCAATTTATTTAAATTGTTATATAAGTTATATAATTCAAATTATATAATAAGAAAATAATTTTTTAGATTATTATGATAATTAAAATAAGCTATATCTAATTTAATTTCCCAAATATTTGTTATATTTTTAATTTGATTTTTTAAATCATTTTTATTATTCTTATGAAATTATCTTTTTTGTTTTTTTAAATGTAAAAACATAATGTTAAAGATTTTTTACTAATATTTTATTTTAAAGATTGATTAAACCATATAAATTGTAATAAATAGATATTATGTAAATCGATTTTATTAGAATATAAAATTTCATTTGATATTAAGTATTTTTTAAGATATAAAGTAAAATTTTAATATAGAAAAAATATGAAATATTTAAATAAAATTAGTTCTTAATATTTTAGCAAATTTAAAAAAGAGGAAAAAGAAGAAAAGTTGATCATAAAAGAGAATAGTAGTAAATAAATTTATTAGGATGTATAATCTTATAAGTTATCATAATATTTTTTGGGTAGAAATTAGAAATGTTCTATGTAATATTAGAATTATTGTAGATCTATATTTAGTACAGATTTAATATGATAGGAAAGAGATTAAATTTGTTCACCTGCAAATTTCTTTTAAGTGTAAAATTTAATGTGAATGTTTTAACCATAAAAAAATAATTTTTTGGTGATATATACATAAATTTTTAAAAATAATATATATTGTATACTCAATTGTCATTAAAATATTTTATAGAACATGTACATACAAACATTTTATGGCATTATTATTAATCTATTTTTATGTATATGTCAATAATAATTTTTATTAAAATATTTTATCAGTAAGTAAATTATAAGATTTAAACATGTTATGGACACATTTTTTTTACTTCTAATTAAGTTACAAAATATTCATTTTTTTTATTATAACTCATAATATTTTTCCATTTAGAATATATTTTTTATCTTTTATTTTTATTTTAAAGAAAACTGACTAGTGAGCAATCTTACACATACTCCAATACTTAACTCTATAATTTAATATAAATAATTTTTTTTTAATATAAATTAAAGAATTATATAGATAAAATATAAAATATTTAAATAAAAATATATTGATTGTGAATTTTAAAATATTATTATCCATAATTTAAAGTTAATTTTCTAATAAAAATACTCTAATTTTAGAATATTTGTTTAAATGCTGAATTTATATTGATTATGGATTTCAAAGATATTTTGTGGTCATTATCGACGTTACTTTTTTTTATAAGCATGCCTAATTTTTTTTAAATGAGCATTGTCAATATTTCCATTGTAGTGATATTGAATGCATATATTTTTTTAATTGGGATGCCTATTGTGGTGGATGCTAATTACTCAGTTGCATTTCAATGATATCCAATACACAATATGTTGCACTTTCAGCTCTTATTTAATTTCTGTTTGAAATTAAAGATGATAATTTACATGAATTGTTATATAAATGATATAATAGGAAAATGTTTTTTAAATTTGTAAATTTTAATTTTTTTATATTATTATGTTTTTTAATATTTAAATTTGTAAATATTTGTTACATTTTTAATTTTATTGATTTTTTAAATCAAATTATAGTGATTTTGGAAATGATTTTAGTTTCTATTTTCCAAAATATAATATTAAAGATTTTCACTAATATTTGAATTTAAAGATCTAATAAACCATATAAATTGTAATAAAAGTAAATATTATGTAAATTTATTTTATTATTTTATATAATTTTATCCAATATCAAATATATTCTAAAATGGAAATCAAAATTTTATTAAAAAAATTGAAATATTTAATAAAATATCATTTTCTTTTGAATATTTTGCCAAAAAAAAATAAAAAAAATTAATCATAATAAAAGGTAAATAAATTTATTATGATGTCTTATCTTATGAGATATAATTATCAATACAAATATAAAACCTAGCTTATCGTACCTTATGTTACCATAATCTCTTTTCTTTTTTCGTTTTTTCTTTTTCCAGAAATTGGAAATGTTTTCTGATCAGATTAAAATGATATTTTAAAACGTCGTGCATTTGAAAATACAGATTACTTGTCATAAATTAGGATAGTTATTTAGTCATCCAATATTGGTTATAAATTAGAATATTTTCAGAAAAAAGGGTCTCTTATAAATTGAAATCATGGTTGAAATCATGGTTGAGTTAATGTTGCCGTATATCTTATAAAAAGAAATATTTCACTGTGGAAATTATTTTTATGCCGTCAACCCTTTAACTATTGTTTTTTTTAATATTTAAATAAACATTTTAATTATTATATGTTTTTGTTTTCAGCTATTATTTTTAATAATATTTAAATAAAAACTTTAATTATTATATGTTTTTGTTGATTAAAATTGAAATTTGATCATTTTTTTCGTTTAATGGGTCACAATATTCAAGAGGGCTTTTGGGATGAGCCTAGCACCTACTCCATTTTGAGGGTCATTAAATAGGGTTCGCAGAGTTTGTATAGAGCATGTTTTCGGATGAAATCATTCATATGACACTAAATTGTGGAGATGGGATTTTGAATAGTGTTTGGATATTGGTGGTTAAGGTGAAGCATCATTTTAGGCAAGTGATGATGATGATGATGATGGCGGTGGTTAATGTCCATTGAGACCAACCTTTGGTCTATTGTACCTAAAGAAAATAGTTATTTAATTTGATTTAAGATTTTATTCCTAACCTTTGGTCTATTGTACCTAAATAAAAGAGTTATTTAATTTGATTTAAGATTTTATTCCTATGCTCAAAAAGCTTGGAGAGAAGCCTCCCCAGCTCAATATAATTTTGACATCTTAAAAGGCTGGGAAGGTCAATATTGCAATAAAGATTATGAAATTGAGCTCTAATGTCGTTGTACGTGGGGCACTCTAAGAGAAAGTGATTTTCATCCTCGATGTTCATATTCTCACAGAGATGGCAGATCATTTCCATCCATGGTGTTTTAGGAACTGTCCAATGACCTGTTTCACTATGGAGCTCATGAGAGTTCGTTCTAATCTTGGCTATATTTATTTTCTTATTTGAGCTAGTTAAAACAGAGAGATACTTTTGATCTTCTAAGGTGGGGTTGATGACCTCCTTATAATACCTTAATTTTCTTTTAGCTGCTAGATCTTTCTCACACAACTTTTTTACTTTGAACTTAGAAATAACAATCTTTTTTATGTTATTGATGCTTTGCAATGCAACATTCTCGTCGATCTCCCAAAGGTTTAACCAGGCCCTGTTATCTTTATACCAACCTCGTTTAAGCCTTAGGTGGTTTTGGCTGGAATTTGAAGCTAGCTTAGGAAGTCTATGGTCTCCTATGCTATTGAGTTTGTGCTTATACAATAGAATCCTAGTCATAGCTAGGCTCTTGATAGGGGAAAGACCCACTTCTATATGGAGAATATGATAGGGTGTATTAATTTTAATTTTAAGGTTAGGCGTTATAAAACGCTTCTGGATTTGCTCAATATTTCTCCAGGATTCTCTAGAGATGCTGCAACCCCAAACCTCACATCCATATAATATAACAGGAGTGACTAAAGTTTCAAAGAGGAGCTTCTTTCTATCCCACATTACGAGGTTTTCCATTTTACAAATATTTTCAAGACCAAAATAAGCTTTCCACCCCCCACTAATCCTTTTCTGAATGCTATAGTTCCAGTTGAGTTTCTGATGGATATCAATTCCTAGGTACTTGTAAGAAGACACTTCCCTCAAGTTACTATTGTCATACATAAAATTAGCGTAAGTGTCCTTCTTGGATTGGATAATCATAAATTTTGTTTTGTTAGTGTTAAAAGACATACCCATGGTAGAGCAGAAATCCTTAAGAAGTCTAAGTTGCTTGTCATGTCCAGATGGGAACCTAGCAAGAAGAAAAATATCGTCAGCATAGAGAAGAAGGATGATGACTCTCGCAGCTAATATTGTTCCAGCACATCTTTCTTCCTCTAAAAAACCTTCTAGATTTTCGATGTAAATTCCAAATAGGGTAGGGGAGAGGGGGAAACCTTGTTTAACTCTGATATTACACTTAATATCTTTCGACCACCCATCATTGCTCTTTAACTTGGTAATTACATGCTCGTATAACCTTATAGCAATCGGTCTTAGCTCGAAAGGAACATTTAGCTCTTCTAATCTATTCCATAGGTTATTTCTAGGAACCGTATCAAAAGCCTTTCTAAATTCCACAAAGCAACATAAGAGATTGTATTTATCATTGTGGAATTCTTCAACAATTATCCTAAGCGTAACGAGGTGGTTCGTTGCTGAGTGATACCTTCTAAAGCCCGGGAGGCCTTTAGCCCACTTACCTTTACTTTCAAGCCAAATGCTCAACTTCTTTTCCAAAATAATACCATATAACTTGGCTAAGAGATGACTGATCATAATTGTTCAATAATTAGAGGGGTTATTTGTATCCCCACTTTTAAAAATAGGGATAATGAGGCTTTGAGTCCAAGGTTTAAGGAACCCTTGCTTGACTGCTTGGTTGAAAATATTTTGGATGTGGGGGATGAGGACAGGACCTCCAATTTTTAAGATTTCCACCTGGTAACCTTCGACGTATTTAGCTTTCCCATTTTCCAGGTGTTTAACCCAAAAATCAATGTCTTCTGATGAGAAAACTTCTTTCGTTGTGAGCATGGTTTCAAAATCCCTGCCATTTGGAGATTCTTAAAGCTTTTTAAGATAAGAATTCCAGTCATGTAAAGCAATTTTATTATCATCTTTAGTTTTCCTAGTTTGAATCTGCCTCCATAATTTCTTAGGAGCCACCTTAGAGAGGTGTAAGAGATTCTCCTATCTTTTACAAATATATTGCCTTTTTTTCCTTTTAGTTAGGGCTTTGTAGTTTTTTATCTCATTAATTTTGAAAGATTCATCAACAACTTCCTTAATTTCTCTTCTCGCACTTTTACAATCTTTGCCATACCATGGGTTGGTTTTTCTATTTCTTTTATTACTTGAGACTTCAATTAAGAACTTGTTAATATAATATGAGAGGGTTGTAGTAAAATTATGATAAAGGTCATCTACGTTGTCTATACTAGATAAAGGAAGAAAATTAGTTTTTAATTCATTTAGAAAGATATCGTTTTTATTTCTATCAAAGGCTAATTTATTTTGACTATAAGTATTATCTTCTATGGGATCTCTATGAATGTCAAAATTGAGAGTTATGAGTAAAGGACTATGATCAGAGTGAGGCTCGTGGTCATCTAAGATGTCAAAATTTATTATTTCGTTGTATAAAGGGAGATTGGAAATAACATAGTCTACCATGCTCCTGCCAAGCCCATGGATGCATGTCATCTTGCTAGAATTGGGCCACTTCTTTAGACCGTTGCAAATTATGAGATCCTCAGCACTACAGATCTTGACTAGCTATGACCCAAACAAATTATCCCCGAGGTCTTCAGAGCTCCTTTTGTACCGGCTAGCTAGAGTAAGGTCTTCGTCTAACCAAAAAGGATTGGGGTTGGAATGATTCCTTAGAAGAATAAGTTGGTTGCTTGAAGTTTGAGTAGTAAAGTCACCCATTAAAAGGATATTACCTTCATTCCTTAGGCTAGAAATATCATTCTCTAAACCATTGTAAGGACTATTTTCATCTAGATTATTTTTCTTATAGAAGTTAGAATTAATGGGGGAAAAATAACAGATTGTTATGTAGGTATTTTTATCATTAATGTCAGTAATCTCAATCTAACTATATTGGTTGTAAGGGTAGTTTTTATAAATCCTAGCATGGGGGGAGATGTTATTCTTAATGTAGCAAGCTATGCCCCCAATGCCTCTACTCGAGGATCGCTTGTTCCAGGTAGACCATAGAGAAAATCCATCTATGTTAGGGACCTTAGATTCTTCATGCTCCCAAGTTTCAACAAGAAATATAATATTAACATCATTTGAGATCTAACTTAGCTTGGGGCCTTTGTTCCATGGAAAGCCCTGACAGTTCCAAGAAAGAATTCAGAGCATGTTGAATTGCCATTTATTAATATCTTTTTAGTTTCTATCTCAAATAACAGCTTTTCTATTTTTGATTATTGCCCATTTTCCTTCCTTCCTAGCTTCTTTTACCTTTTGAACCTCCTTTCTTAATTTTGCTTGATCTTCTGGAATGAGATCTTCATTTATAAATATTCCCATTCCTTTTAGACTTGAGGTTTTACTAAATATGTCATACTTATAGTCAGTAGAGCTCACCTTTATTCGGATTAGCCTTCCTTTATTATCAGTTAATTTCCCTAACCTTGTTTCTTTTGTGAGACATGTGGTTTCAATTTGTAATCTATTATGTAATTATCTCTGGGCTATCGCTAAAGTATCCCTGTCTACCTCTTCTTTCAAATCGAAGGTTAGAGGAGTTAACTTTTATGATAAAATACAACTATTTTTTCGTTGTGGTATTCATGCATAATTTTGTACATGGTTCATACTATGAGAGGAGGGATTATTTCGAGGATGGTGGGTTTATTTGATGTTAAGAAAGTCAATTGGTTGATGAAACTAGGGATTGATAGATTGTTTCCTAGTGAGCTGGGAGAGAGGCAAGTTTGGTTTCTTGGTAACAAGCTTATAGAGCATAATTTACATTAGAAGTTGGGTGAATTGAGGGGGAAAGTAAATTTAGCTATTGGTAGGGAAATATAGTCATGTTTGAGTAGCCTTAAATTGTGGTTACTGACATCACCCGTCTAACTTGTTGTAAAATTCATGGTATTTATCCTATCACTATGGTTTCTATCTCCATGTTGGGTCCTAGGTTGGGGAAAGAAATTTTTGATAACTTTTATTTTGGGTACGAGACCTTTAATGTCGAGTTTGTTGGGTTAGGGTTTAATCTTCTTATGGCCTCTTCGTTTTATTTAAGTTGGTTATGTTATTTAATATAAGTAACTTTATTGGCTTGGTTTTTTGGTTTGTCAATTAGCTCAGCCTGTAATAGGTACCATAGAGAGTGGAGCTAATCCTGGGGTGTTTTAATATGGGGCTCCTCCTTATGGTATAATTTGGTCTATCTCTTACTATGATAATATTGGTATTTTTTATTGTTCCATTTTTATTATAAGTGTGATCCCTTATTTATAGCATGAGGTGCAGAAGGGGTGGAGGTGACAGCAATCCTCTAGGTCAATGGAGAGATCAGATATTCATTTAAAACATAACCTCTAACTATGTTATTGTAGTCCCATGTAGACAAGGAGAGAAGTTAGGAAGTTGGAAACTGAGGATAGAGCATAGGGATAGTCCTACTCCAATTTTGAGATTCTGGATGAGGTTTAATGCTAGGCTATGGACCCTGATAATACCAAGTGACACAAAAATAAATATATCAATTATGTTTCTCGGCACCCGTAGATAAATACTCTTCTTGGTCTGGTACTAAAACAAAAATAGATAGAAAAGTGCGGTGTATTTGATTCTCTAAAATACATCATGCTCAAAAACCCACATTTTAATATAAATAGACTTAAATCAAAAATACCTCATGTGGAAAGACACTTTCATTGCAATTTAAATCCGGAATTATGTCTCTCCTTTTAGATCGAGTACCAAATAATACTTTTGAGTAATCCGATAAAAATTTCTTTATAATATATAATACAAATATTTTTGTAATTTGTACTCGTGTTAGTAAAAAATTAAAATTATCCAACATTTCCACTAATTAAAAAATATATCCTTTGTGATATGGTTAAAATAAGTTCGGAAAGATTAAAATAACTATGTAATTTGTGACTTTTTGTTAATACAAAACATTTCAACTCTTAAAAAAAAAAAAAAACATAAATTTGATAAAGTTTTTAGTAATGATCCTTTACCGATTAGAGAATAGTGAGTCATTTTTGAGTTTCCAGACTTACGATTATTATAATACAGTATGAGACAATCAATTATAGTATACGATAAGAGAATAGTGAGTCAATTTTGAGTTTCCAGACTTTAGATTATTATAATGCAGTTTGAGACAATCAATTATAATATATAATTTTTTTCAGAACTAGATTCAGAGAGTTACATTAAACTTGATTAGGAATTATTTTATACATAACCGGTTAGGATGTTAGACCATCGTTTAACTTTATTATCCAGTTGCCAATATTAAATTGTTAATTGATTTTAAACTATGTTCGTTTATTTCAAGTTGTTATATAAACCAGCGTGATAGTTACATAAGGAGTCGTCTAACGAGCTGGAGGAATTGCTCGGACGGTCAAAATTGGCTGGAATTCGGGTCAAAAAAATTTAAAAAATATTGCAGAAACAATGTTTGAATCTTGATTTTGACATTGAAAATGGATTTAGCACCATCAAAAACCTGTAGGATACCCAAAATATTAAACTTTGATAGTTATAACATGGATTTAGAAAAATTCCTGCCGGATTTTCTGAAAATCTTATCGAAATTTTCATGATTTTCAGAGCGATTCCTCTGGCTAGTTAGACTACGGCGTTACGTAAGGTCTAACCTCTTTGTGTGTGGTCTATATTTTGTTATTATTAGAGAGTGTACTATTTTTCGGAGCTTTAAATATGTTGATGTGATTAAAATAGTGTGGGGTGCTCCATTTCAGCAATTGTTTCTGCAATATATCATTATTCTTCCCTCCACACTCTTCACGGGAATATCAAGTTTTGTATACGGTCTCCCCCACACCTCTCGATGTTGATATATTGTGAAGTATGGAGAAATATTTTTCTATATTAATTTAATATCAAAATTCTACTGTGTTGTTTTGCAGAGAAATCGTGGGTGGAAATGCAGGTGAAAAAATGTGCACCGAATTTTGTGTCTCTTTATTTGTACACCATTTCCCATAAACACTTTATTCCGCACTACCAATGCAAATATTTGTTTCACGGAAATCATCTCCTTCGTTGTTCTATTTTTCTTTTTTTTCATGGTGCAATAAGAATGTATATATTAATCTGTGAATCTGTGATGAGTCATGTTTACTTGAACTTGGGAAAATGAGAGCTTTATCATCAAACAATGAATTTGTATTCATATATAGTGCACAACTCGTGAATGCTTATTATAACAACATCTTTTCTAATTTGGGGAATAAAAAATGTAAATGAGATAGCAAGAAAACAAATGTTTGATCACATTATGTTAAATGAGATTCTTCCTATACTGTGATTGTTCATACCAACAAACTTAATCACTGAAAATCCAATTTTGATCTATTCATTGTGGAAGAAGTCAATGAAATACTGTGATTGTTCATACCAACATACTTAATCACTGAAAATCCAATTTTGATCTATTCATTGTGGAAGAATTCAATGAGGTTTTCAGGGTTATGGTTTTTCGATTATATTGATGTAGAAACTCATACCATAAATATCATAATTTTATGGCATCAAATTCGTATACAATTGCATTTAACATGTCTAGTTCTAAATTTGTATATTAAAAGAAATTAGAATATTTTATACCCATTCGATTATATTGATGTAGAAACTCATACTATAAATATCATAATTTTATGGCATCAAATTTGTATGCAATTGTATCTAACATTTTTAGTTGTAAATTTGGTAGAATATTTTAAACCCATTATGATCTGGAGATAAATTTAATATTTATAAAAATTGTTATAATTTTATTCTCTTAGTATTTTTCATATCAACAATTATAAATCCAAAATAAATTAACTTAATTAAATATTCAAAATTAAGATTTTATATCTAATTTTCTAGATTATGTTAGTTCATCTTGATTATGAGTTATTTTAGGCTTAGCTCCTAGATTAGTGTGTGTGGTTGAGATATTTTCTCAACCAAGTTGTCAAATATAGACACACTATTTTGAGACAACTTCCCCATATATTAAATTGTATTATTACATTCTTTTAATAATGAAAAATATGTGAGGAATGCCATAAGGCTCTAAGGTCTTTTCCACCATGACTGTGTTTCTATGGTGTTGGTGTGTGTTAATTCTTTTTAATATTCAACATGGGGTATCAGAGCATTTGGTTATGTGACTATTGGGTTGTGAGGCTGCAGTGAATGAAGGCACTAGAGTGCATCTCCAATGGATTTTGGAAGTGATTTTTTTTTTTAATTTTCTGAGGTGGGGAGAGTTCAATAATATCCAACCCTCATGCTGGCATGGAGTTGAGCAAATGTGCCCAAGGAGGATGCAGAGAGAGCTTGGGTTACTCATTAGATGCGAAGTCGATCACTGGCTCGAGAGCCTTTGATGGGCAGCTTTGTGGTCACACCTAAATGGGGATGAGACTTTGTGTAGCTAATACGTTGTTGTGCGAGCATACAAAATTTGTGAACATAATCCCAAGTGAGCCTATTATGTAGAGGTAGCTGAGAAAAATGTTGCAGTGATTTAAAATATGGAATTGTAGAAATTTATTGTACCGACACCCCCCACTGTTTTCATAATACGTGCCCATTAATTTAGTGGCAGAGAGGAATTTCATTGTAAAAGTATCTTGCCCATGGAAGCCACGAAAATTCGCGAGCTGTCGGGAGTACAGTTGATTGTTGAGAGAATCATTGTGTTATGATTGGTTTGCCCATCAGATACATAGAGAGACAAGGATGTCTATTGATAAAAACCGATGACTTGGTGTCTGCAACGCAGAGTGTGTGTGTTCGTGGGTGATTGCTAGCTGTGTGGACAGATCTATATTTTGAGGACACAACATGATATCACTGTGTACAAGGACATGTTAAATCGAAGCAAACGCCATAGAAATTCAAGAAAATGACAAATAGGAAAGTGAGATGACTTCTTGAAGATATGGTGGTGAATTCTAGTAAGGAAATAATTTCATCTTTTATTCACTATGCATCTTAGAGAATTTTTTTTTTTTTAAAAGCATGAAATGTAACCTAAAATTTTTCGAGGTAGATAGATTGTTTTTATTCTTCTATTTTCCCATGAAGAGAAGTGGGTCACTTGTTTAAATGAGAAGTGTTGTGAATGAGTTTTGATTTTTGACATCTTAATGCAGTAGACGTTCTAGTCATTTTATTTTCTCATGATGATTCCAAAACCCTTGATTAGAAAAAGTCATACAAAAAGAAATTACTTCTCCAAGTGAATTAAAAGTGCAACGCTTGTTTTCTGCGTGATTTGTCTTTATTTTTAGAGCTAAGCCAAGGAGTTGAGGCTCAATAATCAACTATTGGGGACAGAGTCCCATTCCTCAATGGGATTGATTTAAATTAATATTTGTGTTCATAATCCATCAAATCAAGAAACGAAGAATATGGAGGAGATTGTATGATGCATTCAAACAAGTCGTTGGCTTGATTAGAAAACTCTTGGGTCAAGCCTAGTGCAATCAAAGTGGGATGGTGTCTTCTTTGGAGTTTCTTGGTGTTGGACATTGAAATTAAGGGTGTGGATATCCTCACTATAAGAATTTGAGAAAAAAAACTATTTTGGAGCCCCGGTATCCTTGCTTTTGTATCAATCAGCGCAACCATACTTTTATGGATCTTTTTCTCTATTACCAGGTCTTAAAATTCACCCTTGGAAACTCCAACACCTCTCTCTTTTACTTCCCTATTTAATTTTTCTTCAGAATCACTATAAGTAATGACAGAGAAACTAGTAGTGTTATGCTTGTTGTTTTTGTATAGATCCACCCAATCTGAGGAGTACCTAGCTTGAAATAGGCATGTTTTCTTGGGTTTATTCCACAACACGAATAAGGAGGATGAAGTCATTGATGGATTGTTGGACCGATTGAAAAAATCGTCATTTATTGTTGAACGGAAAGATGGCTCTAGTACAGAGTTGGATCACCAATCGGCAGTTGTAATAGCTGGTTTTGCATGAGGGTAAGTTTTCAAATGGGAAAGGACATGATATATGGAGAGGGAAGTTAATGATTTTTCTTTTTAGGAAGGATAGGTTCTGGAAGTAAATTTTTGTATTGCACCATACCTACATCTTCCTCTTGATAAATGCATCAAGGAGACAATGCATTGAAAGAGCATGTAAATTCATTTTTTGGTAGCTTTAATATCGTGTGTATTGTGTGTGAAGAACATTCCAGGTATTCTGGGAAAGATGGATTTAGAGCATAAATGTAATGGATAGGGATTGGTGGTTCATATTAAGAAAAGACCCTAAATTAACAATTATTTTTGAGAACAACATTGTTATCATGTAAAGAGAGGAAGATAACTTAGGGTGATTTTATAATATCAATGGTAAGATTCACAAATGCTTTTACATTTTTTTTTGCAATGGAAACATGTTTACACTTAAAACTAAGTATTTCCAATTGTGTATAATATATATGATAATAATGATTCAAGGTGATAATACTTCTAAAATAGGAAAATGAGGGGAAAATATTGAATTTAAAAATAATATTTAATATTTAGTCTCAATTTAGATACTTATTGGTTTATTAATGAGTTCACAAGTTTTTTCCTTTGTTATAGTTCAAAATAAATATAAATAATCATGTAGTGATAATTCTATGACGACTTTAACAATTAATTTTTTGTGGATTAATATGTAAGATAAAAGCCTTGACATGAGAGGTAAATCCAGGTTTTCTATGTTTAAATTGTAGTTCTTGCAACATTATGTGAACTAAAAGGAGGTCTTATGCATGCATAAAATGTGGATTACACCTTTTTATCGACCATAAGAGAAACATATTGGCTTACATGGATTCATGAGAGGTTTTAATTTGTTCTTCATGGATAATGGAAGAGTTTTGAATTTTCTTGTCAAAGGTAATTATAAATAGAAGTTGAATTATTAAATATTTTATGGCTAAGAATTATATGATAAATGACTTAATGGTAATTAAGAATAATTTATTTGACTTTCAAATAGACTTGATGATGTTGAAATAAATATCTATTTTTATATATTTATAAGAAAATAATTTAATGTAGACATGTATTTATCATTGTGAACATGATGTAATATTATCTAACAGACATGTGTAAACATATATTTTACTGTCTATCTCGTGATATGTATGTGGCAAAAATATTATTTTTTGAGTTGTTCATTAAGAAATAATAAAATATATTATGTCTCAAAAGTTTCAATATAATTTAGTATTAATTTTGTATTATTTAACTCATTTATTATTAAAAATAGTTCAATTGAAACTAATAAAGTAGCAAATAAAGAAGAAAAATAACACCAAAATGTTATATGTTTGTTGAAAGAAAAAGGTTCACTTGCCTCTTTAAGAAAGAACTTTTATTATAGAAAATTCCCAAGTACATGTAACTTCACAAGCCTTATTTTATATTTTTCGATTCTCTTCTTTAGAGAAAGAAATTTGTAATTTAAATTGCTAAGACCTTCTATAAATATTAAAATAAAATTTCTTGAACATCTCATAACTTTGGTAATAAATTAAATTTTATCAACAATGTAATTTTTTAAGCTATATTAAATCCAAATTAATTATAAAAAATTATTATAGATGGTTTTTAAATTTAACAATAGATTGAATTTTATAAACCAATACTGAATTGGTTAAATTATATTATTGAATAAAGTTATTATAATTAATATTTTATATTAAAAATTCAATAAGTTAAACATTTTCCTCTTATCAAGAACTAACTAAATTATTTTACCTTTAATTATTTTTTCCTTGTGACTATTGAAATATTTTAGTCATTTAGATGGAATATGAATGAACTATCTAAGAAATAGAAAAGTATTTATTGTAATTTTACAGTCATAGTTTCAACCACACTAAACTTTGTAGTTTATAAAAATATATTGGCTTTTTTTAAGGTAAGTAATTTTTCAAATATTTATTGTAATTTTTCAATCATAGTTTCAACCATACTAAGCTTTGTAGTTTATACAGATATATTGGCTTTCTTTTTAAGGTAAGTCATTTTGCATGAAAACTCGTATATGAAAGTTTGATATAAATTAACCAATACATAATCTATAATAAATATTATTTTATAAAAATAAACATCATGATGATAACACTCTAACCAACATAAATATCATATACGATACACATTTGAATTCACCACCATCATCAAATTATATATATATCTAGCACATATAAACGCCATTAGCTAGCACGCAAATCTAATAAGCTAACAGGGCATCATCATCATGATCACATTTAACAGAAAAAAAACAACATAATCTAACATCACCACCATACACATCCTCAAATTAATATACATATCATATAAGATAACTTCTATCACATACACATATATCTGTGAGTACATTAAATCAATATATCTAACATGACCTAATAATATACATATGAACAACAACATATAAATTAAGTACATAAAAATGAACATAAAATGAACCCCATATATATATATATATATATATATATATATATATATATATATATATATATATATAATTAATTTATCTTGCCATGCCTTTCCTAGACTATCAACACATAGTGTGGTTTATGTTAGCTTTTATGCAACAATATTGATGGTTAGGGTATGATGAAAATCGATTTCTCTTAGGCCATGGCTTGGATCACTTAACACCTATACTCAAATTCTTTGAGTGACAATGGTACCTCAACAATTTTATCTACTCAAAATACTAGTGGAAATGTTCTCTAAACTTGTTTTTAGCAAACCAATAGCTTTTATTTGCGGCTTCTCTCTTGAAATTTTCGCCTACCCATTGATCACTTGATAACTCCCCTTGAAGAAATGGATTTATAGAAACACTTAGATCTATGGTTTCCTCTTGATCTAGTATATTCCTTCAAATTTTTCTACTAAATGACAAAATCATAGGCTTTGAAACCCTTGATCCACAATTTCATACGATATTATTTCAATCTCGTAAGTGTCTCCACATTGTCTCAAGGTAATCTAGGTCATCATTACTCTATATGTGAGTCATAAAGGTTTATTTTGAAATAGTTTACTCTAACTTCTCTCTAACACTCAACTCTATGCATTTTCCAAACATTGACTTAGCTTTTCATTTTTCTTTGACATCTTAGAAAAAACCTAATCCTTTGATGATACCATCACAAACAAAATAATTCGATAATTAACCGAACTTGTAAGATGATTTCTTCATTGATTATAAACCACAATTTATATATTTCTTCTAAAACGATGCAAAAATAATTTTATCTAAATCAAGAAAAAATATGTAAATAAAATTATATTAAAATAGTCAAATTTAGCAAATTATTTATTTATTTATTTGTCGTTCAAAGTCTAGTTTATATTATCATATCAAAATTTACACGAGATAACCAAATATTTGTGTTACATTTAGGCAACCCAGAAGGCATGAAGTGCCTAGAAAGATTTGGGTGCTCGCCAAGGCATATGATGCTCTTGTTTATTGTCCGCACAAATTTACAAAACAACCAAAACAACATTATCATCATGGAAAAGGGTGCTAAGGACCTTCCAGAATATCCACAAAGGTGTGTCCCTGGTTGTGCATATAATAGTCAATATGGTCCACTTGGGCCTCTACAGCTCGAAGGTGGTCATGAGAGCGCCGCAAAAGATGATAGAAACTCTCTAGAGCTTCAAGGGTCTCATTCTGTAGGTCTTGAATAACATTAATGTAGGCCACAATGTAGAAATTATATAACTTATGTGTTATATATCCAAGATTCTCCTGTTCACACAATATTTTAACTTCATGCACAACACAGAATCTATTCCACCATTGATCATCGCATGCGGAAATTAAATCAATTGCAATGCACACATGAAACCATAAAAAATTCACACACATTAACACAGTTGTTTAATGGGAAAGCATGAAGCTAAAAACAACAACTATCTATATATGATATATGTCATAGAGATTATGTAACAATCCTCATACAAAGTTGATCATATCAAGCTCTCAGTACAATACAATCACTACACACTAATCAGGCCCGATCTTGCAAATCCATGCACCGAGCTCTGCCACCTGCTAGCCTGCTTCTACTGCGCAATCCTTGCTGAAGAATGACTCTGAATGAACTCGAATCCACCAAGCTTGCACTAAGCAATCCTCATTGGCATCTCCACTCAGTGTTGGATACAATCAATGCATCACTATAGCCACAACTGATAGTCACACTTGCTCTTTCACCTATCTCTCCACTGGTCTCCACTGAAACCACCATGCACTGTAGTTAACTGATGTATTCTTTACTTGATTAATGAGTTATTATTTAGTGAATAAATTAACTAATTAATTCACACCACTCTCACTAGTGTATCAGTCAGTTAGACTAGATACAACTAGCTCAATTGAGTCTCACTGAGTTAAACTAAATACAACTCCACCAACTACTTCTATAACTCCACCAAACTTTGTCACATGAGTTCTAACTTAAGTCCTCATGCATTAGCTCCAGTAAACCCTTAGGAATAGCGTAATTCCTTCTATCAGTTGTTGTGCCACATCTGTGCACTTAACTGAAGTGATCCAAGAGAATAAGATAATGTTTAGAGTCCAAATATTATTAAGAGCTAATAATATTCGACATATCTATTTTATACTAGCAATCTAAAAATAGATTCCACCCAATATGTCTAAAAATAGAAGTCCATCTATTTTTCCAACTTGACCAACCATCCATAAATAGCATCCCGCAACTCATAGAATATGATAGACATAGTTTAAAAATAGACTTTGTGCCAAAAATAGCCCGCAGGCCCACTTAGTGAAGGCGACTCTTTTCACTAACCTCATCATCTTATTGAATCTCAACACTTCCTCTCAACAAGATAGGGATTATCTTCCACCGCGATCTTGTCTCTATGGCATTCGAATTTCCTCCTGGTGAGCGCCTTCGTTAGAATATCTGCATCATGATCCTCTGTAGGAATGTAGGATAGCAACATGATCTTCCACTGCACACAATCTCTGATATGATGATACCAAATGTCAATATGTTTAGATCGATCATAAAATACTAGATTTACTGAGATTTTAATGCAACTCTGATTATCACAATATATAACAATAGGATCTAAGTGTGAACCGAACAATCCAACCAGGATCTTCCTCATCCATATAGCCTCACATGCAGCCAAACTTGTGTTGGAAATATTGTCATTGATGGCAAAGGAGGCAGCACTCAGGCAAAAGAGGCAGCGCTGAAGCAGAGGAAGGCAAAAGAGGCACAGCGAAAGCAATAGAGGCAGCAAGAAGAAAGTCAAAATGTAACAGTCATAGAAGCACAGTGAAGAACCGTTATCGAAAGGTAGAGACAGAGGCAGAGCGACAGAAGCAGCAGAGGCAGAGGCAGAGACTAAGTGACAGAGGCAGAGAGCCGTTACAAAATTCCGGGAATCACACACTCCAACTGGCGTTATACATATAATACATAATCCTTATTCCGGGAATCGCTTAACTCCAGCGGCAATGCAATGCATATAATACAGAACCATATTCCGAGAATCGCACACTCCAACCGGCGTTATACAACACAAATATTATTCCGGGAATCGCCTACCCCGATGGAGGATACATATATATATATATATATATATATCCATCATCTTACATATAAATGCCGCGCATTACGTATGCTGCAAAGGACCAAGGCATATATATTATGTTATATAAGTGGAGCGCATAAAACAAAGTTTATAAGGTGGGACCCCTCCCCAATCGCATCGAAGAATATATGAGTTGCGATTGCGATTAGAAGTCCGGACCCGATGGAGGTATGAATTATAATTCAAACGTGTTTGAAGTCCTTTCCCAATCGCATCGGCAAAATACAATGAACAGTCGCCAATCGCAACACATATTAAAAGACTTGCGATTGCGATTGAAGCCCGGACCCGATGGGCCGGACCCGATGGGCTTATAATTATGATTAACAAATGTTTCAATTCCATGTTCCAATCGCATCGGCACTGGTCAATCGGAACACATGTTAAAGACTTGCGATTGCGATTGAAGCCCGGACCCGACGGGCTTATAAATTATGACTAACAAATGTTTCAGTTCCATGGTCAATCACATCGGAGGTAAAGTGGAGCATCGGAACATCACAACAGAAAGTTGCGATTGCGATTGAGAATCGGACCCGATGGACTGATAAATTGTGACTTGATAGGTTTGAGTTCCGGAACGTGTTAACAAAGTTGCGATTGCGATTGAAAGGCCGGACCTGATGGGTTTATAAGCCAAGACTGATATATGTTTGAAGTTTCTCCATAACGGAGAATAATCGCAATCAGAAGAGGCTGAGGAGTGATTCATCGCATCGGAAAGATCGGCGAGTGAGCCCGAAAGGAGTTCTTATTTGTTTAAAAGTTTTATTATATAATGTTAGAATTGATTTAAGCCTTTTTAAAAAGGAAGGTTGTATGTATGCAGAGTGAAATTACTTATATATATATCAAAGGCGACATTATATATATATATATATATATATATATATATATATATATATTTGTTAAATAAAGCGTGATGCAATAGACACATAGAACTCTGACTTTCTAACGGAGCGATTCTTGCTATACAATATTTGTGATATATGTCGTTCAGCTTAACTTGGAAAGAGTTCCACATCAACAAGACACTTGCTACAAGTCAGCGATCACGTATTTTCTAAGAGACGATATAAAAGCAACATTACACGTATGCGAAGCAAATACACCACGACGAGAGGACAGGAAAAGCATACGGAAGCGAGAAAAGAGTCAACACGATCTGAGAAAGAACAAATCTTGCGACAAACCAAGAGACAAAATAAGTGAGCTGGAATTCACATTGTAATTCGAATGTAAAAGGTTTAATTGTTTTTATTGTTTGTGATGCATTGGCAAGTCTCCGAGAGAAAACAAACTCCCACTGTAATGTTAAAATTGACACCTACGGTTATAATTTATGAGTAAGCTTATAAAAGGAGTGAGAAGGCAGAAGGCAAAGAGACATGACTTTCCACTTCGAATTCCAAGCAGAATACAAACAGTCATGTGAGGAAATCTATAAATAATATCATCTTGATATTCAAAAAAAAAGGAGAGAGTAAATCAAGAGAAGGCAGAATATAGAAGAGTGAGGCAGAGAAGATTGAGAAACGAACAGGGCTGATATCTGAGGTAAATCAGCAAACTTTTAGTTTGATAAATTGAGGAAGTTGGAGCTTCCCTATCAAGTTGCAGCTTGATAGTCGTCAGTTGTAGCTGACTGAGGTTGGAGCCTCCTGTAGGTTGGTGCCTGCAGAAAACTGAAGGGAGTTGGTGCTTCCTTACAAGTTGTAGCTTGCAGAATTGAGGTAGGAGCCTCCTGTAGGTTGGTGCCTGCAGAAAAACAGTGGTGAGAGGGAGTTGGAGCTTGCCTTTGCATCAAAACAATAATAAGATGTGGTTTTCTCCCTTTATGGGTTTCCACTTATATCTGGTGTCTCTATGCATGATATTTATGTATTGATCTGATATGTATCATTTGCTTAATACCTGCTGCTCTCATATTAAGTCTACTGCTCTATTAAACTAATACTTTCTGATTACATTCTAAAATTACTCTCACATTAAATTGAGTTTGAAATGAAGGTGTAAATAAGTTTAATGAAAAGTTTTAAAAGATCAGGAATGTATTAAACTGATTCACCCCCCCCTCTCAGTTTAATTAGAGGTTCAACAATTGGTATCAAAGCAAGGTTCCTTGTATATCAGTCTAACAACTGAAAGGAGATCCTAGGCTCTCAAGATGGCAAGTCAAGAAGGAAGCTCAACCAATAAAGCCCCTTTCTTTACAGGTGCAAATTATGCCTTTTGGAAAATAAGAATGAAAGCTTATATAATGTCCTTAGGATTAGAAGCTTGGGATGCTGTGGAAATTGGATATGTCACAAAGTCAACTGATACAGAGAAATAAGCTAAAGAAAGCTTTGTAGCTAATGCAAAAGCAATGAATGCAATCTTAAATGGACTATGTGAAGTTGAGTTTATCAAAATAATGCACAGTAAGACTGCCAAAGATATGTGGGACACTCTAGATAATATCCATGAGGGAAATAAAAAGGTTAAGACTACCAAACTTCAAGTATATAGAGCCCAGTTTGAAAATTTAAAAATGAATGATGATGAAGATGTTGGGAGCTTCTTCTTAAAAGTTGCAGAAATTGTTAACAGTATGAAAGCTCTTGGAGAAACAATACCAGAAGGTATAATTGTACAAAAGATTCTAATATCTCTTCCATCCAGATTCAATCCCAAGGTGTCTGCAATAGAAGAAACAACTGATTGGGAGACCTTGACCATGAACCAACTACTAGGAAATCTTACAGCATATGAGATGAGGCTCCCACAGAAGAAGCCAAGTACAAGGGAAGCAACATTCAAAATAGAAAAGAAGAAAGAAGAAAAGGAATACATATGCTCCTGCTCTGATGAAGAAGAGGCTAAATTTGTCAAGAAATTGGATAGAGGATCGGGTAGATACAAAGGCAAACTTCCTTTTAAATGCTTTAACTGTGGAAGAGTTGGACATTATGCTGCTAGATGTCCTCACAAGAAAGTAAGAAATCAAGCTCAAGAATCAGAGAAAGACACATCAAAGAATTGGCAGAAAGGAAAGAAATTCAACAGAAAATCCTTCTATGCTCAGCAAGACAGTAGTGCATCTGAAGACTCAGATGAACTCTCAGGAGAAGAGGGAACCTCTGAATTTTTATTAATGGCCATAGAAGATCTTGAAGGACTCCCGCTAGAAGAAGAAGAAGAAGGGGAATTCGATCTTGAGGGGGAGCTAAGAAGTGCTCTGGAGGAGATTGACAGACTCAAACTAAAATGCAGAAAACAAAAAGAGATTCTCCTCAAATTTGTGAAAGAAGAACAAAATTTAGAAGTCCTCATGCAGCTGAAGGTAAAGCTTGAAGAAGCCAAAAAGATAGAAGATATATTACTTCAGCAAATCAAAGATAAAACTCGAGAACAAGAGAAGCTGGAAGAAGAAATTCTGTGTCTGAGAAGGAAATTAGAAAGTGCTCAACAGAAAGTTTGTATATACCCTTCTCAAATGACAAGTTCTAGTAGGTTGAATGAAATCTTGGATGCTCAAAGATCTCCTCTAATAAAAACTGGGATAGGCTATGAAGGAGAATCAAGTAAAGGAAAAGAAAAGGAAAACAAAAATATAATTTTTGTGAAAGCAAAGAAGGTTGATGAAGCAGCCCAAATAATTCCTACAAAGGAAGAAACATGTAATGAGAAAGACAGAGACGAGAAGAAACCTCTAATAACAAAGATTGTAACAAATACTAAGACAACAGAAAAAAGATCATATATTCCTGATTATATCAAATTTGGAAGCCATCAAAGGAGATTCTTGCCTCCTATGAAGAATGCCACCTGTTATGTCTGCCACAAGCAGGGACACATTGCTGCATATTGTCATGCAAGGAGGAATGATTCAAACCAGCAAAAGAGGCAAGCATGGAAGAGACAACCTTACATCAGTTATGCAAGTAATTTCTATGGTTATTGTTTTTATTGTAAGGATTTTGGCCATAGAATTATTGAATGTAGAAAGTATGGACAAAGACTGATGTTCAATACCTCAAGGAGGTTTATGAGTCAAAGCAATTTTTTTCATGCTCACAATTCCGCAAAAACTATAATCAAATGTTGTATATGCAATCAAATTGGGCATATATCTTCCAAGTGTTCTCTAAAGGGATATAATTCATCACCTCACAAAAGATACCAAACAAAGGGGGGCCTCCAGTGGATAAAGAAGGCGAATAAATGTGACTTGGCTTTAACTGCTCAAGATTTGAAGAGTCAATGGTATTTGGACAGTGGCTGCTCTAAACACATGACAGGAGATAAAAACAAGTTTATTACTCTTGATGAAAAGAAATCTGGCAATGTTACTTTTGGCAATGATAAATCAGGTAAGATCAAGGGAAAAGGCTCAGTCAGCATAGATAATGGAAGAGGAAAGGCCCAAGATGTACTATTTGTAGATGGGCTAAAAGAAAATTTACTGAGTGTCAGTCAGATGTGTGACAAAGGCTGTGAAGTTCTCTTTAGAGCACAAGACTGTGAAGTCAGATCAAGCACAACAGGAAAGACTCTGCTCAAAGGTGTCCAAACAGAGAGTAATGTGTACATAGTAAAAGAGGAGGATGAAGCCTGCCATCTGAGCAAACTTGAGGAGTCATGGTTATGGCATAGGAGATTAGGACATCTCGGCTTCGACCATATCATCAGACTGAGTAAGAAGAAAGCTGTCAGAGATATGCCTGAAATAAAGAGGCCTTCAAATACCATATGCAAATCTTGTCAATTTGGGAAACAAACTCGCACATCCTTTAAATCTAAAGATGAGCTATCAACTAGAAGACCACTCCATCTTGTGCACATGGATCTGTGTGGACCTGCAAGAACTAAAACACCAAGTGGAGAATCCTACTTCATGTTGATAATAGATGATTTCTCCAGAATGACATGGGTTGCTTTTCTCAGGAACAAATCAGAAGCATTGGAAAAGTTTAAGATATTCAAAGCATTAGCAGAAAATCAAACTGGATGCAAGCTGAAATGTATCAGATCAGACAGAGGAGGAGAATTCACAGATTATGACTTTGTAGACCTATGTAATGAACATGGAATAAAACAACAATTTACTATTGCAGGGACACCTCAGCAGAATGGAGTAGCAGAGAGACAAAACAGGTCTGTACAAAAAATAGCCAGAGCTATGATGCAAGAGAATAATATTGCTCAAACCTTCTGGGCAGAAGCAGTACACACAGCAGTACATATCCTTAATAAAGCCCACTTAAGGCCAAGCAGTGACAAGACTCCCTATGAACTATGGCATGGAAAGCCAGCCTCAATCAAACATTTCAGAATCTTTGGAAGCAAGTGTTACATAAAGAATAATGATGAAAATCTTGGCAAATTTGATGCAAGAGCAGATGAAGGGATATTTCTAGGATATGCCTCCAAAATCAAAGGGTACAGGTGCTACAACAATACCCTTCAGAAGATAGTTGAAAGTATTGATGTGAGATTTGATGAAGAACTTCCAAACAATACTAGAGATACAGACTGCTGAAGTACATGAGACAACAATGAAGAAGAAGACGAGAATGATGATGAAACCAGCAAGACAACAGAAGATGCAGAGCCGAGCTCAAAAACCCCCTCAAGATACACTCAGAAGAATCATCCTGAAGATCAGATCATAGGAGACAAGAAAGCAGGAGTCCAGACAAGAAGGCAGCTAACAGAACAAACAGAAGAAGTATACATAGCCATGTTATCACAAATAGAGCCAAAGAAATTTGAAGAAGCCGGCAAGGACAAGTATTGGATAAAAGCAATGAATGAAGAATTGGACCAAATTGAGAAGAAAAATACCTAGGAACTAGTTCCTAGACCTATTGAGAAAAATATCATTGGTTCAAAATGGGTATTCAAAAACAAAATGAATGAGAAAGGACAAGTAATCAGGAATAAAGCTAGGTTGGTCTGCAAAGGATACTCACAAATAGGAGGACTTGATTATGATGAAACATTTTCCCCTGTAGCTAGAATGGAAGCTATCAGAATGTTCCTGGCATTTGCATGCTATCAAGATTTCAAGGTATATCAAATGGATGTAAAATCTGCTTTTCTTAATGGTGATCTAGAAGAAAAAGTGTACATGGAACAACCACAAGGTTTCTCATTGACAGATAAAGAAGACTATGTATGTAAACTGAAAAAGGCCCTATATGGACTGAAACAGGCTCCTCGTGCTTGGTACTCAAGACTGGATAAATATTTGCAAAAACAGGGTTTTAAGAGAGGTGGAGTAGACAGCAATCTATACATAAAAGCCCATGAAAATGAACTTTTGATTGTTGTAGTGTATGTTGATGACATTATGTTTGGAAGCAACAAAGATGATCTAGCAAAAGGGTTTGCTGATGAAATGAAAACAGAGTTTGAAATGTCTATGATCGGAGAGCTCAGTTTCTACTTGGGACTACAAATTCAACAAAATAACACAGGTACATTTATTTCACAAGAAAAATACATAAAAGAAATGTTGAAAAAGTTCAAAATGGAGGACTGCAAACCTGTGTCAACTCCCATGACCACAGGTTGCAAGATGTGTGCTAATGATGGGTCTGCTGACATAGATCAAAGACTTTACAGATCCATGATTGGAAGTCTATTGTATCTGACTGCATCAAGACCATACATCATGCTAGCAGTAGGATTAGTGGCTAGATATCAACCAGCACCTAAACAAAACCATATTCTGGCAGTCAAAAGAATATTCAGATATCTACAAGGAACAATACAGTATGGACTTTGGTATCCTAAAAGCAAAAACTTCACTTTATCAGCATACACAGATGCAGATTGGGCCAGTTGTGTGGATGATAGGAAGAGTACAAGTGGAGGTGCATTCTATCTAGGAGAAAGTCTGGTGGCATGGCTAAGCAAGAAACAAACATCCATCTCTTTTTCTACAGCTGAAGCAGAATATATAGCAGCAGCAGCATGTTGTACACAAGTCATGTGGATGAAGCAAGCTCTTCAAGACATGAAGGTAAGCATTGATGAACCTATTTCAATCAAATGTGATAATACAAGTGCTATAAGTATATCTAAAAATCATGTAATTCACTCAAAAACTAAACATATTCCAATTAAGTATCATTTCCTCCGAGAACAAGTGGCTCAGAAGATAGTAAAGCTGGAATATGTACCAACGAAAGAACAGACAGCTGATATATTTACCAAACCTCTTGCTAGAGAACCATTTCAATACTTGAGAGATAAACTAGGGGTAGTATCTGCAAATGCTACTCTCTGATATAAAGAGAAAGCACAGTCTCAGGGGGAGAACAAAACGAAGATATCATTCCAGGGGGAGAACAGCCAGCAAGATAAGCATAAAACAATTCCACGGGATCAGAATTATCAGTATTATCGGCATTATCAATAGTATCAGCATTCAGAAGCAACAAGAACCTTTCAATCGTAAAATGCATATTACAGGCACTACAAATGAAACACAACTATAAAACATATATCGGCTCACTATACCAAAGTGTTCTCTCAAAAAGTTTCATACATCACTCTGGAGCAGCATAGTCCAATTTCAGCAGAAGAGGACCTAAACGTAACTCAGAGAAAGGAAATGCAACGACAGAACCCATACAGAGAGATGAGGTGTCGTCCTTTGCCATTGATGTCAAAGGGGGAGGAAGAACAAACAACAGGAGGAAGAGCAGGCAAACAGGAAGAGCAAGCAACAAGAGAAAGAGAAAGCAAACATAGAAAGTGGATTTCCATCAATGCCAAAGGGGGAGACTGTTGCAAATATTTTCATTGATGGCAAAGGAGGCAGCACTCAGGCAAAAGAGGGAGTGCTGAAGCAGAGGAAGGCAAAAGAGGCACAGCGAAAGAAATAGAGGCAGCAAGAAGAAAGTCAAAATGTAACAGTCATAGAAGCACAGTGAAGAACCATTATCGAAAGGTAGAGGCAGAGGCAGAGACTAAGTGACAGAGGTAGAGAGCCGTTACAAAATTCCGGGAATCACACACTCCAACCGGCGTTATACATATAATACATAATCCTTATTCCGGGAATCGCTTAACTCCAGCGGCAATGCAATGCATATAATACAGAACCATATTCCGGGAATCGCACACTCCAACCGGCATTATACAACACAAATATTATTCCGGGAATCACCTACCCCGATGGAGGATACATATATATATATCCATCATCTTACATATAAATGCCGCGCATTACGTATGCTGCAAAGGACCAAGGCATATATATTATGTTATATAAGTGGAGCGCATAAAACAAAGTTTATAAGGTGGGACCCCTCCCCAATCGCAATCGGAGATCGCAAGGGCAGCAGAACATGTAACCAACAGGAAGTTGCGATTGCGATTAAGAGTTCGGACCCGATGGGTGTATTAACGATGGTTTATATATATTTGAATTCCGGCTAATCGCATCGGAGATTATAAGAGCGTCGGAACATATGTTAAAGACTTGCGATTGCGATTGAAGCCCGGACCCGATGGGCTTATAATTATGATTAACAAATGTTTCAATTCCATGTTCCAATCGCATCGGCACTGGTCAATCGGAACACATGTTAAAGACTTGCGATTGCGATTGAAGCCCGGACCCGATGGGCTTATAAATTATGACTAACAAATGTTTCAGTTCCAGGGTCAATCGCATCAGAGGTAAAGTGGAGCATTAGAACATCACAACAGAAAGTTGCGATTGCGATTGAGATTCGGACCTGATGGACTGATAAACTGTGACTTGATAGGTTTGAGTTCCGGAACATGTTAACAAAGATTTGCGATTACGATTGAAAGGCCGGACCCGATGGGTTTATAAGCCAAGACTGATATATGTTTGAAGTTTCGCCATAACAGTGAATAATCGCAATCGGAAGAGGCTGAGGAGTGATACATCGCATCAGAAAGATCGGCGAGTGAGCCCGAAAGGAGTTCTTATTTGTTTAAAGAGTTTTTATTATATAATGCGGAGAATTGATTTAAGCCTTTTCAAAAGGAAGGTTGTATGTATGCCGAGTGTTGAAATTACTTATATATATATGAAAGGGCGCTGTTATATATATATATATATATAACGCTGTTGCGATAAGCCGTGTGGTCTGTAGACCCATGGGCCTCAGCTTAACGGGAGGGCGATTCTTAATATACAATGACTGTGATATATGTCCGTTCCGCTTGCGGAAAGTTCCACATCAACAAGACACTTGCTACAAGTCAGCAGTCACGTATTTTTCTAAGAGGCACTGATATAAAAGCACTGTTACACGTATGCAGCAAATACACCACAGCAGAGGACAGAAAAGCATACAGAGCAGAAAAGAGTCAAAACACAGTCACAGAAAAGACAAATGCGCAGCAAACCAAGAGACAAAATAAGTGAGCTGGAATTCACATTGTAATTCGAATGTAAATGGTTTAATTTTTTTTATTGTTTGTGATGCATTGGCAAGTCTCCGAGAGAAAAAAAACTCCCACTGTAGTGTTAAAATTGACACCTACAGTTATAATTTCTGAGTAAGATGATAAAAGGAGTGAGAAGGCAGAAGGCAAAGAGACATGACTTTCCATTTCGAATTCCAAGCAGAATACAAACAGTCAAGTGAGGAAATCTATAAATAATATCATCTTGATATTCAAAAAAAAAGGAGAGAGTAAATCAAGAGAAGGCAGAATATAGAAGAGTGAGGCAGAGAAGATTAAGAAAATTAGAACAGAAGGAGAAGCTACAGAATAGGGCTAATATCTGAGGTAAATCAGCAAAATTTCAGTTTGATAAATTGAGAAAGTTGGAGCTTCCCTATCAAGTTGCAGCTTGATAGTCGTCAGTTGTAGCTGACTGAGGTTGGAACCTCCTGTAGGTCGGTGCCTGCAGAAAACTGAAGGGAGTTGGTGCTTCCTTGCGAGTTGTATCTTGCAGAATTGAGATAGGAGCCTCCTGTAGGTTGGTGCCCGCAGAAAAACAGTAGTTAGAGGGAGTTGGAGCTTGCCTTTGCATCACAACAATAATAAGATGTGGTTTTCTCCCTTTATGGGTTTCCACTTATATCTGCTGTCTATGTGCATGATATTTATGTATTGATCTGATATGTATCATTTGCTTAATACCTGCTACTCTCATATTAAGTCTACTGCTCTATTAAACTAATACTTTCTGATTACATTCTAAAATTACTCTCACATCAAATTGAGTTTGAAATGAAGGTGTAAATAAGTTTAATGAAAAGTTTTAAAAGATCAGGAATGTATTAAACTGATTCACCCCCCCCTCTCAGTTTAATTAGAGGTTCAACAACTTGCTGCCATGTACTCAACCTCCGCTGAACTGAGTGCCACGGATCTCTATTTCCTGATGTACTAAGAAACTGTTGTAGATCCGATACTGAATATCCCTCCAGATGTGCTATTTCTATCCGTTGGGCTCCCTGCCCAATCTACATCCTTGAAGCCATGCAGCTTCAACTCATCCGACTGTCTGTACCATAATCCATATCCCGATGTACCCCTAAGATACCTGAGGACATGCTTGCCTTCCTTTCAAAAGAGCTTGGTAGGCTTAACCATAGCTTGTGAAAGCTGGTTAACAGCATAGCATATGTCCGGTCATGTATTGACTAGATACATGAGCGAACCAACCAATTGTCGATAAACAGTGGCATCCACTACCTCTGCTGATGTAGCATCCTGTTTCCTCCAGCCACCAGGAAGAGGAGTGTCGATAGGCTTGCAGCCTTACATGTGAAACTTCTCCAGTATCTCCTAGACATACTTGCCTTAAGACACAAATAGTCCACCCATCCGCTGCCAAATTTCCAATCCCAGGAAATAATGAAGGAGGCCCAAGCCCTTCATCTCAAAATCCTTTGCAAGATCTTCCTTGCATGAGTGTATCAACAGTTCATCACCTATTAGTATTAAATCATCTACGTAAAGCACAATGATCAATAACTTACCGTCCACCACAATCTGGTATAGGTTCGGATCCACCTCACTCTTGGTGAATCTAAGTCCAGTGAAATAACTATCTATCCATGTGTACCAAGCACTAGGTGCTTGTTTTAGCCCATACATCGCTCTTTTGAGCCTGCACACTTGTGACTCGCTACTGAAGATTTCAAATCCTTCAGGATGCTCTATGTACACCTCCTCCTCAATGACTCCGTCGAGTAATGGAGTCTTCACATCCATGTGATGAATGTGCCAACCCATCTGTGCTGAGAGAGCAAGGATGGTCCTTATGGAAGAATACCTTCCGACAGGTGCAAAGGTTTCTTCATAGTCGATCCCCTCTGTTATCACTCAGATTTTCCTTGAAGTTGTTGAGAAGAGGAAAGACGTCTGAGGTAACCACAAACCAACTTTTAATTACAGAATCTAACCAATCAATACCTAGAAAGGGCTCTCTCTTTAAGTTTTAGCTTTGTTTTGAAAGATATTAGGCTAGTGATGAAATTTTAGGGATTTTGATTGTGTTTGGGTGATGAAATTCAATAGCAAAGAGATAGGATTGAATAGTTTATGCCATTGGGCTAATGGAGTCAAAGAAAGATGGCTTAACTGGATTTAGTTTTTTAACAAGGGATGGTTTCACAGGGCAAGGTAATCAAATAGGGAACAATTAAAGATCTAAAATGAATCGAATGGAGTCAAAATGGGTGAAGGGAAATTAAGAATCCTTCAACATATTCGAAAGAGGGAACTTGAATGACTATTAATAAAGAGAAATTAAGAATTATTTATCAAATAATCAAAATGAATAAACTAGGAAACAGGAGAAATTAAGAATTCACTGTTCATACTAGTTCAGAGGAAAACATTAAGAATAACAACGATTGAAAACATATTGCACTCAAGCACTTTTTGAATTATTCTTTTTCGTTTATCATTCAGACATGAAACATAGATGGTATAATAAACAAGTACAAAACTTTTAAAACAAAAGAGATAGAAGACTTATTGATCTGTTGTCTGACTCAAGAATCATGTGAAAAGTCCTTTGTGTCAATTCTTTATCCATCCAGCCATGCAAAATTTGTCCAACAACACTTTATTCCAAAATAATCAATATTACAGCAAAGTCTAAGAATCCACCCCCTCAATACTCTAATTGAGGGAGTATTTATACAAAAATTTACAACAAATATCTCTTAACAGAGTGAGATATATTTTAGGATGGCTTATTAATAAATTACAAGAAAATAGAGATAGATGGTCTCGTAGACAGGAGAAAAAGTGAACTGATGTTGTGTTGTTCCTTTTTTGTGTGTGTGTTGGAGGCAAGCCCTATGATTTGGCTTGCTACTGTCTTCTTTGGTAACTCTATGCTGGCTACTCTGTTTTTACTGATACTCTTTACCTGTACTGATACACTTTAACCTTTTTGATCTCTGTTTATCCTTTTTACCATTACTTACTATAGTAAATAATAAAAATTTATCCAAGGATATTTTTACAGAATATCCAACATGTCTTCCCACCATTGTGCTTCTGGTATTCTGGTTCTTTGAAGCTTTCTCAGGGTCTCATTAGTTTCTGTGTATCTGAAAAAAGTAGGCTGAATTGGAAATAAGTGCTTTACCTCATGTTCGAGATAAAACAAATTTTCCAGACTGTAATGAGGAATTTCGCCTGTAGGCAATGCTTTTGCTGCTAATGAAATTGTCCATGAATTGGCCTAGTTGTCTGCATACTTATTCAATTTCTCAACATATATTTGATGACTCATTAGTTTATCCTGAGTAACTAAAGGACTTGGAAACCCTTCGCTTTCTGGAGCTCTGTAACTTGGAGCTTCAATTCTTCCATTGATTTTATTAGTTCATCAGTACTTAAATTGGCAGTGTTGCCCTGTGCTAATCCTGCTGACTGCCCTGTTGTTGGTGTACTTGTGATCACTTATGTTTTGGATGCTGGGATGTTTGATGCTAGTGTTGTCCCAAGGATAGAAGGGACTGCTGTTGAGATTACTAGTATCACATTGGGAGGCTGAGAGGTCGACTCTCCCTGCTTGTCCTTTAATGCTTTTTCAAGTTCTTGTTAAGTCTCATTCAGTTGCTCATTACGTTTTAAGAGAAAATCCATCAGTTCTTCTTCAGAGTTTTTCTTTATTACCTTAGCAGTCTATGGATTCCTTGAAGGTGGCAGCTTTAAATATTTCCTTAGGGCTGCAATATCATCATCTTTCTTTTTGATCAAGGCTTTTGTAGCCTTAACATCTTTGGGATTATGACCCAATCCAATTATTATTTCTTCCAAAGTTTTTATTCTGTTATCCTTGGCCTAGGAGGATGCTTTTTCTAGGTGCAGTTGAGTAGTTGTATTCTCCAAGGAATTTTGTAAGCTTTGGGCCATCATTCACTTACCAGTCAAGGTTGAATAAATAATCTCTCCAGTTTTTTTATGCATTTCAATATGATCCAAAGGATGAATATCCTTTTCCATAAATTCAAAATTGGTTCTAACATAATTTGCTGCTGTTTGAGGCTGTTGCACTTTAGGCTTGAAATGACTCATCACCATTTTACCTTCCTGGATGTCATAGGCTGACATTAATCTCTGTTGATTTTTGGGGGCCATATTCAAATATTGATTATAAACTTGAAGTCTTAATGGATCATTTCTTGCTTATATGTTTATAAATGTCTTTTTAATATCCCAAGCATCCTTTGCTGGTGGTCTAAAGGATGATACTTCTGCACTTTGTTGTCTTTCTAGCTCTTTTCTTTGTGAGTTGGTGGATGTCCCATTGATTGTGAATGTTTGCTAGAGGTCTAATCCTTCTCGCCTCTGAATATTAGTGGTCTATTCAACAAATTCTTCTTCTGAGAGAGGATTTAATATTTTCCTTTTGATACCAGGCTGTTCTGAAGGTCCACTGATAGAGGTAGTTGTTTCTGCTTCTCTCTTTTTCTTTTTTTCGTCATTTAGGGGAGTTTGCAAGATTGGAGTTTCTTCCACATTGATCTGAGTGGGAGAAATTTGCATTTGGGCCTATTCCTTCGAAGATTCAAGTTTCTCTGACATTGTGAATTGCTTTGTGACCTATGTACTAGTCTCTTTTTCCTTAAATTTGGATGTTACTGTGGCTGGTGCGCTGGTTTCCTACAAATGTTGGTGAGAGGCTCCAGTAGAGGAAGGTCCAGTTCCTGGTCTTTGTACCTGCCCAAAAAAATCCAGGTCAAGTATTTTTTCAAGATCTCTCATAAAATTCTCAACATTGGCATGTTCACTATCCTTTTCTACTAAGGTCCCTTCCATCCATTCGTCCATGTTTGCAAATTGTTCAATCTCTAGAATCCTATGGTGAAGGTATGGTGACAATCTGTTTTTCATTCTCCTATCACATATAAAGTTGTTAGGGTTGTAAGGTACCCACCAATTTTTTTTTTTCAACTTGAGATAATATTCTAGAATTCTTTCATCTTCTTTCCCTGCATCCCTAGTATTACAGACAAAAGGGCCTAATTGACTCTTGATTCTAAGCTGAGCTTTTTTCTTGGCACTATAAAAATGGACTAGGTCTAAATTTATCATTTTTTTGAAGTATTCTAAGGAAAAGAGCGTCATTGGAACATATTTTGGTAGCCTGAAAGGACAGAGCTTACACCCATATATCCTAATTTTTGTATGATTCTAGCATAGGTACCAATCACCTATCTTGTATTGCTTAGAGAGTTGGAGGATTTTCTTCATATCACTATTGACCCTAGGAGGGGAAACTCCTGTTAATAAGGTGGTTGCAGGGTGAAGAAATAGGTCAATGAGTTCATATTAAGAATAAGGGGACTCAAAGGAATTATGGAAGATTGCGGACCAGAAGATTATAGACCTTATATTTCCTTTGGTGTCAAGTTTCATGACAGGGAAGGGGAAATTATCTTACTGATAATAAAGCATACGATGGTATATAAAAGTGGAGTATTTGAAAACTCTTTCATCTTTCAATCTCATGAACTGGTCATGAATCTTATCAGCAATGTAGGAGGCAAAGTCATATTTCACAACAGGGGGCTGTCCAGGAGTAAAAATTGACAACAACACTAGGGTTAACTTATCAAAATATTCACTAGTTTTGAAACCCATTACAGAAGATATCATAATCATTATAAGTCTGCCCATATCTGTGAAAAAGGTATGTCCATAAGGAGGGGGGCCTTTGGGTTGATGTTCTTGTAGCATGAAAGTTTGACATAGGCGATTTAGTTCTTTTTGGGATAAACTTGTGGATTTTTCAAGTAAATCTCCCATGGAAATGGGGGTCAAGGCTTGACCGAGATAAAATTATAACATTTCATTGATGGATTGAGCAGTTATTGGAAAAATAATGGTTTGACTTGGGGACATAACTACTCATTGATTAGGGTAGTAATCGGCATGGCAGTGATAAACTATTTCAGGAAAAACATGAACTGAGGGTAAAAAATACATAGGAATATTAGATTCCCACAATCCAAAAATATTAGAGCCATTCAGGTAATTATCTCTGCATTGGCAAAATATTCTGAGAGGATTTTCGCTACAGGTGAAGTCTTTTATCTGGAAATCCCTATCCGCTAGAGGCAGATATTCTAAATCTTTATGGGGGGCATTCAGAGGTGCAACATTCAAAGCCGCAGGGGTTTCCATTTCTGGTTCTTGTGGATTTAGCAAGGAAATTGGGTTTTTAGTGGAAAAATGGGCAAAATTACAAGTCTAGGAACTTATGGAGTGAAACAAAGACTGAATTGAACTATTTTTTAGTATTTTTCTGTGGAATTAAAGTGTAAAACCAAGACTTGTAGGGTTGGCAGAAATCAGATAAATACCTATTTCGGGAAGTGAATAGTGAGGAAACAGGTGCAGGAAATAGTTGACTGGTTCAGCTGAAAATCATTTAGCAATGTGGTGGTTGGAAATCTTCAATAGCTGATTTTGACATTTTTTGCATGGGAGCACTGGTCACAGGATAAATGATGAGAATAACGTGCATTTTTCTGTTTTATTCACAAATTCAAGGTTGGCAGGGGTTTTATTTTTTGGACAGATGACCTACATGGGAAATGATATTTTGTCGTATGCGGAAGGAGGTAAGTGGTATGTATCGCACCGATTTTGGGGATGGGTGGTATTCAGCCGAGATCCAGCAATTCCATACATCATGTGATGCGTGGCGAGGCATTGTTCGAAAAACTGTTGCGTGATCGGACGTTAACGTTCAGTCGTGGAGAGTGATGCAATATGGACAAAGGCCGTTGGATGCAAGGTGTTTAATCAGATAGCTGTCGGGGAGGCGAGATGACGGTTGTTTAATAAGGGTGGGCCCAATACAATAAAAAATTATTTAATCATATCGGGAGCAATATGATTGGTCAGGTAAGTTATTAATTAACCGTGGGGGCTAATTAATCCTTTTTTGAATTTAATTTTATACTATGGTTATAGTTTAACCAAGGGCAGGATATAAAATTTTGGTAATTTTTCATAGTTATAATAATACGGGAACGGGTAGATGTTATAAGGAAATAAATAATAAAGTTAAAAGTTAATATGTGAAAGTGAATGAAAAGTGCTGAGTATAAAAACATTTAGAATTGTGTATTTAACTTAGGCTTAAATGAAAAAAGGGTTTTTAATGGAATATTGTGTAATTTTCATAAGTAAAATAGGATTTTACTTAGGAAAAGACTTATGGAAGTAAATGAATGATTTATGGATGGTTTTAATTACTTATGCTTTTCAAATTATTGGGCTGAGGGTCTGATCCCTCCAAAAGTCCAGGAAATGCCTTGAGCCCCTCTAATTTTCAAATGCCTTAATACTTGGGGAAAATTAGTGAGTTTTTTAGGGAAAAATAAGAAAGGAAGTTAATCATTTGACCTTGTTTTCTTTGAAATTCTTCTGGTGTAATGTCTGCCTTGCACTTGTAATGAAAGTAAATATTAACACATTTAGAGCCATTATTCATCACATGTAATTTTGCAACATCATCTACCTACCATTATTCATCATGTAATTGACAATGTGGAAAACCTTTGCAACAAGGAAAGGTATGAACATATTACATAGCCCATCAAGTCAATCACGATAAATGACACCTATTGGTATAGGAGCATAACACTGGCTCCACTTGGGGATAGCCTTGCTGGTGAAAAGTAAAAAACAACAGGTCAGTTGGCCTCAGAATGATTTTGACTGAACTATGGAATCTTATTCTACTTGTTTCTTTATTGTATGTATGACAGTGGATTTTCTGAAGCTTAGGGCCTTCTCTTCAGGCTTCAACAACACGAAGCTACTATCCAATCAAAATTGTGACATTACCAAGGATATAGTATTTACATGTTAAAAATCAAGATACATTAATAAGTAGGATCAAAGTAATGTTTCAACATTCGACCATTAACTGGCCCATCTTCAGTTTTTGTACCATCCAAGTTTTTCAAATAATATGTATTGTTTCCTTGTAAGGGATATATAATATAAGGTCCTTTCCATAGGAATTTTGTTTTCCCTTATCCTCTCTTCTGGAATCCCATCTTAATACTTTGTTTTCGAGTTGCAAATATTCTGCCTTGGTTCTTTTATCAAATATCTTCTTTAGCTTCTCCTGCAATACTTGGGATCTTTGATATACTTCCTCTCTGGTCTGCTGCAGATTGATGGTCTGGTTTATCCTCCTTTGAATATCATTTGGTTCAACCTGAGCTTCTTGAAGTAATTTCATTATAGGAACTCCTAAAGATGAAGGAAATATAGCCTCCATGCCATAGACTAACTCATAAGGACTGGTCCCAATATATTTTTTGGTGGTGAGTCTGTCTGCCCATAGTGCATTTGTAAGTTTCTTGTGCCAATTTTTCTTGTTCTCCTCCAATAGTTTCTTAATAATATTAATGAGACTCTTGTTGGAGGATTCCGTCAGTCCATTATCTTGAGGGTAATAGGATGTGGAATGGCTTAATGTGATATGGTATTTGTTACAGAAACTTATCATCTTTTTGGATTTGAAGGCAGCAACATTATCAGTTATGATTTTATCAGGACATCCAAACCTACATAATATGTTGGTTTCTAAGAATCCTATGATCACAGTGTCAATGGCTTGTCTGGAAGGAATCGCTTCTATCCATTTGGTGAAATATTCTGTGGCAGTGAGGATCCATCTGTGTTTTCTAGAAGAGGGAGGATGGATTTCTCCAATTAAGTTCGGGCCCCATTGTTGGAAGGGTTTTTCTGTGGAAATTGGTTTCAGGGGTAAAGGTAATAGTTTTCTCCTGCCTTCAAAAATTTGACATTTATGACAAGCAGTAAAAAATTTCTTTACATCAGAGAACAAGGTTGGCTAATAAAATCCAGCCCTTAGGATCTTGTTTGCAGTTGATTTCCAGTAAAGGTGTCTACCACAGTCTCCTGCATGAAATTCTTGGAGAGCCTTGTTAGCTTCATCTTTTAATAAACAATTCAATAGAATACCTTCATGATTTTTCCAAAAAATAACATTATCCAAAATACAAAACTTTGAAGATGTCATCTTTAAAAACCTTTTCTTTTTTCTGGATAACCCTAGACGAGCTTGCAGGTTTAATAGTACATAAATTATATTAGCATACCAAGGTGAATCTAAGAAGGTCTGGCTGATTTGTGGAGTCGCCATCTCCTGTTCGTCATCCAATTCATTAATGTTGATGGCTTGACAATTTGTTTTTGTCATGAGCTTGGCCAATCCCTGTCCTTTTATAAGTTTTGTAGGTTTTATTTCAATATCATATTCTAATATGGTAGCAATCCATTTACCTCTTTTTCCGTCAATTCCATCATGAGTTAGGATGTCTTTGACAATAACATTTGGTACATAGGCTATCACATGGGAATACAATATGTAGAATCTAAAGTCTTTAATGGGTTTTACAAGTGCAAAAGCTTGTTTTTCCATGATGTTGTATTTTAATGATGCATCCCTTAGTTCTTTACTAAAAAAGGCTATGGGTTTCTCACATCCTTGATCATCCTTTTGTAATAAAACAGCTCCTATAGTGTGTTCTGATGCAAATGAAAACATTATGATGTCTCTATCAAATTGTGGACTTGTAAGCACTGGTGTTCTGGTCAAAACCATTTTAATTTATTTAAATGCTTGTTTGGCTTCTACTGTCCATTTAATACTTGAATACTTTTTTAACATGTTATTCAGCAATCCAATTAGTTCAGCTAAGCTAAATATGAATTTTCTCAAAAAAATTATTTTTCCTAGGGAAGCTTGAAGTTCTTTGACATTTCTAGGGTGAGGTATCTACAGTATAGCTTCTATTCTAGTAGGATCAATTCTAATGCCATCTTTGGAGATGATATGGCCCAAGAGTTTACCTTCTTATAGACCAAACAAGGACTTTTTTGGATTCAAAGAGATACCATATTTTCTACATTTTAGGAATACTTGTCTAAGATGGTCCAAATGCTGCTGATCTGATTTAGAAAAAATAGTTAAGTCATCCAGATATATAATAAGAAAATCATGAATTTCTTTTGCAAATGCGATTTCCATTGCTCTTTGGAAGGTTGCTCCTACATTTTTAAGTCCAAATGGAATTTTAACATACTTGAATGTGCCCCATGGTGTTGTGAAAACAGTTATTTCCTGGGCATCAGGATGGACCAGAATCTGGTTATACTCTGAGAACCCATCTAGAAGTGAAATCCTAGAAGCACCTACTACCCTTTGTAAAATGTGATCCATTTTGGTTAAAGTGTAATTATCCTTCAAAGAAACCTTATTTACATTTCTTAAATCAAAACATAATCTGACTTCTCCATTTTTTTTCCTAGTATGTACTAAATTAGACACCCACTCTGAAAACCTTATGGGAGCAATTATCCCTGCTTCATACATATGTTTGATTTCTTTTTCAATTAAGGGCAGCAGTACAAGGTTAATTCTTCTGAGTTTCTGTTTGAATGGTTTCTGATTTTATTTCAGAGGTATTGTATGCTGAATTATAGAGGTGTCATATGATTTCAAGTCTTCATAGCTCCAAGCAAAGACATCCTGGAATTCTCTCACTAATTCAACATATTTTAGTTTTTGGTCAGGGGGCAAAGATTTAGATAAGTTTATCATTTTTGGATTTTCTTTAGTTCCCAAGTTATATTCCTCAATATCTTCTTTTAATGGTTCCATTTTAGGTTTCCTCGGAATATTGTTAGAATAAAAAATATCTTCCAGAGGAGTTAATCCTTTAGGTAAATGATTGTCTTTTAAGTTAATGACCTCAGATTCTCCTTCCATAATCTCATCAACATCCATTTTTTTAAGGTCCTGCATTTATTTTTTGGTGAAATTTTTTGGATGAAGCATTTGAATTGCACTTTCTTCTGAAATGTTTGTTTCTTGCTCATTTGTTTGATCAAATTCAATGACTGTATCTTCATCTATGTTACTGTTAGAAAATTCTTCCTCTAGGGTCAGGAAATTGTTAATCTGCTCATCACTTGCAAACACTTGCCAGTTCTTAAAATTATCAGGTATGGATAGTCTGTGTCTAATCTCAGCTGTGAACTGATGATTAGGTTTGAATGGTAATTTACAGGTGCTGGCAAACATTGCCAGACTATGGGCGTGCAAGTTTTTTTTTCTTGGGATTTTAGCAAGCTGAGCTTGTAGAAAAGTATTGAGTATCTCTAAAAATATTCCTCTATATTATCTCAGTATGGGATCATTTGTTAGATAGTGTCCTTTGATCTGTTGAATGATTAAATCAGAATCTCCTATGAAAGATACTCTAATTGCCCCTAATCTTTTGACAAGTTTAAGACCTAGCAAAAGAGCTTCATATTCTGCCATATTATTTGTGCACTTAAAGTTTAGTCTGTAGGCATGACCTTCAGCATGATCATTTTCAAGTTTGTGCACCCAAACTCCTGCTCCTGCTCCTAATTTGTTAACCGAAAAATCAAATTCTAAGTGCCAAAGAATTTCATGTTCATAATTGGTATCAGGAGTCTCAGGAACTTTTTTAACAGTGAGATCTTGTTCTTTACTTTCTTCTTGTTTCTCTTGGGTATTTGATGTTTCATTGTTCTCAGAGATTTCCTGGATTTGAACACTAGATTTTTCATTTGTAATTTCTTTTCGTTCTGTTGCTAAAACTTCTAATTTAGTGGGAGGATCAATTTCAGCATTATAAAGAATAAATGAATCCATATCAGAGGGTACTGAGTAGATGGGGAAATTTTCAGGTTTCTCCTGACTACTAACTACATATTTCATTAAAGTTTCTCTGTATAGTTTATTTGGGTGGCCGAACACTGAAATAGTAGCGTATGACATGTCCAATTGAAGAGATCCTTGAAGCTTTGCACCCCAAGATCTGGACAATAGCATGCCATACTTTGGAGGAATATCTGCTACTATTATGTCCATCAAAATCGTTTTTGCAGGGTGTTGAACCAGTGAAACACACAAGTATTTGATTAATCCTAAACATCTCACGTGACTTGAATCGAAAGAAAAGAGATCTTTTTATGGCCTGGTGATATCTAGGTTTAATTTCTCCATTACAGATTTAGGCATTAAATTATGAGATGCCCCGGAATCAAGCATGGAATTATGAAGTATTTTATCATGTATGTTTAAACTTATATAGAATGGAGGAGTTCCTCCATTAACTGGTTTTCCATTTACTTCAGGGCCACAGAGTAATTTAGGTTGGTCATCAAAAACGTTTACTGAGTCTTCACTTCTAGTGATCTTGAGTGATCTATTGATTTGACTTCGGTAGACATCATGTTTAGCTAATTCAGAAAATGGAACAACTATTTTTAATTTTCCTGCTTTAGCCTCCAGATTAAAAGGTTTTTCAGTCTAAATTCTTGTATTTTAGAGAGTTGGATTGTCTTTATCTTCTGTGTTTTCTGTATTTTTCTCCTTCTCAGGAGTGGGGTTGTGGGCTGAGGTTGTTTCCAAATCAACTTCTAGAGGTTCTTCTACATTTCCTTTGGTTGGAAGAGTATTGGAGAGTTTTTTACTAGGTTGATTATTGGATACATCTTCAATAATTGGATTAGAAGGATTAGGATCTAATCTAGAAAGAATATGTACAGGGGTAGTATTGGTTTTACCTTTGAGGGATTGTTTTGTAGCTTTCTATTTATTGGTTTCAGGGACATCAATTCTTCTGCTCCTCAGATTATATTGCTTGTGGACTTCATAAATGGTTGTATCATATCCCTCCTTGAAGTCAAATGATTCTCCTGACTGAGTCTGGAATTGTTTAAGAATGTGAGATCCTTGATCCTCTTGGGTCAAGAAAACTTCCTGTTCATTATTGCTTCCAGTTAAGTTTTTTATTTGAGTATCTTTTGTTGGTTCATAAGAATTTGAGGCTTCAGCATAATTTTCCTGGAATGGGGGCCTAATGTTTTGATCAGGACCAGTCTTTCCAGTGGTTTGGTTTTGGTTCTTTCTGAAATTTGGATTTCTCCCAGTATTTCTCGGTTGACCATCCCAAGGAGATTTCCTTTCAATTGTTTCTACTCTATCTCCTAGCCTTTCCATCCCTTTAATAATAACATCCAATTTTTGTTCAAATGTTGAGGGTTCTTCTTTTAATGGTATCCTCCTTTCACTTCTGGATTTAGCTTGTTTGGATATCAGGTTGGCTTCAGTACTAACAGCTATACTTTGCATATCTTCGAAAGTCCGAGGAGATCTTTCCCTAAGCTAGTATGTCGTTTCAGAATCAAATCCATCAGGGAATTTGATCAATGCTAAATCTGGAGGAGGTCGGAGGTTTTGGGGAATAGCATTGTAAACATTATTGAACCTAGTTCAGCAATCTTGCACAGTTTCTTGTGTTCCTCTTTTCAGGTTTTCATATTCTGATAACATTTGGAGATGATCCTTCTTCTTTTCCCATCTGTTTAAAAATGTTCTATAAACAGCTTCTGGGTTAGTGATATTGTTTGCAGGAAGGGTTCTAAACCAAGTTCTAACTTCTCCAGTTAGACTTTGAACAAATATTCTCATTCTTACATCATCAACATCCATTTCATATATTTCAAAATAATCAGTCATTTTTTTAGTATGCTGTTGTGCAGTGTAAGTACCAGAACCATCAAATGGAGTGATTTTACTTTGGTAGTCTTGGGGCATAGCCCCTGGATTGGCTGGTAATACCAAGGGAGCATATTTGTTTTCCATTGCAGTAGGTAGTGATAAAACAAGTGATAAAAAAACCACTGAGGTTGGTCTGGGAGTGGTGGATGGAGGGGTAGAAGGGGTGGTTTGAGGTTGAGATGTTTGACAAAATGTTGATGAACTTGGAGAGGCTGTAGTGATCATAGAAAGATTTGGTGTTCCTTCAGAGGTAAGCTCAGGTTGTACAAAGTTTCGCAAATGTTTTTGAAGATGTGAAGTAACAAATTCAAGTTGTAAATCTTCAATAAATACTGGGTCTTGAACCAAGTAGGCGAACTCAGATTCAGAAAAATTTACAAATAAAGAGGTTTCAAATTTCTCATCAAAAGGTTCTTCCTCAAGGTAAATCCACTTCATAGGATATGATATTGATCTATAGAGAGGCTGAGAGCTAGCAGAACTTTCTTGGCTCTCCTGTCTCCTAATAATTCTGGGAATCAGATTAGGATTTTCAAAAACACATGGTGGAATTGGATTAGGATTAGCCCTGGTGTAATGAGTCCTTTCTGAAGCCAGGTTTCTAGATGATTTTTTTATGGTTTTTTTTTAAATGGAATTAACAATACAACTTCAACAATTTCTTTAAGAGGTTTTAGATATTATATTTAAATTTTCTTAAAGATTTATTTGACTAGAGGAACTGATCAAGTGTTTGAAACTGAGTGTTCATTTCATAAACTAGACCAGAGATAAAATGAAGAAGCACTTATTTACTTATGCAATTTCAAAGAAAGAGCATTTCAAGGGCTACCTGGCTAACTTAAGACTCTGTCTGTAGTTTATAAAGTAAACAGTAGTAACAAGAAAATTATTCGATTCCCCAGCGGAGTCGCCATTATGTTATCACTCAGATTTTCCTAGAATTTTTTGAGAAGAGGAAAGGGGTCCAAGGTAACCACAAACCAACTTTTAGGTATAGAATCTAGCCAATCTGTACCCAGAGAGGGCTCTCCCTTTAATTTTTTGAAAGATATTATGCTAGTTATGAAATTTTAGGGATTTCGATTGTGTTTGGGTGATGGAATTCAATAGCAAAGAGATAGGACTGAATAGTTTAGGCCATTCGGCTAATGGAGTCAAAGAAATATGGCTTAACTGGATTTAGTTTTTTAACAAGGGATGGTTTCACAGGGCAAGGTAATCAAATAGGGAACAATTAAAGATCTAAAATGAATGGAATGGACTCAAAATGGGTGAAAGGAAATTAAGAATCCTTCAACATATTCAAAAGAGGGAACTTGAATGACTATTAATAATGAGAAATTAAGAATTCTTTATCAAATAATCAAAATGAATAAACTAAGAAACAAGAGCAATTAAGAATTCACTATTCATACTAGTTCAGAGGAAAAAATTAAGAATAACAACGATTGAAAACAGATTGCACTCAAGCACTTTCTGAATTATTCTTTTTCGTTTATCATTCAGACATGAAACATAGATGTTATAATAAACAAGTATAAAAATTTTAAAACAAAAGAGATAGAAGACTTATTGATCCGTTGTTTGACTCAAGAATCCTGTGAAAAGTTCTTTGTGTCAATTCTTTATCCAGCTAGCCATGCGAAATTTGTCCAACAACACTTTATTCCAAAATAATCAATATTACAACAAAGTCTAAGAATCCACCCCCTCAATACTCTAATTGAGGGAGTATTTATACAAAAAATTACAAAAAATATCTCTTAATAGAGTGAGATATATTTTAGGATGACTTATTAATAAATTACAAGAAAATAGAGACAGATGGTCTCGTAGATAGGGGAAAAAGTTAACCGATGTTGTGTTGTTCCTTTTTTGTGAGTGTGCTTGAGGCAGGCCCTATGATTTGGCTTGATATTGTCTTCTTTGGTAACTCCGTGTTGGCTACTTTGCTTTTATTGATACTCTTTACCTGTACTGATACAATTTAACCTATTTGATCTATGTTTATCCAATTTACCATTAATTACTGTAGTAAATAATCAAAATTTATCCAAGGATATTTTTATAGAATATCCAACATGTCTTCCCACCATTGTGCTTCTGGTATTCTGGTTCTTTGAATATTTCTCAGGGTATCATCGGTTTCTATGTATCTGAAAAAATTAGGCTGAATTGGAAATAAGTTATTTACCTCATGTTCGAGATAAAACAAATTTTCCAGACTGTCATGAAGAATTTTGCCTGTAGGCAATGCTTTTGTTGCTAATGAACTTGTCGATGAATTGGCCTAGTTTTCTGCATACTTATTCAATTTATCAACATAGATTTGATGAATCATTATTTTATCCTGAGTAACTAAAGGACTCGGGAACCCTTTTCTTTCTGGAGCTATGTAACTTGGAGCTTCAATTCTTCCATTGATTTTATTAGTTCATCAGTACTTAAATTGGCAGTGTTGCCCTGTGCTAATCCTGCTGATTGCCGTGTTGTTTTTGTACCTGTGATCACTTCTGCTGTGGATGATGGGATGTTTGATGCTAGTGTTGTCCCAAGGATAGAAGGGACTACTATTGAGACTACTGGTATCACGTTGGGAGGCTGAGAGGTCGACTATCCTTGTCTATCCTTTAATGCTTTTTCAAGTTCTTGTTCAATCTCATTTAGTTGCTCATTAAGTATTAAGAGAAAATCCATCAGTTCTTCTTCAGATTTTTTCTTTATTACCTCAGCAGTCTGTGGATGCCTTGAAGGTGGCATCTTTAACTGTTTCCTTAGGGATGCAATATCATCATCTTTCATTTTGATCAAGGCTTCTGTAGCCTTAACATCTTTGGGATCATAACCCAATCCAATAATTATTTCTTATGAAGTTTTTATTCTATTATCCTTGGCCTGGGAGGATGATTTTTCCAGGTGTAGTTGAGCAGTTGTATTATCCAAGGAATTTTGTAATCTTTGGGCCATCATTGACTTACAAGTCAAGGTTGAATAAATCATCTCTCCAGTTTGTTTATGCAATTAAATCTGATCCAATGGATGAATATCCTTTTCCATAACTTCAAAATTGGTTCTAACATCATCTGCTACTGTTTGAGGCTACTTCACTTTAGGCTTCAAATGACTCATCACCATTTTACCTTCCTGGATGTCATAGGCTGACATCAATCTCTGTTGATTTTTGGGGGCCATCTTCAAATATTGATTATAAAATTGAAGTCTTAATGGATCATTTCTAGCTTTTATGTTTATAAATGTATTTTTAATATCCCAAGCATCCTTCGTTGGTGGTCTAAAGGATGATACTTCTGCTCTTTGTTGTCTTTCTAGCTCTTTTCTCTGTGAGTTGGTGGATGTCCCACTGATTGTGAATGTTTGCTGGCTGTCTAATCCTTCTCTCCTCTGACTATTAGTGGTCTCTTCAGCAAATTATTCTTCTAAGAGAGGATTTAATCTTTTCCTTTTGATACCAGGTGGTTCTGAAGGTCCACTGATAGGGGTAGGTATTTTTGCTTCTCTCTTTTTTCTTTTTTCCTCAGTGAGTTTGCAAGATTGGAGTTTCTTCCACATTGATCTAAGTGGGAGAAATCTTCATTTGGGCCTGTTCCTTTGAAGATTTAGGATGCTCTGACATTGTGAATTCCTATGTGACCTGTGTAGTAGTCTCTTTTTCCTTACCTTTGGATGTTACTGTGGCTGGTGTGCTGGTTTCCTGCAAATGTTACTGAGAGGTTCTAGCATAGGAAGGGCCAGTTCCTGATCTTTGTACCTACCCAAAAGAATCCAGGTCAAGTATTTTCTCAAGATCTTTCATAACATTCTCAACATTGGCCTGTTCACTATCCTTTTCTACTAAGGTCCCTTCCATCCATTCATCCATGTTTGCAAATTGTTCAATCTCTGGAATCCTATGGTGAAGGTATGGTGAAAATCTGTTTTTCATTCTCCTATCACATATAAATTTGTTAGGGTCATAAGGTACCCATCAAATTTTTTTTTGCAACTTGAGATAATTTTCTAGAATTCTTTCAGCTTCTTTCTTTGCATCCCTAGTATTACAGACAAAAGGGCCTAATTGACTCTTAATGCTAAGCTGAGCTTTCTTCTTAGCACTATAAAAATGGACTAGGTCTGAATTTATCATTTGTCTAAAGTATTCTAAGTCAAAGAGCCTCATCAGAACATATTTTTGTAGCTTGAAAGGACAGACCTCCCACCCATATATCCTAATTTTTGTATGATTCTTGTATAGGTACCAATCACCTATCCTATATTGCTTGGAGAGTTGGAGGATTTTCTTCATATCATTATTGACCCTAGGAGGGGAGAATACTATTAATAAGGTGGTTGCAGGGCGGAGAAATAGGTCAATGAATTCATTGTAAGAATAAGGGGACTCAAAGGAATTATGGAAGATTGCAGACCAGAATATTATAGACCTTGGATTTCCTTTGGTGTCAAGTTTCATGACGGGGAAGGGGAAATTATCTGACTGATAATAAAGCATAATATGGTATATAAAAGTGGAGTATTTGAAAACTCTTTCATCTTCCAATCTCATGAACTAGTCATGAATCTTATCAGCAATGTAGGAGGCAAAGTCATATTTGATAGCAGGGGGTTGTCCAGGAGTAAAAATTGACAACAACACTAGGGTTAACTTATCAACATATTCACTAGTGTTGAAACCAATTACAGAAGATATCATAATCACTATAAGTCTGCCCATATCTGTGAAAAAGGTATGTCCATAAGGAAGGGGGCCTTTGGGTTGATGTTCTTGTAGCATGAAACATTGACAGAGGTGATTTACTTCTTCTTGTGTTAGGAAAGTGGAGTCAAGGCTTGACCGAGATGAAATTGTAAAATTTCATTGATGGATTGAGCAGTTATTGGAAAAATAATGGTTTGAATTGAGGACATAACTGCTCGTTGATTAGGGTCGCAATTGGCATGGCTGTGACAAATTATTTCAGGAAAAACATGAAGTGAGGGTAAAAAATACATAGGAAGATTGGATTCCCATAGTCCAAAAATATCAGAGCCATTCAGGTAATTATCTCTGCATCGGAAAAAGATTCTGAGAGGATTTTCGCTGCAGGTGAAGTCTTTTATCTAGAAATCCCTATCTGCTAGAGGCAGATAGTCTAAATATTTATGGGGGGAATTCATAGGTGCAACATTCAAAGCCGCAGGGGTTTCCATTTCTGGTTCTTGTGGATTAAGCAATGAATTTGGGGTTTAAGTGGAAAAATGGGCAAAATTACAAGTCTGGGAACTTATGGAGTGAAACAAAGACCGAATTGAACTGTATTTTAGCCATTTTCTGTGGAATTAAAGTGTAAAACCAAGACTTGCAGGGTTTGGCGGAAATCGGATAAATACCTATTTCGGGAAGTGAATAGTGAGGAAACAGGTGCAGAAAATAGCTTACTGGTTCAACTGAAAATCGTTTAGCAATGTGGCGGTTGGAAATCTTCAACAACTGATTTTGACGTTTTTTGCATAGAAGCGCTGGTCACAGGATAAATGATGAGAATAACGTGCATTTGTCTATTTTATTCACAAAGTCAAGGTTGGCGGGGGTTTTATTTTTTGGACGGATGACGTATGTGGGAAGTGATCTTTTGTCGTATGCAGAAGGAGGTAAGTGGTAGGTATCACACCGCTTTTGGGGATGGGTGGTATTTAGCCGGGAGCCATCGATTCCATACATCATGTGATGTGTGACGAGGCACTATTTGCAAAACTGTTGTGCGATCGCATGTTAACGTTCATTCGTGGAGGGCGATGTGATATGGATGAAGGCCATTGAATGCAGGGTGTTTAATGAGATGGCTGTCAGAGAGGCGAGATGACGGGTGTCTAATAAGGGTAGGCCAAATACAATAAAAAATTATTTAATCATATCGGGAGCAATATGATTGGCCAGTTAAGTCATTAATTTATCGTGGGGGATAATTAATCCTGTTTTGAATATAATTTTATATTATGGTTATAGTTTAACCAAGGGCGGGATATATAAAATCTGGGGATTTTGCATAGTTATAATAATATGGGAATGGGTAGATGTTATAAGGAAATAAATAATAAAGTTAAAAGTTAATATGTGAAAGTGAATGAAAAGTACTAAGTATAAAAACATTTAGAATTGTTTATTTAACTTAGGCTTAAATGAAAAAAGGGTTTTTAATGGAATATTGTGTAATTTTCCAAGACTTATGGAAGTAAATGAATGACTTATGGATGGTTTTAAGTACTTAGTCTTTAAAAATTATTGGACCGAGGGTCAGGTCCCTCCAAAAGTCAACGAAATTCCTTGAGCCCCTCTAATTTTCAAATGCCTTAATACTTAGTGAAAAGTAGTGAAATTTTTAGGGAAAAATAAGAAAGGAAGTTAGTCATTTGACCTTGTTTTTCTTGAAATTCTTCCAGTGTAATGTCTGCCTTGCACTTGTGATGAAAGTAAATATTAACACATTTAGAACCATTATTCATCACATGTAATTCTACAACATCATCTACCTACCCTACCTACTTTAACCTAGCATTTTTTCTTCTTTATTAGGGTGCATTTAGACTGGCAAACCCTTATCACACTTTCTTTTCTTTACATGTAGAAATCTATCTAAGTCTAACCTTATTACATCCAAGGGCTCAGATTAAGTTGTTGAGCTCCTTTTATTTACTCTACCTATCTACTTATCTGCCAAGATTAAACATTTTGGTCAGATTTTATTCTCTATCTCTAAAACTTAAAATTTAAATATGAACGAGCCAAGCTTAAGCTGTTTGACTATTCACCAATTATGGCATAAGTTAAAAATTGCACACAATTTGTTTATTACATAAGAGAAAAAAGTAGTGGCATTTAGACTTTCACACTTTCCTTGGCCTTTCTTTTGGTGGGGTTCATTTTCTTTCACTTTTTTGGCCATTTTTTATTCTTTTCACCCTTTGATTTTTCTTTTAGGGTATACCCTCTTTACATTTTTTAAATTTTTTGATTTTTTTTGACAATATGGAAAACCTTTGCAACAAGGAAAGGTATGAACATATTACATAGCCCATCAAGTAAATCATGATAAATGACACCTATTGGTATAGGAGCATAACAACCTCGATCTGTGAGAAGCCCTAGGCAACAAATCTTGCCTTGTACTTCTCGATGCTCCCCTTAGCAGCTTGCTTCACTTTGTAGATCCATCTTGAACCTACCACTGATTTCCCTTCCAGCCTAGGGACAATCTCCCATGCACTATTTCTAACAATTGAATCATACTCTTCCACCATGGCATCTACCCATGGGCGATCCTCCACAGCTTCCTCGAAAGAATATGGTTCTGTCACGATACACTTGCTCATCGGAGCCATGTATCTAGTAAATTAGTCTGATGAATGTCTCTGTCTGCGCTATGATGTAGGTGCTCCTACATTCTGCAGTGCATCAAGATTCAGTCGCTCAACTTCTGTAGTGCGCTTCTGCCCTTTGATGTTTGGCGCTGCATGAGTGGTTTATTCCACTCCATGAACCTCCTCTTGTGGATGATCCACATCTTGAGGCTCATCTTTAGGAACAAGTAGCTCCTCATCTGCATGCAAGTGTAGCTTTCTTTCAAGCGACAACTTCATGGCTTTCTCCTCATGAAATTTGATATCTCGTCGCACGATAGTCATCCGACTGTCTGGAAAATACACACGATAATTGTGGGGTGTTTCTGTGTACCCCAAAAATATCCCAAACTTTGCGGTCAACTCCAGCTTCTTCCTGGCATCCTTCATCACATGAATGTAAACAAGTGAGCCAAAAATCTTCAAATGAGAAATATCAGGCTTCTTACCAGAAAATGCCTCTTCGGGTGTACTCATGGCAAGTACTCTATGAAAAAAATGGTTTTGGACATAAACCATAGTGTTTCATGCCTTATCCCACAAGTGTATGGGAAGGCCCTGATCATGCAACATCGCCCGTGCATCACCCACGATCATTCTTTTCTTTCTCTCCATGACCCCATTCTGCTGTGGGTTATGAGGCGCTATGAGTTCTCTTCGAATTCCTTCTTTGCTACAGAAGTATTTGAATTCGCCAGAGATGTATTCACCACCATTATCGCTCCTTAGAGCTTTCACCTACTTCTCTGACTCTTTCTCAACCAGAAACTTGAACTCATAGAACTTTTAGTATGTCTCGTTCTTCTTCTGCATGAAGAATATCCAACACTTACGAGAAAAGTCATCAACAAATATCACATAATAGTTGTGCTTTGCTGTTGAAGCAACTGAGAAAGGTCCACACACGTCTATGTGAATTCTCTCAAGGATCGTCAAGGCGCAACTATCCTTTTCATGAAAAGTGGTCTTCACAAATTTTCCCAAAGTACATCCCTTACACTGATCTGACTGCGCAAGTGTACCTTTGGGAAGCCCGGTAGAAATCTGCTACAAAATTTTCAAAGCACCATGGCGAAGATGGCCCAATCTCCTGTGCCACAATTCGCCCTCATCCCGACTCACCACTCCTTCTTCTTTGCCTGCCATTGCTGCGCAACCATCTACCTGCAATTGATAAAAATTATTAACTCGAATCCCTATTATCCTGGTTTGACCAGTTGTTTTATGGCACAAGAAGGCTTTTCCCTCACTAAAAACAACATCATAACCCTTGTCTTCCAACATCTCCACGGAGATCAGATTCTTATTCAATCCTGGAACATGCATGACATCCTTCAAGATGAAAGGTTTACCAGACTCCCTCTCAAAGGAAATGGTCTCGATACCAGTCGCACTATATCTACCATCATCGCCCATCTCGATGTGCACTCCAAGATCCTTCTCATCTAGATCACTAAACAAATCTTTGTCTCCGGTCATATGGAAAGACGCACCACTGTCAAGAAAGCACACTGATCCCATCACACTTGAAACCAGGGATGCGATCAGCAAAAAATCCAGCTCAAACTGCGTAGCTAAGGCCTCTCCAGCTGCAGATCCAACATCCTGCTTATTTTTCTTCTTCTGTGAACAATTAGTGGCGTAATTTCCGTGTTGGTGACAGTGAAAGCACTTCACCTTGGACAAGTCCTGCTTCTTGCCTTTCACATCAGATTGAGAAGGATTTTTCTTTCCCTTCCCTTTCCTTTCTTTGGTAGCCAAAGTGAAATTTTCTTCATCTTCATTCTTCGATGAAGATCCATCCCTAGTACCCCGCCTTATCTCCTCCTACACAAGATCTGACCAAAGTCGCTCCCATCCCGGCATTTTCTCCCGACCATTGACATAGTCCACATAGCTATTCCAACACTTCGGAAGCCCAAGGAGAGCCAAGCTCACAAAGTCCTCTTCATCTACAGTAACCCCCACACTTTCTAGCTCATCCTTGCAGTCACTACAAGAAAAAAGGACATTGGTGAGGGGCAAAAAATGTCACCATAAGCTCATTGGTGATGGTCGAAAGAGTCTTCGTCACCAAAAAATTAATGTCACCAAAGGTGGCGTCACCGAAGGTATAGGTGTTTTGGTGACATTCAAGGTCCATCACCAATAATGATTTACAGTGACGGATAGTGACCGTCACCATTTCATATGAGAAATGGTGACAGACAATAGCCTCTATCACCAAAAAACTAAACGTCACCAAAGGTGGCGTCGCCGAAATTATGTGTTGTAGTGACATTCAAGGTCCGTCACGAATATTGATTATAATGACGGATAGTGACCGTCACCATTTCATATGAACAACAACGATTTTTGTGATGGACATTTCACGACCGTCACTATTGGTGCATATATATGGTGACGTTCATTCACCCTCACCATTTCATATTTGGTGAGGGTCAAATAATGTCATCATAAGATCATTTGTGAGGGTCAAAAAATGTCACCATAAGTTCATTGGTGATGGTCAAAAGAGCCTTTGTTGACATTCCATATTAATATCAGGGCACGATGGAATCGAACCACCAACCTCCTGCTTGTAAAGCAGGTGCTCTTCCATTGAGCTAGAACCCTTTAAATATCTAGACTTTATAAAATTAAGCCTTGAAACTTTATAAATTCTAATTTATACAACTTTTGAGAAATTATAAAATTTGTAAAGTCTTGGAAAATATTTACCAAACAAGAAAAATAACATCGAAGTTGCAAGTGTCTACCTAATGGTTATGGAAGTTATGAAAATCGGGTGGAGGTGTAAATGAAGTGTTGGGAAGTACCAAACATACAAGTAGAATACATTTATTCAATTCTATAAGAAATCTTAGAAAAACTTTAATATTGTAATCTATATGAACTAAGTTAACTATTCTGTGTAAAATATGCATATGATCCAATGAATAAATCAAGATTGCTAAATGTATATTTGTGCTATGAAGATTTGTATCCTACACCAATATGGAATAGGTAGTGTTAGCCAACTACAAAGTAATATACATGTCAAAGACAAAATCAACAAGAGAAGTTATTTCTATGACTTTTGGGGCACAATTTCTACACTACCCATCTTTGAATGTCCCTTGTGTAAATATATTACTATATTTAAAGCTCTAGCATATTATAGGACCAGAAGAATACTTCCCATATTATAGGTAGAGAACATGCTTGATTATCTTTCAAGATCTGCAGTTTACAATTATGTTGACCAATAAAAGAACCCATTTATCTTGAGACAATTTATAATTTTATGAAGATGTTTAGCCTTGACTAAAACAATGACTGGCGAGGGAAAATGGGAATAGAACTTAGTATGTCTAGGGATTGAGTGGGGTGTTCCCTTGCAAGTTACATAACCTTACAAAATTGATGGTGTTAGATGTGGTGGTGAATGTTAGTGGACCTGCAATTGTTCTCAGAAATACAGAACATTGGACATGCATGTGCTGAAGATAAAAAACAAAGAAAAACTATTATAATGTTTTCAAATTGTTTGAAAAATTCATTAAATGGAGTATAGCAGTGACAATCTGTAATGTATTTGTTTTGCAGACATATTTTGGTGTAGTTGAAGAGGGTTTTTCCCTAACCCAACTGCCATCATTAGAGAAAAAGGGGTCATGACCAGGTTTTCAATATTCATTATATGCTCATGGATAAAATTGTGAAGGCGTGTCAAGCCATTATTAACTTGAATGTAGCATTGAAAATGCTATTTACTAGTGGTAAAATTCTATTGAGGCTCAGTTTGAGGGGAAAATCATTGGCTCAAACTTGAAAATACCCCACTCAATTTTACACTCATGAAATGTACATCAACATTACAAAGGTTTCCAAATTGAAATATTTCATTAATGTATATGCCAAGAATGTTTCTTATGTTGGGCATGGGGATTTGGTGTCACATACTACAGACTACTTCACTAATACACTAGAAATGTTTAAATCTGGAAGCAATTCTCCTTGGACATCAAATATGGAAACATTTTCCGCTTATCGACAACTCGATTTATGTCAGTGTGGTCATTAAGTAAAAGAAAATTCATCTCAAGCATTCTTATTAAATTTGACTTAAATATAAGAGTCCATACCTGACCCACATTAGGACAGAAAAGGAACCCTTTTTGATAGAAATGATAGAATAGTAGTTCGAACAATAGTATATTCTATAGAGTACGAAAAAGGACATGAAAAATTAAACATGATTCTAACATTTATACAGAACCTTAGTGTGTGATGGCAAAGAAAAGTAGAAGATAAATCCAAATCTAACTAATACACTAGATATGCAAAAATCAGCATGCAATTCTCCTTGGACACTTCAAATATGGAACCTTTTTTGACTTACCATCAAGTTGATTTGTTTCATTGTGATCATGATTAAGTTAAAGAATATTAATCTCAAACATTCTTACTACAATTTACTTAAATATAATAGCCCATACCTGGCCCACCTGGGGGCAGAAGAGGAAACCTTTTGGACAAGCAAATGAATACTAGTTAGAACAGTGGTCTAAACTATTCAATAGAGTACTAATGAGGATATGAAAAATTAAACATGGTTATAGAATTTATAAATTACCTTTGTAAGCGATGGCCAAGAAAAGCAGCAGATAAATCGAAATCTAACTCCAAGATTTTGTGAAACCATCTATCAAAGTCTCCATAGAACTCAATCTAATGTGGAAAATCAGAACAAATAACCAACACCAATGAGTTTAGTGCATATTGGATTTCTATAAAATTATATAAAAGACAAATATAGGTTGACTCCTATATAAGAGAAAAAAAAATATTAGATATAAGATCTCTTATGAAGAAGAGATATAAGTACAACCAAATAGCAGGATAGTTTCACCACACAGAGGTATTTACTTGTAAGTTGTAGCATAGACCCTACAGAACCCAAATTACTATCGAAAAAAAATTTACAAGCACTCTGGGATCAGAGCATGCGAGTTTTCTAATACTTCCTACAAAGCATACAAAATATTTTCCAATAATTTCTAATATCCAAAAATGAAACAACAAAAAATCTCCTTAACAAGACATCAGAACATCCAAATATAGAGTTGGTTCCATACACAATTTCATCCAAGCAGATGTCAAAACCTTTGAGTTTTGATGCTTCAGTGGTTGATGAAGTTTGAAATTTTTGTATAGCTCCTTAGGTTTTCATAGAAGCTCTTTTTCAGGGTGACACTTGTACATATCATCAAACAATGTTTCCAAACTACTGAGAACTCTACTTTTAAAGTATTCGTATTTTTGTTGGCTACAATCCAAGCTTTTGATAGCATAAAAAATAAATTCCAAGAGACAGATGGTTTTCTATTAAAAAATTGTACGTTGTTGAGCTGCCATTTCCTCCCACTCCATGGTAAAAGCTTTCATCTGATGGAGTTTAGCCAAATTTATTTTGTTGGAGAAACTTTGTTACAGCTATGGGGACAATTATACTAGACTCAATGCCCATGCTGAGTCATGAAAGAAGCAAACCAATCCTGGGAATTAAAAGGATTTCCCTCTTGTTAACTTCCTACTGCAACCAAGGCTTTTCCACTGGCGAAATTTATCTGAATGCATAACTCACTCAGCCATCTTCAAGGGAACAAAATTTGACACCTTGGGAGAGAGCTCAAGAGAAAAAAGGTGTTGGATTGTCTTCATTCTGAAAATTTGATGAGGGATGGCTATTGTTAGGACATATGTTTAGACATGTGTGTCTATTGTGTGTAATTTTTACTTGTCCATTAGGTACACATAACATGGTTCTATATATGTAGTCACATGAATTTATGCACATGTGAATAATCACATGTATTTATCCACATGTCAATAATGATATAATCACATGTAGTCAAACTTATTTATCCATATGTAATTATCTTTTAGGAACTTATAATTTTTTTATTTTCCCAACTACCTTGCTTACCCTGCCTATCAGTTGTAATCTAAATCTATATATTAGAGGTATGTGGAATGCATTTTGTAAGAGAAATGTGACAAAGGTTGCAGTTGTCACCATGTGTCACTGGAAATTATTTTATAGAAAAAAAATATTCCCATATCCACTTTCTACTTGCATGTTTTGATATTTGATTTAAGTTAGCAGGAAATCATTTCCACGTTGGAAAACAACAACAAAAATTCGAGAGACATGGCACACTTGTAAGGTTGGTCCTCATGAGTTCGATTTTACTTATGGGCACTCCCTTCGATTTTGTATTTGCAGGGGTTATTGTGCATTCATGAAGTAGGGCACATACCATAGAGCATCTTCTCTTGTAATATTGCGGGACATAAATCCCTCTGTGGCACATTTATGCCTGGAAGTTACAATTGCTGTGTAGGGCTACACTTACCAAGGAGCATTTATTGCTGAGCAGGTGGCTGCATTTACTTTGGGAGTTACAATCCTTCAGGGATTTAATTAGCCAAGAACGGTGCTCTCCTTGAGCCCATTAATGGCCAGTTTGTAACCCCCTACTCTTGGCTTATAAAAGGCCGGAGGGCACATTAATATTTCAGACAATAGAGTTGTATGTGTTGTATCTTTCATATGTGTAGAGCTTGAGCATGATGCAAAAATGCTATAATACTTTATTTCTGAGTAATACATAAACCATGTGATTGTTGTTGGAGCATGTCCTTGCCATCCAAAACATTTATGATTGTTGCATGATGTATATCAAGCGGCGGCCCTATTTAGCTAGTATGGCTTGCTGTCATAATTTTCAAATTGCAGATTTTATGTCAAGTAGACATTATTTATCTTCTGTTGTAAATTGGCTCATGAAATTCATTATTTGCACTCCTAAATATTTCCTTACGTTATTTTAGTATATACTCATCTAAAGTTTTAATAGGTGCAATTTATATTCTAAATTTTAATGTTTTAGGAGCTGTAAAATTCATTCTTTGGGTAAATTGCAGATTCATTCTAATGTATATCAGGCCCTATTTAGCTGTTATAGCTTGCTGTCATAATTTTCAAATTGCAGATTTTAATTCAAGTAGATATTATTTATCTTATATTGTAAATTGGCTAATGAAATGCAGTCTTTGCACTCCTAAATATTTCCTTACGTTATTTTAGTATATACTCGTCTAAATTTTTGATAGGTGCAATCTATATTCTAAATTTTAATGTTTTAGGAGCTCTAAAATCCAGTCTTTGGGTAAAGATCTGAAACATGGTGTAGAAAAATGACATGGTATCAGAGTTGTACATATGAAATCTCTCAGCAAATCCACATATGAATGGGACTGATTTCTGTGAGAAAGAGATATTAGAAGCTTTCAGTGTGTGCAATGCCCTTATTTTTGTGCCTGAAGCTGATCCACCCCCAAGATAGGCACTTGGACCTATACAAGGTTCAACAATGAGATGCCCATCCGTTCATTTGGTTGAGCACAATAAGAAGGCAGCCAAAAATAAGCAAATTTTCCTTGATTCATTCAAGGACCACTTGATCCCTCACATCACATAGAAGAGAGGGAAGAATTTCTATCATGCCTTAGTCACTTGGTATCAAAGTGTGAAGTTTGAACATATCCCACAAGATGCTTTTGAAGAAAAAACTCATTAGAAACCACATGAGAAATAGTAATACTATGGAAAGCTATCCAATGAAGATCACCAAGTTGAGAGATCAACTTACAAACATAAGAAACAAAGTTTATGAAGATGAGTTAGTTCAGATAACTGTAAATGGATTCCCAGTATCTTGACTTACATTTGTGCAAGGAAAATGGGAATGTGTGAAGTTTTCCACTTTTGAAACATTGCGGGATGACTTTTTCCAAGAGGATAATCTGTTAGTCAGAGTGGAAGAGACTCCAAATATTCCACTCATTTGGAGGATGACTAAAGGAGGACCCAAGAAGGCCAAGGAAAAAGAGGTTTGTTCATCTCATTCTAAGGAGGAGGCTATGATACATGTGAAATGTTTCAAATGTTGTAAGAAGGTACATTATGCAAGAAAATATACAAAAAAGGGAAGCAGCTACAAACGCACTTTGAGATGAGTGTTGAAGCTGAAGTGGATGAGTTGGCATCCAAGCTAGAGACATCCTTCTCCATAATTTCTTGTTTCTCAACCAGTACCACTTTATTGTTGATCAAGATGTATACAGTGGAGGATCAAAGAACATGACATTCAACTGTGAGATATCCAGCATGTTTCAAGAGCAAAAGGAGACATCCAATTGGAGTTGAGTGATAATGCTATCTATGTAATACCCCCACTTTTGATACCTAGAATAGTAATGTATATGCATACATGGTAAATGGCTAAAAAGCCAAACAATTGAATATGTAAAGTGGTACATTGAATCATAATACTAAGACATCACAGACTGCAGAAGGAGAAAGGAAAAACAATGGGGGGACTATGATCCCACAAGAAGATAAAAAAAGGGGGCTAGCCAATTATTCTGTATTTTACCATTTTATTACTCCCATCGGTTCTTTAACCTTAATCTTATTAAACCTTGCTTTATGGTTATCCTAATTCTTATTAACCTTGAAAATTTGGAATTGGTGGTTAAGAGAAAGACATGTACTTCTTATGAAAGTGCATGGTATCTCAAATGCATGAAAATATAATGCATGATTTTTGAGCATGCAAAAGAGATTTTGACATCCATTCTTCTATGATAATTTTCTCTCAATGCTTAGGCTGTGTCATTAATGCTAAAATAGAATTATGGAAACATTTTTCATGAAACTACATGGAAATTATGACAATGTGAAAGGGAAATGATTGTCATTGAATAAAATTAATTACAATTAATAATCCCTGGAGTTCCAGCAGTCTGATTTCCTGGCCGGTCAACGCTAGAGCACTGGAGGGTAGTGGGATAACCTGAGGGACTGCATGACAAAGATAGGGATCCCATTCCTTGGGTTGTGCAACCTGATGGGAGAGGGATGGTAGATTGAGACAGTTGTAAGATTTTATAAACTAGGAAAGTCTAGGAATTAGACTGTGTGAAGGGAGCTAGAGCCAACAATAGGTGATTTTATCCCCATGGATCCTTGGTCCAAATAATTAATTAATTAATATTATTCAATGTCCTGTGTCATATGAACCAATCCTTGAAAAAAGAGAGTGGTCAAAGGAAATTTTATAATATCGGCCACCTTTAAACTATAACCTAAGGCCACCATTTTAACAAAATACTCAAGATTGGAGATTTATGAAGCTAATTTCTTCTTATTCTTCTTGCTTCTTAGTGGAATTTGGCCTATTTTATTGTCCTCTATTTAATCTGTATGTTTTTCATTCTGCAGCTCATTCCCTTATTTCCTTAATATGGTTGATGTATCAATTTTTCTATATTGAAACCTTCAAATATTCCCAACCTCTTTTAAATAGAGAAGACTTTCAGAAAAATGATAGAACTTCTTACCAGTGCAGATTGAGGTTCCACCATAGGAAGGAATGGAGTCCATTCACTGTGAGAAAACCATAATCACCTTTCCGCAGAAGCAAAACCCTGGGCTGGTGCAGCAAAACCCTCTGTAGCCAGGAAAGAACAATGAAAAATAAAGGGCAAAGGGGTAGTCAATCCCATCATGTGAAAAACCAAGAAATTAAGACTGTTTTTTTTCACCAAGAGCATCTAGAACCCTCAGCAGCCAAGAAAGAACAATGAAAAATAAAGGGCAAAGGGGTAGTCAATCCCATGATGTGAACAACTGAGAAATTAAGACTGTTTTTTTTCTGCAAGAGCATCCAGAACGTCAACTCCAATTTTTAATTTAAAATAATAAAGAATATCAAAATAATAATTTAATATAAAATAAATAATTAAGACAAAATGATAATTTTGTTTTAAATAAATGTCTTATACAAGGATTTTGGTGTAATAGTGGCGGTAGGTGACTTACGTCAAGTTTCAACAAATTCTATCACCTAATTCCCACAATAGTTTGGATGTGATTTTCTTCAAATGAACGAGATCTAATCACCCGAGAGAACGAGGCCAGTGAGATGATATTGTGTGGCTACATCCAAGAGTAATCACCTAGGTGTTGTGAGTGACCTATTGAGTATGAAACATTCCCATCTCAATATTCAGATGATAGATATTGCAAAGGTGTAGAAGCTCTTTTGTACAATACATAAAAGAAATCAGCTAGGAAATATTGTCGAGTTATAAAATGAAGTAAAAACAACCTAGCTCCAATACCATTAATGTATCAATTACAAGTTTCTTCACCTCCTTAATGGCTTGGGTTAGAAGAATATTATGGATGGGACCAAAAGGGTTGTATCCTTAAAATATTTTCAACTTTTCCATTGAAAAAAACCATGATAATGTTTCTGTGTGGTGACCATGAACAAAAGGGGAAAGATAGATTTGATTCAACACCTATTTTTTTAGAATTTCCTTATGTATTTCCAAAATATTTTTTTGGGCTCCCACCCATGCATGATATCAAGTTCACCATTGAACTCAATGCAGGAAGATTCCTATCTCCAAGGTTCCTTATCAAATGATTTCACCCATGTTATATGAATTACATATGCATCTATAATAATTGTTGAGTTTTGGATTCATCTGGCTTAATGCAACATTTTGAGGAGGTTACTATTTTTGGTGATGAAGAAATATTAGTTAATGGAGATTTGCATTTAATATAGATGGTTGAATAACATCACCATCTAGAATCAATATTAGTTCTCATAGATTGATGAATTATTTGATCAAATGAAAAGGACCATAATATTCTTAAAGATTGATTTGTGATTTTAATACCGCCAATTAATAATTTAAGAGGGCATCCCACATATTGCATTCAAACCATGATTAAGAAATTATGATTTGTTATGGTACCTTTTAATTTTACCAATGCCGTAGTATTCTTCATAAAACTAATGAATGGGGTTTTTCAGCAATACCTAGGAAAAATTGTTCAAGTGTTTCTAGATGATAGTATGATTTATTCATGTGTTCCAAAGGAGCATGAGGAGAACCTAAGTTTGATATTTTAGTGACTTGGAGAGAATAAGAATGATTAAAATCTCTTTGAGCATTCCTTCTTCTATTCAAAGATCCATTCTTTGGGCCACATTACTTCTGGAGAAGGTATAGTCGTGGACCTTGCCAAAATCAAGGCCATTATGGAATTCCTAACACTAAAGGATGTTCATAAGCTACACTATTTCAATGGATTGGTTGGGTATTATAGGAGATTCATAGAATAATTATCCATGATAGCTAATCCCATTACCAAGGTCAAGAAGAAGGGTTAGGAATTTGTATGGATAAAGTATTTTCAAGTTTCAACATGCCCTTTTAAGGCTCACAAATTTGTAAACCACTGCTCTAGTACTAAAAGTCCTAAAATTGGACCGATATTTTTAGTATTTACATATGAAATAAATCATATTATTATGTAATGAGTAATTTATCGTCTTATGGAGTGGTTCATTAATCAAGCCACAAGATCATTATGAAGTTCAAGGCATCAAGAGGAAGTCCTGATTAGTTGGGAAAACACTTGTGTTCCACAACCATGCATGTGGACATCAAGGTGTATATGAAGGTCCCCATCTTGAATTAAGTTACGATCACAAGCAAAGGCATTCCTCATTGTTTACTTCACATCATGCCTCCATCTATGTTAATCACATGTGCATCTCTATGTGTATAGACTATCTCTTAAGTAAGAGTTACATGACAATTTCCATGTTGTAAGACCCTATGTGTTCATCTTGAGAAAATGGGGTCCTCTCCAAGTCACTCGCGTAGATTAGGTTGTCATAAGAAAAGTAGGTGCTTTTCCATAATATGTGAAAATTTCATTTTAATAAGTGTGACAATGTGGTTTCAACAGGACATTAAAAGATGGAATAAGCATGCAGATTTAGGATGCTAGTGTTCTACTTGAGGCATGCGTGCACATCTAAGAAGACTCTAACAAGGGTTGAAAAGGAGGAATAGTTAGAGAGTTTGGGATGTTGTAGTCTCACTTAGAGGTGTAGACAAGCAAGTTAAGTACGATGAGAAGTTATGAAGAAATCTTAAGACTTTTGACGAGTTGAACAAAGGAAACTTATTAATGTTACTAAGTGAACATTCCTTGATCGAAGTTGATAGCCTTTCCTTGGCACTATCACTTTGAAAGAAGAAGAAGAAATGTCAAATATATGTGCAACCCACTAAAGAAATTGGCAAGGTTGTTGCAACATATATAGGTGGTTTTGTCGTGTTGCAAAAGGAGTTTTTGGAACTTGGAAGGTGACCATTGGAGTATATTTGTAAGGGATTCAGGGGGGTGAAAGGATATGGTAAGGAGGAAATTACAAAAATCTAACAAATAGGCCATATTGGAATAGGATATTACTATTTTGGTAAATCCAAAGTTGAAGGTGCATTACGGGTATCTTGGGCTTTTGATATGTGTTAGTGGTGTTAGTGCATTTTGTTTGATGAGCACTGGCTAGAATGTGTTCCATGAAGGAAAAAAACCCACAAGTTTGAGATGGATTTAACCATTTTGCATTGTAAGGTGTGTTATGCCTTAGTTTTGAGGAGACAATTATAACTATCTTAGAGTGTGATGGGTTGTAACATGGACTTAGGTCCACTTGCATGGGTTTAGGTGTAAAGGTACCCCATGAGTTGGGGAGACTGATTGCAATGCTTACCTATATAAATTTCTTATGATATAAGATTAATGATTTTTTTTTTGGAGAATGGAAGAGGAATATAAGAAAGGATAGGCACTAAGGTTTGTTTTAAGTCAATCAAAAGGAAGAAAAAATGTATCCTATTAGCAGGATTTTTCAGGTTGCATCTTCAATAGGAATAAATTTTAGCTAGAGCTAGGGAGTTGGCCTCAAAAGCAATGATTGGGTACTCTAGAAATCCAAGACCTGACATATCCAAGCTAGTCCATTAGATAGATTGGTCTTGATAAAATGTTGCAAAGGCTAAGGTGCAAATATCCCTTTTTTAATGTTGGTTTTAAGCCTTCTATTTTAGAATGCTAAAAACAAGGTCATGATCTTGAAAGGAGGTCCTTGATTTTACCAAAACTCAATGCCCATGCTTAATCCATGGTGTGATTCTATCTATTTGGGTTTGGTCTTGAATGTTAAGATCCATCTTTAAGTCTTGCTATCAATTTGCCATTTTTATGTGCAGAGAAGGTCTTAAGGGCTATGGGGGATAAGATGGTTATTTTCCAACACCCCTCCCTCGAAACCCTATAAGTAGATGTTGTGCCCCATTTTGTTGCCATAATATTTCAATAATGAGCTCTTCCTATGAGGATGGCCTGAAGCCTATGTAAAGGAAGTGGAAAAAACAAACTTTCATGTTGTGTCGAAAGAGAGGTATAGATTGCAGGTGTCTATAGAGGCCTTGACAAAGGTGAAGGGAAATGGAGTTTACCTCCTATTGCAACGCCTTCTATTCCTCCACCATTCGAGGTGTTAAAGGGCACTGAATTTAATCGTCATAGGTGAAAGCTCATGAATATCTTAAAAATGAGAAGGTAGGTGTGACTTAGCGTAGGATTGATTCTTTAACGATTGACTTTTTGGGTGATATTTCCAAGTAAATAGAAAATTTGAAGCCCTACCAATACCACCTATGGATTAAGTAGAGTATGAGAAAATGCTTCCTACGATTCAAAGAGTCTCGACTCTCTTCATATTTTTTCCATGGGATCCATGGAAATTATGTTCAAGTGTCAATAAATCGTGTTAAGATATCATTTTTGATTCAAGGCACATATACTTCTTCAACTAGCAGTGGAGAGTCCAACCAATGAAGAGACAAGTTTGTTCATTTACAAGGTTGGAATCAATCAAGTATTATCCCTCTTTGCCAAAATCTAAGATGAGTGTGCATAATGGACTTATTACTATAAATAATTGAAAATATTGGATTATGTTGAAGTTTAAGGGCTTGAAATGGTTACCTCAACCTACAAATATTTAAAGGAACTATGTGTCTTTCAATTAAACCCTTGGGGTCAGGGAGCTACAAAAAAGGAAGGCCTTATTGTAATTTTTAAGGGGCAGAATCTGTCATTTTTTTGTGAGTTTGGTTATATTTTTGTTTCTGTCTAATTTAATGTTAATAAACTAGTTGTGAGTTCATTCAGTAGATCTGTAATCTGCTAGGTTTGAAAGAACATTAATATTTATAGAATATTTCAAACATCTTCCTTAACCAAACAATCTAATGAATTGGAAAACCTCATTGTATGGATGGTGTTAAGGTTATTGCCAAAGTTGATAACTACTCGAAAAGAATAGTGAAATCCATCTAAATGACAAGCACTCCGTGAAAGCTTTGAATTATATGAAATGGGTGGAGCATGCTTAGAAGAAACAAATGCTGATATTTTGGTATTTGAAACCCCGTTTTGTTATGCATATTTACCTGCAAAGAAAGGAGTCTTCCCTCTAGCATTGCCATTTCCAGCATTATCAGAGTTTCTCAAACTATTTCCACGACTAGTAAGCTCAGGGGAAGCTAAAAGTTTTGTCCATAAATCATTTCCCAAAAGTTGCAATGGCATAGAAACGTTAGGAAATGATCTCCCAAGCACCTATGTTGCCTCAGACTGTAAGGAAGTTGAACTTGAAGTGGACTTATTAAGGCCATGGAGATGTCAGGTTAGTGAATTTTTTTCACCACGAATATTTTTTTATGTGCAATTTATTGGAAAGTTCAGGGGTCTCCTGTGAATTCTTATTTAACTGATCTTGCAAAGAAGAAATTCCATTCGGCTTGCCAAAGCCGATGTCAATTTCATTGAATCGAGGCTTTTCTTTCTTGCCAAGTGATTCCAAACGTTGCTAGTCAATCTGTATATTTACACAATTTACTGAAATGGAATTGAAATCTTATCGATAATTTTCACAAATTTCACCCAACCTAATGTAGCAAGGGTTAGAAGAACAGAAAAAAACCGAACATCCAAAAGGGTTGATTTCAAATCTCATTGGGTAATGTTACCGGGAGAGCTCCAATGGTCAATCTGTAGAATTTCACTATTTCTTTAAGATATCACAGGTAATGAAGTGAGAATCTACAGGGAAACAAATTGCCAAACATCCAGAGGTTTTCTTTCAAATGTGCATTCAACCTTCGCCTTAGATAATACTTTCTTGTGACCTCTGCAATAATATTATAATAAACCATTCTCAACTAGGATGGAGACAGGTAGGGCCCGAGTGGGGGAACTTGAGACACCGATGAGGGGATTCACTATGGGCAGGGACAGAGGAGGACCAAGGATATTCCGAAAGGGAGTTCGATGCTGGTCAGCGAGACAAAATACCAACACGTGAGTCTCAGTTAGAAATAGTCCTCGCCCTTTCAAAAAATAAAGGGTTTCTAGATGAGCATGTTCCCCGGAGTGTAATTGGTTTCCTTTCCATAATGGTTTGAAGTATGATCTTCATGATCGCACTGGGTTTTGTTAAATAACATAAATTTGATTTAAGATTCTAGAATTTTCCACATACGATTTGTTTGAGATAAACAATCAGAATATGTGAGGAATTAAGTAGATCTATGTGGAAAATTTGATGAATGCATGCGATCTAGATTGAGAAATGAGAAAAGGCATTAGAAAAATTGTGGAAAGAGGAAAGATATATGAATATATTTACCTTCTAAAATAATCTCTGGGCCACTTGAAGCTTTGAAGAAATCGATCCAGCCATTGTTGTCAAGCATCTTCAGGATGATCAGCCTTCCATCTTTCGAGCCTTCGACTAGCCTTTCCTTGTGCGAACCCTTGAACTGGCTTGAACCATGGTTTGAATTGACTATTTTCAATGCTTAAAACTATGGGCAGCGAGCAATCGGGGATGGGACAGACACGCTATTATATACCGCGGATGGGACGAGCTGACAATAGATTACATAATATTAAAATATCCACTAGTGCATTTATATCGCAAAGGTTTGAGTAGATTGGGCAAACACCAGCTTGGCGATACCAGATGAGGTTTCCAGCAGTGGGAGGATCACAACGGCTACCTGTAACTGTAACTGTTCGTAGCATCAAGATCGAAGATCAATTGCATTAAAGAGTGAACTTTCTCCGCGGCCGGTGGAACCGGAGATATATAATACATAATATAAAAATATCTCCTTCTAAAGAGAAAAAGTCAGTATACAAAAATGTTTATGTGGGAAAATGGATTCAAAACTCAAAAGTCAGTATCTAGAAAAATTTGCGTGGGAAAATGGATTCAAAACTCAACTATAAATAATAGATAATACTTCAAATGGAATGGGTTATACATTCATATAAAGGATACAATATCTAAATTCAAAAAAATTTCGGATGTCCCAATTGGGATGAAAGATAATAATCAAATTGGCAGTCACTCCCTCGAAGTGTGATTTAGCATGGAATATTTTAAAAGAACGAAGTGATTTTTTTTATTTTTTTATGTTTTATTTTTTTTTAATTTAGTTGAATTTATATTTATTTTTGAAGATCTCAAAAAATCCTTTATTTTAAGGAAGATGAAATAATTTTTAATGAATACAGTTTAAGTTTTAAGTTAGATGTTACATTTCGATAAATACAATAATATTACGAGAAATTTATTTAAGTCTACTCAAATAATCTTGGGACTCTTTCAAATGAAACTTTCAAAAGTAAGGAAAAAATCATTTCATCATAGAAAAAGTGAAAGTGCTTTCATGGATATTTTTAGTCCTTATGTTGTCCATACATCTAATTATTTTGGAAGAACTACAATATCTATACCAATTTGAGGGAATAATTTCATCAAAGACATTGATGTGACCCTTGAGAACTAAATCCAAGAATTTGTCTTTGCTTAAAATATGATAGGGAAATTCATCTTCTCTTATCATGTACCCACCCCACTAAGTGGCATTAAGGAGATGAGTTAATGTATTTCTTCCTCTTTAAGTACTATTATAGGGTCTCTTTTGAGCTTGTATATGTGTTCTGCTCAACAGGAACTTTCCAACCATTGTATTCTTGCTTAATTATGGGTCATGCATAGAAAGATACGACCTTCTAAAAATTTCTTCAAGTTCTCTTGTTTTCAACCATGCTAGAAATCATAATAGTGATGTGGCAGCAAGTTCACCCAACATCCGTATTATGCCATGTCACAACTAGAATAATTCACCCTTGTGTTCACACTTATTGAGACATTCATCTTTGCTTAACCACTTATTGGGTTTTTTTCTTTCTTAATATTATAGTAAAAATCATCTTCTCTTATCATGTACACAACCCCCCTAAGTGGTATTGAGGAGGTGATTTAATCTATTTTCCTCTTTATGTACTATTATAGGGTCTCAATAAGAATTTTCCAACCATTATAATATGGCTTAGTTATGAGACATTCGTAGAAAGATATGACCTTCCAAATATTTCTTCAAGTTCTATTTTCCTCAACCACATCAACGATCACAATGGTGATGTGGCAACAAGTTCACCAGTCATCTATATTATGCCATGTCACAAATAGTATGATTCACCCTTGGGTTTACACTTGTTAATACATTCATCTTTGCTTAACTTCTTATTGGGTTATAATGCTACTACTCCACAATTCTATCACATTCTCACCAATCTTCTCATCGTGCCAAGCTTTTTAAACCATGCGACACAGTTCACATGAACATTTTATTTATGCAATACGTCACATAGAGGAAAATGTTATCCTATACAATAGAACATCAGACAAATTTTCTTTGTATGAATCCTACTTTTCCGTGTATTTTCTATGTCCCCCACCTCTTCTTCCTTACTCTTTTCTTCCTCTATCCCTTATCTTTTCCTTTATTTTTATTTCTCTCTTTCTTCATTGCACGATGAAACTATTTTATTTTTTGGCAACCCCCTTTCCTCATATTTATCACATCTACAAAGACTATAGACATGCAACAACCAACCAATGTGTGACATGTGTTAACCTCAAAGTTTACAAGAGGCGCAACAACCAATTAGAGCATGCCACATGTCCTCCTGAAAGTTTTCAATGATATGACAATGTGACACATGTCACAACACAAATATTTCCCAACTCATGATATTCCAATGAGGATTTACCACATGTCCCTTCAAAATTTCATGGCCTATATCATATCACGCGATTTTTTTTGTGCAATACAGCCTATATCACATAAAAATAATTCCATGTAATACATAAAACAACATTAAGAAAGCCTTGAAAACCATCCAATGGGTTAAGGGCTTATGGGTTGTGATAATGGGGCCCCTAATACCCTTATCACCCTTTGAAAGCAAATACATGGAGGATATTTGGGGGAATTTTGATTGTCCATCAAATGTGGATCAAATTTGAGGACCTTGTCGCTATTTCGAGTGGTTAGTGAACAAAAAATTAATATGACCAAGAAGATTAGTGTTGGAGCACCTATGCTTTGGGAGAAAGGCTTAGGGGTTATAGAAGTTAAGGGGTGTAAAAATTCCTTGAAATCCTGCAACTGCTTGAATGAACAAATCTGAAAGTAATTTTGTGACACCAAGACACAAGTTTTCTCTATGATAGATAAGTAGTGGAAAAAAAACACAATCACACATAATAACACAATACTTTTATGGGGAACTCAACTAGGAAAACCCTCTACTTGTTGTAGATTTTATTGGCAGAAATTGAGAAAATAGAATAATTTACAAGGAAAAGTATTCCAATAGAGTATAAGGTTGTTCTCTCTACTAATAATTAGCTTGAAACCTCCCTGTAATAACTCGAATCAACCCATATTTCTTTGCGTTGTAGTCTCTTATTTCCTAGTGCTAGACAAGCCCCTCGAAACACCTTTTGTCCCAAATTCTGAAGATGCCACCTAAAGTACCCTTAGATTTATGGAGCATCCTGCCCAATTTACATCTGTGAAGCCCTCATGCATCACTCCATAAACATGTTTATACCACGATATGTAATCTATTGTGCCTCTAAGATACCTCAAAACATTTTTCACAGCAACCCAGTGAACTTTGGTTGGTTCCATTATGAACTGACTCATTTGGTTGGCTACAAAACAAATATAAAGTCATGTATTGACCAATTACATCAATGAAACGATGAGTTGTCTCTGTACTATAACTTCTTCTCACTTTGCTCTACTAGAATCCATCTTCCTCTAGTTTGTGACATTATGTGTGGTCATGGGTCTGCAATCCTACATATGAAATATCTAGAGGATATTTTGTAGTGTACTTCCATTTTCCCATGAAGATATCACCATCACCTTACCAAACCTCCAATGCAAGGAAATAATGCATAAGCCTCATATCCTTCGTCTCAAACTCCCTTGCAAGGTCCTCCTTGCAATCGGATCAAGGTTTCTACTTCAGTCAATATAAGGTCATCAATATAGAGCACTAGAATGAGTGGAAGCCCTCCAACCATGATGCAGTACAAGTTGGCATATGCCTCACTCTTAGTGAAGCCTAATCCTCAAAGGTAGCTATCAATACGAGTGTATCATGCTCTTGGAGCTTGCTTGAGCCCATAAAGAGCTCTCTTCATCCTGCACACATGTGTGTCTCTGTTAAATTGCTGAAATGCCTCTAGTTTCTCCATATAAAGCTCCTCCTCAACCACTTCGTTGAGGAATGATATCTTCACGTCCATCTAGTGGATCTTCCACCCCATATATGTTGCAAATGTCGGAATAGTCCTGATGGATGAATAAAATGCTATTGGGGCAAAGGTATCCTCGTAATCTATGCCCTCAATCTGTGATAAGACCTTAACTGCAAACATGGCCTTGTACTTCTCCACACTCCCATCTGCTCCATGCTTCACCTTGTACACCAGTGTGATCCTACAACTAATTTTACCTTAGGTCGTGGCACAATATCCTAGATGGCGTTCTTCATGATGGATGAATTTTCCTCCACCATGGAATCCTTCCAAACTTTCTTAGAAACTACCTCCTTATAACTAGAAGGCCCAATGTCCACCACTCTTGTTGTCAATTCCATATATTCAGTGTACCTTTGGGGCTGCTCACTCTACTTGAACATGGTTCTAGGAGCTTGCACCTGCTCCTCGGCCTCCTGAACCAACTTCGTGACCCACTTAGCTTTCTTCCTTCCAATGTTAGGAGTCTACTCTTGTCATGGTCTCTTCCCCTATGATCCTATCTAAGGATCCTCATTGGGAGTGAGTAGCTCCTCCATCTTAGGTACTCCAACCTACTCTCACTCTAAGGACTCCCTTAGAGCTCTGGACTCCTGAAACATCACATCTCATCTGAGAACAGTCTTCTTGAGTCCTATCAAATACACCTTGTATGCATGACTTGTCTCATTGTATCCCACAAAAATACCATTTTCTGTTGTGGGCTCCAACTTCTTCCTGCTATATTTTGACACATGGCAATAAAATTGTGTGCCAAATATACATAAGTTTGAAACATCAAGCTTCTTTCTTGCGAAAGCCTCATCTGGTGTAACTCATACAAGAACCTTGTATGGACTCTTATTTTGTAGGAGTATTCTAATGTTGCATGCCTCTACCCAGAATAACATAGGAAATCCCTGATCATGCAACATGGCCTTGGTCGCTCCAACAATATTATGGTTCTTCCTCTCATCCAACCCATTCTTCTTAGGCTTATGAGGTGTTATAAGCTCTCTCCTAATGCTCTCCTTCACACACAAAACCTTGAAGGAATTATAGGAATATTATTCACCATTGTCACTCCTCATTGCCTCGATCTTCTTCTTTATCTAGTTTTCTACCAAGGCCTTAAACTCCATGAACTTGGTTATGACCTCATATTTCTTCTTCATAAAAAATATCCAAGTTTTTCAAGAATAATCATCAATGAAAGTAACATAATACCCATGTCTCATAGGAGATGGAGAAAAGAATGGCATGCATACATCTGAATGGACCAGCTCCAAAATCTATTTGGATCTGTTGTCTCAACCTTAAAAATTAGTCTTGGCATACTTTCCATGTGTGTACCCCTTTCACACATCATTCTAGTCAAAACTAGACACTAGTAATCACGTGTTTATTTGTTGAAGAATATTTAACACCTTGTTATGCAAGTATCCCATGAACTTATGCCAAAGTTCTCCAACATCTCTACTATTCTCACCACCTGTCTTGTTGCTCAAGGCTATGCAACTCTCTAACTGCAACTTGTACATTTTCCTCGCCCTCACACCTATTTTCTTCACTAATCCAGAAGCTAAGTGCTTGAGGTATGCCTTATCTATGTTTAAGATGACTTCATATCCCTTGTCTTAAAGGGTTGCTACTAAAACAAGGTTCTTCTTTAGTCCTGGAACATAAAGAACATCTCTAAGATGGAGGCGGATTCCAGATTCCCTCTCAAATATGACAGAACCAACTCTGATGGTCATGTACTTTCCATTATCTCCTAGCTAAATATGAACCTCCATGTTCTTCTCCTCTAACTCGGTGAAATACTCGTTGTTCCCATTCATGTGGAAGGAGGCTCCATAATCAATACACCATATGTTTCTACCTACAAAGCTTTCCATGCAAGTTATAAATGATAAATATTTCTCAAAATGAGAAGAAAACCCATCTACCTCAATTGATGTAACCACATTATTCTTACTAGACCTCTTATTCTAATTAGGATACTTAGTAGGACAGTTTCCAAACTCATGGAAATGAAAGCACATGATCTTAATTATATCCTTCCTCTTTTTCTCTCCCTTTTGACTAGACTTGGTCTTCCCTTTTCCCATCTTTCCCTTGGCCTTATCTGCAAGAGAAATATTATTCTTGTCCTTGGTATTTGTTGATCTACCATCTCAAGTTCCTCTCCATATCTTCTCTTGAACATATTCAATCCTGAACAAGACAAAACTTGACCTACTTGCTGATGGTGGCCACACACAACCCTTTCAGTCCACAGGTTTAATGAGAGCACCACAGGTTTAATGTTTGGAGAACAAGGGGTCATCCCCTTGTCCAACACTTTTGATGGGTCCCATGCACCATTATGGCACTCATGAACCCTAGTATTCCTCCTAGAAAGCCCTAGGACATCAGATGATATCTTATGAGCCTTATTATTCCATGTATGAGAAGTTTGGTGGGATTGTCACCAAAATTTAGGATTACTTGCATATTATTTTATGTTTAGGGGCTAATGTAGGCCCATAAGCTAATTCTATCAACTCCTAATAAATGTATAAATAGGAGTTAGTTGCATTCATTTGTATCATCACTTCACTTGGGATCTCTCTATCTTTAGAGAACTTCCCATTTTTCCTTGGAGGACTATTTTGGATGATGGATGCATCTTGATGTATGGATTTGGGTTAATTTTATCTTGGAGCTTTGTTTTTGAAAATGTGAAGCTAGTTGGATATACTCTCTAACATTGTGAGTGAAAATTTAATGTTATTCTTTTTGTTGTTGCATACTATTGAATTTCATTATAACTAGGGCTAATTGTTACAAGATGGAAATGTGGAATTATGTTTATATTTAGCTTATTTAATGTATGGGCCAGTGTTAGATGAATTAAATTTACTATAGATCATTTTATCTCAATAATCTTGTACCATTTGTATGAAGTATAAATGCTTGAAGGTCACTTTTTGTTTTCCTCTAACATTGGACGAAGTTGACTTTCTGGGCCTCCTTAATCAAGAAACCAAATTTTTGTTCATTATAATCCCTAAGTCCCTATCCCCAAGTGAATTAGGCACTATTCCCTCAAAAAGGTTGATGATTTTCCCCCCTTTTTTCATAATTTTACATTTTACCTTAGTTCTAGCCCCATTAGGTCACCTAGGGAATCAATTTCCCATGAATATAGCCATAGGAAAACTTTGATTTCCTAGAGAAAAATACGTTGGTGGGTCCCCTCAGTCTCCTCAGAATTTGGACCAATTCTGATGGTGGAATCTCTAGATACCTCAAGCCCTAGCTCTAGGATCAAGTTTTGCGTAGGTTTTCCCAAGGCTAGAACCTAGCAGGATCTATTTGACCCATCGAAGTAAAAAATATTTCCTAATCCTTTCCCTTCACATTATCCATGATAGGAACATCATTCGCTACTAAATTTCATCCCTGAAGTTGGGTTGGGTTCGCTTGGCCCCATGTGGTCCCATTTGGTGTCAAAGGCCTTTCATTAAGGACCATTTGGGAATCCAAGTTCCAAAAGGATTTTAGGTATTGAGAACTTCCTTCATAAGTATTATTCTTCTCCTTCAACCCTTCAATCTGCCTCCTCTCTCCCTATAAGATCAAGTCCCTTGTTTAAAAGGCAAGCAAGTCCCACTCTTTATTCTATCTTACGGGAAGGGTTTCTAGGGTCACTTCCCACTTATTCATTGACCTATACTATAAAAGTGACTTCCTAAACTACCAAGACTCCTCCCATCTATGAAATTCCGTGAAGAGCAAGGAGCCTTAGCTATGGTGACAATGGGCTAAGCCTCCACCGTTTCCCTTGTCCTAATAGTTGGCCTATTAGGAACCCTCTTTAGTTCCACTACTAGTTTGAGTGGTAAAAAGTTATTCACAACTCCTTTTGTGAAAAACTCTTTGGTATGCCCACTTTTTCCATACTACAGCTACAAGATGAGAAGTCTAGGGCTATGGAGGTTTCCCTTCATCTCACTGAATTAATCCTCTATAATATAGTGAACTATGGCTAGTTGGTTGGCCCACTTAACTGCAACTTTAGTCCATCAAAACCTGCACATCCTTAGGCCCTATACACCTGCCCTTCTACCAAACTTGTTTTCCTTCACAAGTACAAGATTTAGGGCTCTTCTTTGACAATCACCTAACAACCCTCCAACTGTGTTTGGACTACCATCAATCTTCCCAACCATAGTTAATTCTTTTTACTCATCTAGGGCCCACAATATTGTATTCATCTAGGGCTCTTAAAATCTTCCACCTAACAATGGTTTGAGTCCTCGCAAAATAGTTGTTCTTGTGTATTGATAATTTGATCTTTGTTGTCCAATATATGAACAAATCTGAACTACTCCTCCTATCATCCTTCTAACAAACTGTAGATGACTAAACTACGGTCACAAATCAGCCACTAATAGTCCATTGACTAATTTTATATAGGTTGCTTCAGATCTCTCTCTAAAACTCTATGGATAGTCCACCAAAATCAACTCCTCTACATCTCAATCCATTCTTCATATGGCACATTTCTTCTGCATGTTCAATCTTCTTCTGAAGTTCCACCCTGCTTTGGATCTGTTATCTCCACACATACTGAATATGTAAACCATCTTCCATATATGCAGTCTATATTGCAAAAATAAACCTCTCTCTAAGGGTCACAAAAAGTCTTCTTCTACACAATTTTTTCACAGTCTTAAGGGCATAGCTTATGAACTAAACATGCTAATAAACTGTCCTAACTATAGCACTATACTTATGTGATTCTAATTGTTGTAGAAAAAACCCTATCCACCCATAGAAAATACCACAACTCTTGCCTCCATAAGGCACTCGACCTAGCTCATATGGATCCATGGACTCAAGGAATTTCTTTGACTGAATCTTGACATGAACTTCAGATCTCAATGTCGACCCTCAAACTAGGGTTATCTCAGTCAATTCTATGCCTGTGTCTACTTTTGTTATGTCTCTAAACTACAGTGCAAGCACTCCTCCATTTATGTTGGTCTTTATCACAAACCTTGCAGCCTACAAGACAAGATCATATCAAGCCTCTCTTATATTTAATCTCATATTGTAATGTACTAAAACAAGATAATGAATCCTTCATACAATTCGCGGAAACATAACATGATCGCACAATCACATATAACTAAGAGAAAGAAATTATCAATCGCACAACACAAGATGTATCTGGGGAAAAAAACTGCTCAAAACCCTTTATCTCTATTGTGTATTAAGTCAAGGAATCATGAAAAAATACAATTCTTAATATCTCACGAGATTATCCAACACTCTGCCAATTGTCTCCTATTGATCTAAGAAAAATCAGTATAGTACTTAGCCAATTCTCAACCTTCCTTCAGTCTGCCTTGCTCACACAATTCCTAGGGAATTAGCTCCCTATTAAAAATCATTCTTCCTTGATTGTGAAATCCATCATGGAATCCCAATGACTTTATAACTGCACATGGGAAATTTTGTATAAATATATAAACTGATAGTTATGTTCCCTCTAACCTCTGTCTCAACTAGGTCTTCCTCGGAACTGACATGCATGCAACTATTAAGAGTGAATTACTAGTTATCGGATTGATCACTCATTTTGAATTAAATATAATTTAATTCAGTGGAACTCTCACTAGCTCATCCCTTAGTTAGAACTATTTAAACTGATTTTAACTCAATTAATTGAGTTAACTAATTCACACCTACACTCCACTAATGCATCAAATGTAACTCGACCCCCAAAATATTAAAATCCCTCTACATGCCTCATATTATACATTCATGATCTGGACATATGCAGGAGCGCAATAAAATACATAAATAAACATAAACACAGAGATGCAGTAGGAATAACACTTTATTTCATTACTATCAAATATTGAAAAATTCTTACAGACATAATGGAAAAAAAAACTAGCTCGGGCGATGGTATCTTATCTCTAAGAAGAGATGTGGCAACTACATGCCTCTTAATTGTGTTACAATAAGGCTCAAGGCCCTTTTCATTATTGAAAAATAAGAGAAAAACCTAACCTGAGGAGATGTAAAACCAAGAGTTTATGGGCCTCGTTGGGGGTAGTTGGGCAACCAACTTCCTAGGGTCATAACTTGGTCATATGATCTATGTTTGATGTGCATGATACCCCATTAGAAATATCTCTCTGATGAATACAACTACTAGCACAATTTTTATGAAATCACCAAACCTTTCATGCCTAAAAAATGTCATTTTGGGCCTCAAAATGGCTTCGGAAGTTCAAGACTCGAAAAACTGACAAAAATAGTAAACTGTGCTATAATTAAAGAAACTGAAAAACTGAAAGAGATAATGGCGAGGGCCCAAGTGGAATATGCGAGTGGCCACCAATATCCACCTCGATCACCTCAACTCAAATTTCTTGAGCTAACTCAGTCATCGTGACTTAGTTAACCGACACAAGTTGTTATGAGATGAAATTACAATTTATTGTCCAATCTATTTAAGGGAAAAATAAATTAGACGCCTCACATTCCTCAGTCTTGGTAGATTAAAATTCCTCACGAGTGTGGGTGCATTTTATTTTTTTCCTTTTTGGTTACCAATTTAAATTTTTCTTGTTGCAAATTTCAATGCTCCCTCTCAACAAGAAAGGAATTCAATCTATCATGATCTAGTACCTTTGGAATTTTGCATGCAACACTTCTCTAGTGTTGTTTGCACCTGCAAATCCTGAAACTGAATAGCCTCTGAAAAACTAAATCAATATAATGCATTTGTAATCATAATCTTCTAAATGTTGCTAGCTACTGCACCTGTCTAATGGACTCTCTACACTGCTACTATCTTCTGCATTCATGCCCTTTTCATTTTTTCCAACTCTGATCTGCGCTCTAGTATCTGACATCTGGCACTCTAATTTATGTCTTCCTAAAATCTAACTACATCAATATAGCTGATCCTTCCTACTACCATTGTACTATGGAATCCTCCTAACTAGGTTCAATATTCAATGAGACACACCATATCAATGGACCTTGCCTAAATTTATTATCTTGGGATTATGTCTACACATCACCGCACCTTTTAGCTGGAGGTATGGTTGCATGTGCTCCCTCTGCCCATCTGGCTCGAAATTTCCCCCTCATGGAGGTCTCTGCTTGAGGGGACACTTCCAATTGGTCTCCTCTCTACTTATCTAATTGTGGCTACTCCAAAAATTTCTGAGACTACTTCTAAGGCTGCATGTTGAGAGGTAATTTGTACTCCCTCTTAACAACCAAGTCTCTAACCCCTTCTTTGCTCCTCAAATATTTGCATGCATATGGTACCTCAAGTGCATATAGGTTATTGACTCACACACATTGTAATTGTCCCCTCGTTACAAAATTTTATAAAAATGAGTTGATTTTAAATCGATAATATCTCCCTCATCTGAGCTTCGAATTGATTTTCCATTTGGTTAGTTTTAAGCAAGGAATCCAAATAAGTTTTTTTTTTTTTGAAATTTTAAGCCAAAATATTCAGATATTCTCTACAAACTTGCCGCCCAAAAAATTCCTTCTCTGATACCATGTGGAAATCCTGACCAATGAGATTCAATCTGATCTTGTAATGTACTAAAACAAGATACAGAATCCTTCCTACAATTTTTGAAAACAAAACACGATCGCACAATCACATATAGGTAAGAGAAATAAATTATCAATCGCACAACACGAGATGTGTTTGGGGAAAGAAAATACTCAAAAATGTTCTATCTCTATTTTTTATTAAGTCAAGGAATCATGAAACAATACAGTGCTTAATCTCTCATGAGATTCTCCAGCACTTTTCCAATTGTCTCCCGCTTATCTAGGCAAACTCGGTCTAGTACTTAGCCAATTCTCAGCTCTCCTTCAACATGCCTTGCTCATCAAATTCCTAGGGAATTAGCTCCCTATTAATTAGGAAAATCAATCTTCCTTGATCGTGTAATCTGTCGTGGCATCCCAATGACTTTATAATTGTACATGGGAAATTTTTCATAAATACAACTAATTGTTATGAACTTCCCTTTAACCTATGTCTCAAATGGCTCTTCCTCGGAACTGATATGCATGCAACTATTAATAGTGAATCATTAGTTATTTGATTTATCACTCATTGTGAATTAGATCTAATTTAATTCACTAGCCGACCTCCCACTAGATCATCACTTAGTTAGAACTATTTAAACTTATTTTAACTCATTTAATTGAGTTAACTAATTCACACATGCACCCCACTAATGCATCAACTGCAACTGGACCCCAAAAATATTAGATTAATCCCTCTACATGCCTCATCTTATACCCTCAACTCAAATTTCTTGAGCTAACTCAGTCATCATGACTTAATTAACTGATAGAAGTTGTTATGAGATGAAATTACATTTATTGTCCAATTTATTTAAGGGAAAATAAATTAGACGCCCCACATTACTCACTCTTGGTGCATCAAAATTCATCACCAGCATGGGTGCATTTTTCTTTTTGTCCTTTCTGGTTTCCAATTTCAATGTTTCTTGTTTCAAGTTTCAACATTTCATAATTTTATGCGGCCTTCACACAAAGACACGATTGAAATCACATGCCCATATTCTCATGAGCAACCTCTCTTAAGCTTGATCTACCATAAGAGAAACAAAAATATGCCATCCTACTTCCTAGATCGAGTCGACCACTAAGGTATGAAACATTCTTTTGAACCCTCACATGATGAGCTTGCTCTTGGAGGATGATCATTGCCTCCCTTTAGCAACCCTTACTTAGCCCTCTTACTCAACCTACTTTAGGAATAAATCTCTCTTCGCTCCCTTGATCAAACGAGCTCCTTCTCACTTGATGTTCTTTCCTTCATCCTAATGCCTCCTTAAATAGTTTTTCCTAGACCACTTAGGAACCCTATAGAACTTATGGATTTTATCCACTTAGACCTTAGGAAATAATCGTTTTCCTTTTCATTTTTTTTTAATATTTTAAACCCCATCTTGGGTCCAAAATCCCTTTGCTTGGATTCTTTTCCCACAAAGCATTTTTTGACCAAAATCACACAAACCCATCTCACTAGGCTTGTGGATTACCTCCCAAGCTACAAAATTTAACAACATAGTCTAGTTGTAGTAACCGTAACTTGGTAAAGCTCTTGTAGTCAAACGAGGGCTTGGTTGGGTTCTGAAGTTGTATGTTAAGTAAGGGTCTTTGTGAGGGCATGATAGCTAGGGAGGGTAAGGGCATGCACAATAGGAATGAAAAGGCATGCTAAAACATGTCGGACAATGTCAATGCATGCTGAAGACTATTAGGGAGTGTCGGGGCATATCAAGGGATAACTAGGTCAAGATGCATGGAATGGAACGAATAAGAGCGTGTGCCAGGGATGTTAGTGAATGCAAGTGTGCTAAGGACAAAGTCTGTTAGGAGAAGTTCAGAATAGGATTTACAGGAGGAAAGCCTATGACTATTATACAGGACTTGACATAACAGTTTTAGACAAAGGGAGATCACTTTGTGCTAGGCACAACATTGTTTTGCCTTTAGCTTCTTTTTTTCTATGAGATGTGGCACACTTTGGCTACATGCTCATGTTTTAAACTATTCTAGATAATTTCATATTGTACATTGTTGTGTACAAGTTTTTGGGCACTTGACTTGTGTCAGCTTATATCTTATGTGCCTTGTGCATCTTGTGGTTCTTGCAAAATCCCAGTTAATGTTCTATTGTTTATATGAACTGGACATATATGTGAAATATTTTCCATGTAAGCTATGTTTCTTAGTTGCTTTATGGGCGTGGCTAGATCATGTGATCCTTGTCTTGGTAACTAGTTAACAGGGACACGTTGAGCTTGGACATGAGTGGCATAATATGAGTTATATAGAGTTCTTAGGTGAACAAGGAAAAATCTACTTGTATTAGGTGCAATTGGTCAAGTTTTTGCGGTTGAAGCAAGCCAATATTGTCACATGAACTGCAGTAGACAAGGAATTGATTGGGTTCCCAAGTTGTAAAAAATCGTAATGGCTAGTTGTGAGGATATGAGTGCTAAGGCGTACTAGGGAATGCTAAGATGTGTCATATAGTGCAAATGCGTGTCAAACATGCTAATATGTGCCAAGTGATAAGGCATGCCAAGATGTGCAAGGGTGTGTCAATGTTTGCCTGGGACTATGAAGGAAAAAAAAGGTAGAAACAAGTTAAAATACAGGGAAATGAACACATAAGAGGGTTAATAAGTCATCAATTTACATTTTCCAAGAGGGGCATGCTAGGCACACCAAAACTAGGCACCAATAGGTGTCAAGTACAAAGTATTAGTGCATTCTAAGTGCCAAGTCTTCCTTTGTTGCTTCTCATCTACTTTCCAACAGTTGATCTCAAATAAATTTAATATTAAACATGACAAATCATACCAAGTCATGTCAATGTATTCCATACAAGCTAAGACTTTCCAAGCACCAACATGTGCTAAGTGTCAATATGTGTCCCATAGTTTTATGCATGCTATCAAGTGGAAGGGCATGTTGAAGAGTTCTAAGGTGTTTTAGAGAGTGCTAATGCATGTTGAGGAGTGTTAAGGAGTACTAGGAAAAAAATTAAGGGAGCACTAGGTAAAAATTCATGTAAGTTAATGAATATGAGGAACGTTTTCCAGGGAATAGTTTTAATGAGTGCTAGTTGTCATGCCAAGGAGGGAGTGACAAGGTATGCTAAGGATTGGTAAGGCATGCTTGGGAATATCAAGGCATGTCAAGAAGTATCAAATTTTTCTTGGGAGTTCCAGGGTGTGCTAATTATATGTGCCAAATAGTACCAAGATATGCCAATACATGGCAGGTGCTAAGGATGTGCAGGGTGATAGGGTATGTCAGTACGTGTCAAGAAGTTTCAAGGAAAAAAAAGGAAGAACCAATAAGAGGGTTAATAAGTCGGGACTTTATCTTTTTCAAAAGGGGAATGCTAGCCACACTAATAATAGGTTCCAATACATGTTAATTGGCATTGTGTGCCAAGTGTTAATGTATGTCAATGCATTCAACCAAGGTGTTCCAGGGCATACTAGGGACTACATGCATGCCAACACATGCTAGGAGAGTTCTATGTTGTGCTACCGCATGCCACCATGTGCTTGGGCGTCAGTGTCATGACAATATGTTCTAGGTACAAAGATCTTCTGAGACATGAGAGGTGCTAAGAAATGTTAGTGTGTGCCAAGAATTAATTTAATTAAGGTGTGCCCGGATTGTTGAGGAGTGTTAGGTATTTCTCATAAATAGAATTGATAGAGCTTGATTATGTATTAAATAATATATTTCCTACACACACTGGGATTTTATCTAAAGGTAATTTTCTAGATAATAAACTTAATAGATATGAATCACATGTTTACTCATAGGAAAACTCTATTCGACTAGTGCTTACTTGATGGAAATTACTTCTTAAAAAATTTACTGACTCTAACCACTATGGCCTTGGACATATTATAAAAAAGACTCCACAATAATGGTATTAAATCATTATCTTTTGACAAAAAATATATTAACAAGCACATAGCGACATCAAAAACTCATTGGAATGATCAATGATGAAGATTTTTTTTTGACCGTCACCAAAAGTAACAAAAAGAGCATCGGTGAGGGTCATTAAAAGTTCGTCACTAGAAGTGTCACCAAAGAGAGAATTAGTGATGGGCCTTTAATGACCCTCACCAAAAGTGTCATTGAAAATGGATTTGGTAACGGACCTTAAAGGACCATCACTATATACACTTACAATGACGCTTTTTTAAGGACCGTCACCATATGTGACATTGGTGATGGACCTTAAAGGTCCATCACAGGCATGACCCTCACCAATGTCCCTTTTTCTTGTAGTGAGTGGACGAACTTTGTGAGGTATTTTGGTATACTGTCGCCTTTCTCCATTTTTATTTTCCTGAGCTTGCCTTTAAGCGCCAACTTCCTCTAGTCGCTTCTGGTTTGGAACAAGTCTGTCAAAGCTTTCCACATTAAGAATGGAGTAGCTTTACCATGAAGGTTGGACACTATGTGATCCTTCACACCTTCCAACAGAATTCTTCGACACTTCACTAACTTATTTTTCCATGCGTCAAGTGCGGCTGCATCACTAGAACCAGGTTTTGGAATATCAGCATCTATGAACTCGTTCAACCCATTATCATCCAGCACCGCCTCCATCCCGTCCTTCCATGAAATATAATTCAAGATGCCATTAAGGGCATACTCCAATCGCAATCCGTTGAAAGACATTTCAATGAATTCTCAACTTTGACACCAAGAAAACACTGTAGCAAATTCGAATTTCACCAGCACAAAACTCAACCGCTTCAATAATTGCAATCTTCTCCAATGATCAACTGCTCTGATACCATGTAGAAATTATATAACTTATGTGTTATATATCCAAGATTCTCCTGATCACACACTATTTTAACTTCATGCATAATACAGAATCTATTCCACCATTGATCATCACATGCAGAAATTAAATCAATTGCAATACACACATGAAACCATAAAAAAATCACACACATTAACACAGTTGTTTAACAGGAAAGCCTGAAGCTAAAAACCCCAACTATATGTATATAATATATGTCATAGAGATCATGTAACAATCCTCATACAAAGATGATCATATCAAGCTCTTAGTACAATACAATCGCTACACACTAATCAGGCCCGATCTTGCAAATCCATGCACCGATCTCTGCCACCTGCTAGCCTGCCTCTACTGCGAAATCCCTGTTGAAGAATGGCTCTGAATGAGCTAGAATCCACCAAGATTGCATTGCAAAATCCTCATGGGCATCTCCACTGAGTGTTGGATGCAATCAATGCATCACTATAGTCACAACTGATAGTCACACTTGCTCTTTCACCTATCTCTCCACTGGTCTCCACTAAAACTGCCATGCACTGTAGTTAACTGACGTATTCTTCAGTTGATTAATGAGTTATTATTTAGTGAGTTAATTAACTAATTAATTCACACCACTCTCACTATTGTATCAATCAGTTAGACTAGATACAACTAGCTCAACTGAGTCTAACTGAGTTAAACTAGATAAAAGTCCACCAACTACTTCTATAACTCCACCAATATCTGTCACATGAGTTCTAACTGAAGTCCTCATGCATTAGCTCCAGTAAACCCTCAGGAACAACGTAACTCCTTCTATGAGCTGATGTGCCACATCTGTGCACTTAACTGAAGTGCTCCAAGAGAATAAGATAATGTTTAGAGTCCAAATATTATTAAGAGCTAATAATATTCGACATATCTAATTTTAGACTCGCAATCTAAAAATAGATTCCACCCAATATGTCTAAAAATAGAATTCCATATATTATTCCAACTTGACCAACCATCCAAAAATAGCATCCTGCAGCTCATAGAATATGATCGACATGTCTAAGAATGGACATAGTCTAAAACTAGACTTTGCGCCAAAAATAGTCTATGGGCCCACTTAGTGAAGGCGACTCTTTTCACTAAGCTCATCATCTTGATGAATCTCAACACATGAGTTCATTACAATCTTCATACCTTTGTTGCCGTAAAGTGTCCAGATTGAGCTAGATATTCTGGAGTTTGACAGAAAATGATTCAAGGGTGGCTAGAGCCTCAACCTATCCCGGTGATTGAGCCGAAGATACTACCATAGCCGCCACCAAATGTTGAATCTTGGTGGATTCCGAGTGTGAACTGGAGTCCCTGAATAGCTGGTGATTCCCCATGCTGTACCCAAGACCGAAGCACCGAGCCTAAACTCTCTCTCTCTCAGAATGCACTCATCTAACACCCCCCAGCCTTTGGTGGGCTGCCGCTCCAAGTCACCTCGGGCCCAACAGTCCCTGAAACCACCACACCGTCCCCGCAACCTTGGCCAATTTTATTGTTGAATACCTCCCGAACATCGTGGAGGAGAGTCACTATACTGCCACTAGTTGCAATGCTACCCTCACGTGAGGTCCAAATTCACCACCTTCCACAAATGCTAAATGCACGAGAGTCAGAGCGCTGAGTGAGCTCAAGGAAAAACTACCCTGGGGCCTCATAGGGGAAGGACCCTTCTTGCACAATCCACTCGCTTGCTTCTGTCGTCGGGCGTAGCACCAGAACCACTCATTAACACACACTCCCTTTGTTGGGAAATCACCCTCACCACCTTCCCTAGTCTCCCGGTGCAACGTGCTATTTCCATTGCCAGGATTCCTCGCGACGTTCAAAGGCCGGCCAAAAATACTCGACTGCACTTACACCCTCCTTGTCTCCTACTCGCGAAGCTCAAGGTAGGGCTTGATAGCCAGCGTCTTCTCGTCTATGGAAATTGGATCACCAACCCTCACCATCACTCGCGAATGCCGAATGAACTACCTCTCATCCACCACAATGCTTTTGTCGTAATTTCCCTTTCCCCAAGGATCATTACCTCTCTAGCATGGGAGGTTAATGAGTTGGCCAAAACGTAACTAGAGACTGGTCCAGCCATCACTATCCATTGCCCACTTGTCTCTGGACAACACAGCCAAAGGCATTTTTTTTAAAACTTAAAACTATTCTCTCTTTTTATTTAATTTTACTTGAAATAAAATATTTATATTGCCAAAATCTTCCACTATTTTACTATGTAAAGGAGAGTCGGTGAAATAAAATGCAAGATTTTATTTTCGAAAATGTTAAACTATTTTATATAACAAAACAGGGGGTAACAAAATGACCGGCTCTTGATAACTTCGTAAGCTATCTATTTTGTATAATAAAACAGTAAGTAACCATATGCCATGCTTTAATAATTTGTATAAACTATTTTATATAATAAAACAGTACGTAAGAATACGATCCGCTTTTAAATATATGGTTTGCTTTTAATAAGGTTTTTAATGGGACAAGGTGAAATAAGAATCTTGCCTTATTTCACTGAATTGCAAGAACATAAAACAACAAAAATAAAGTAACAAGATGACCAGCTTCTGATAACTTCGTAAGCTATCTATTTTGTATAATAAAACAGTAAGTAACCCTTGACATGCTTTAATGATTTATATAAACTATTTTTCTATAATAAAACAATCCGTAAGAATACGATCCGCTTTTAAATATATGGTTTGTTTTTTATAAGGTTTTTAATGGGACAAGGTGAAATAAGAATCTGGCCTTATTTCACTGAATTGCAAGAACATAAAACCACAAAAATAAGGTAGGACAAAGTGAATAATTTTTTAAATTATAGATTTTTTTTAATAGTATGAACCTAATTAGAAAAACGAGCTGGGTTTGAGTTGTAAGACTATTGCACGACATATAATTGGAAATATTAGTTTTGCATAGACAATACCACAACCGACTGTCTTTTTCTAAGAGATTTTTTATAAATATTGGATATGGGACATTATATTATCATATTCCTTTTGTGGATAGAAACTGGAAACTGAAAAACAGTATCTATTTCTACCTTTCCTGTAGTTGGAGATAATGGCAAAGATGACAATGGAATATAGAGATTTGAAAATGTTTGCTGTATTAACAATGCTGATTTTCCTGACATGGGCAACAAATGGTAAGTCTGAGTTGAATACATTTTTTATTTTTGATCTAAAAATTCATGTGAGGGATCTGATTTTGTCTGGTGCTTCCAATTTTTTTTGTAGTTAACGCTGCAGTGTACCTTGATTGTGCCAGTACTCCCTGCGTGAGTGACAGTAACTGCACTACTCCGGGGACTAATTGTCAACACGTTAGAAAACATTTCAAAGCTTGTTGTAGTGCACATTGGATTCCCGCAGCGACACGCAAATTACTGGGAATTAGGGACATTTAATGACAATATTGGGCTGCTGTTTGATATTATAGATAGCCATTTAAATCAATCTGTTACCTAAATAATGGATAAGATGTGTGGACTTCCCATAGATTTATGTTCATACATTGAGGGTTGTAAGTACGTTTTCACATTATATTTTTTTCCGATTAATTAGTTGAGGTTGGAATGAAGCTAAAAAGTTTAGTAGCTCAATATAAAATTTAATGTCCTTCGATCTTTTATTGTATGAAAAAAAAAGGTTTAATTTAATCTTAAAACCACTGTATATGCCAAGGACCTGTAAAAATATTTGATTCAAATATACACCATTTTTCGAAAGTGAAGGATAAGTGAATGAATTTTTGGGGATAGGCAGCTTATAGTGAGATGCTTTTAATCTTTTATATTAAGGAGTTATTTTAAGGATGCTTTTATTCTTTTATATTAAGGAGTTATTTTGTTTTTTTTTTTCAAAATGCACTTTTTATGCCTATGGCATTGCTATATACTTTTTGCTAATAATTATTTTTCGGGCAAATGTGCAAATATTTCTTATTTTCGTGCATATGTTCAAATATTTCTTTCTTAAACGTATCCTCGGACTTGTCAACTCCTAAAATTATATTGATCAACGAACGAATCCTGGGACTTGTGAACTGCTACGCTTATTTGTTTCTTCAACATATTGTGGTACTTGTTATCTATTAATATTATATTATATTATATTGACGGTGGATTTCAATTATATTATTTTAAGAGTTTAAGGTTAATATTTTTTAATAGTAATAATTTTATGATATTCTTTTAAACATTTATTTTTGAATGGAACTTTAAGACATGTAAGTGCTGAATTTATATTGATTGCCTATTTCAACGATATATTTTCTAGAAAGTAGTGGACATCAGCAACATCAATTTTTTTATAAGTATGCTTCAATTTCTTTTTGTTGGGATGACCATTTTGTGACTGATCACTCAGTTGCAGTGTAATGATATTGAAAACATAGTTTTGTAAAGATATTGAAAACATAGTTGGTTAGTTTTGGTTCATACTAAATTGTTATTTGATATTAAAGATTATAATTTATTGTATTTTTTATTAAATTTAGAGGTTTATTTTACAGTTTAATATGATATTTCAATATGAGATACAATTTTAAGTTTGTTTTTCTATTCATTCTCTCTAAAATAAAAATAAAAAATGAAAAATATGTTTTAAATAGAAAAATAATATCAATTGTAATAAAAAAAAATGAGTTAAAAAATTGTGTGATAATTTGGTTATTAATAAAATATTTTAATACAAATTAATATTGAAATATATTTTAAAATATGTTAATAATAAAAAATCATTTTAGTTTTTTAAATAAATGGTTTCGATGTACATCTTACATAAAAAATTTTAAAGCAATTAGCTATACATCATATATTATTTAAAAAATATATATTTATATGTCATGAAAAAATTAGGTTTTTATTCTTAAAAGGTTCATTTAGTCTTTTATATATTTTATATAGTATTAAAAATACAATTTAAGTAATAATATATAATACATTATATTTTATACTCTAAAGAATTTATACTTAAAAAAAATGACTTTTCTCAACTCATATTAGATATGTACTTGAAATAGATCTTTTTAAATTTAATTTCTCTCAACTCATATTAAATATATACTTGAAATAAATCCATACTAATATAGATCCTATAATAAAAAAATAGTTGATATATTTCAAAATTTTAAATTTATTTTTAAGTTATCATATTTTTTATTTGAATTAATTTATATTTAATTTGATTTCCAAAATATTGGTTGCTCTTTTAATTTTAATGAACTTTAAATCAATCACATCACAGTGATTTTGGAAAGAATTTTATTGTTAAGTGTAAATATATAATATTAAATAATTTTTAGAAATATTTTATTTTTTAAAATTCAAAAAACCATAAAAATTAGATGTTTGAGGAAAGATGGATGTTATATAAATTTATTTTATTGAAATATATAATTTAATTTGGTATTAAATATTTTTTTTAAATATAAATAAAAATTGATAAGGAGAAAATATAAAAGTATTTGAATAAAAATATATTGATTTTGAATTTCAAAATATCATTTTCGAGAATTTAAATTTATTTTTTAATAAAAATCATCTAATTTTAAAATATTTGTTTCTTAAAGCGAGTCTTGAATTTATATTGATATCGAGTATGAATTTCAAGGATATTTTTAGGACATAAGCAAGGTTAGTTTTGTTTATATGCATGCCCCTATTTTTCAATTGGGATGGCCATTCTCAGTTTGTGTTGCAATGATCTCGAATACAGTGCTTCTTGCACTCGATAGTTGTCTCAACTCATATTTTATTTGATATTAAGATTGCAATTTATTTAAATCGTTATATAAATTATATAATTTAATTTTCTTTAAATTTGATTTTTTAAATAATTTTTATTATTCTTATCGAATTATCTTTTTTGTTTTTTAAATGTAAAAATATAATGTTAAAGAATTTTTACTAATATTTTATTTTTAAACATTGATTAAACCATATAAATTGTAATAAATAGATATTATGTAAATTGATTTTATTAGAATATATAATTTCATTTGATATTGAGTATTTTTTAAGATATAAATCAAAATTTTAATATAGAAAAAATATGAAATATTTAAATAAAATTAGTTCTTTTCAATATTTTAGCAAATTTAAAAAATAGAGGAAAAAGGAGAAAAGTTGATCATAAAAGAGAATAGTAGTAAGTAAATTTATTAGGATGTCTAATCTTATAAGTTATCATAATATTTTTGGGTAGAAATTAGAAATGTTTTCTGTAATATTAGAATGACTGTAGATCTATTTTTAGTACAGATTTAAATTGTAAAATATAATGTGAATGTTTTAACCATAAAAAATATTTTTTTGGTGATATATACATAAATTTTTAAAAATAATATATATTGTATACTCAATTGTCTTTAAAATATTTTATAGAACATGTATCTACAAACATTTTATGGCATTATTATTAATCTATTTTTATGTATATGTCAATATTAATTTTTATTAAAATATTTTATCAGTAAGTAAATTATAAGATCTAAACATGTTATGGACACATTTTTTTTACTTCTAATTATGTTACAACATATTCATTTTTTTTATTATAACTCATAATATTTTTCTATTTAGAATATATTTTTTATCTTTTATTTTTATTTTAAAGAAAACTGACTAATAGACAATCTTACACATCCTCAATACTTAACTCTATAATTTAATATAAATATATATTTTTAAAATATAAATAAAAAAATTATATATATAAAATATAAAATATTTAAATAAAAATATATTGATTGTGAATTTTAAAATATTATTATCCATAATTTAAAGTTAATTTTTAATATATTGATTGTGATTGTTTCAGTTCTTATTTAATTTCTATTTGATATTAAAGATGATAATTTAACTGAATTGTTATATAAATGATATAATAGGAAAATTGTTTTTTAAATTTGTAAATTTTAATTTTTTTATATTATTATGTTTTTTAATATTTGAATTTGTAAATATTTGTTACATTTTTTATTTTATTGATTTTTTAAATCAATTATAGTGATTTTGGAAATGATTTTATTTTCTATTTTTCAAAATATAATATTAAAGATTTTCACTAATATTTGAATTTAAAGATTTAATAAACAATATAAATTGTAGTAAAAGTAAATTTTATGTAAATTTATTTTATTATTTTATATAATTTTATCCAATATCAAATATATTCTAAAATGGAAATAAACATTTTATAAAAAAAATGAAATATTTAATAAAATATCATTTTCTTTTGAATGTTTTGCCAAATAAAAAATAAAGAAAATAAAAAAAAATAACCAGAATAAAAAGTAAATAAATTTAGTAATATGTCTGAGATATAATTATCAATATAAATATACAACCTAGCTTATAGTACCTTGTGTTACCATAATCTCTTTTCTTTTTTCGATTTTTCTTTTTCCAGAAATTGGAAATGTTTTCTGATCAGATTAAAATGATATTTAAAACATCGTGCATTTGAAAATGCAGAGTACTTGTCATAAATTAGGATAGTTATTTAGTCATCCAGTATTGGTTATAAATTAGAATATTTTTCAGAAAAAAGGGTCTCTTATAAATTGAAATCATGGTTGAGTTGATGTTGCCGTATATCTTATATAAATAAAAATAAATATTCCACTGTGGAAATTATTTTTATGCCGTCAATCCTTTAACTATTGTTTTTAGTAATATTTAAATAAAAATTTTAATTATTATATGTTTTTGTTGGTTAAAATTGAAATTTGATCATTTTTTTTGCTTGATGGGTCACAAGATTCAAGAGGGCTTTTGGGATGAGCCTACCACCTACTCCATTTGAGGGTCATTAAATAGGGTTCACAGAGTTTGTATAGAACATGTTTTCGGATGCAACCATTTATACGAAATTAAATAGTGGAGATGGGATGTTGAATAGCCTTTGGATATTGGTGGTTAAGGTGAAGCATCATCTTAGGCAAGTGATGATGATGATGATGGTGGTGGTGGTTAACGTCCATTGAGACCAACCTTTGGTCTATCGAACCTGAAGAAAATAGTTATTTAATTTGATTTAAGATTTTATTCCTATGCTCAAAAAGCTTGGAGAGAAGCCTCCCTAGCTCAATATAATTTTGACATCTTAAAAGGCTAGGAAGGTCAATATTGCAATAAAAATTATGAAATTGAGCTCTAATGTCATTATACGCGAGGCACTCTAAGAGGAAGTGATTTTCATCCTCGATGTTCATATTCTCACAAAGATGGCAAATCCTTTCAATCCATGGTGTCTTAGGAACTGTCCAACGACCTGTTTCACTATGGAGCTCATGAGAGTTTATTCTAATCTTGGCTATATTAATTTTCTTCTTTGAGCTAGTTAAAACAGAGAGACAGTTTTGATTTTCTAAGGTGGGGTTGATGAACTCCTTATAATACCTTAATTTTCTTTTAGCTGCTAGATATTTCTCACACCACTTTTTTTCTTTGAACTTAGAAGTAACAATTTTTTTAATGTTATTGATGTTTTGCAATGCAATATTCTCATCGATCTCCCAAAGGTTTAACCAGGCCTTGGTGTCTTTATACCCAACCTCATTTAAGCCTTAGGTGGTTTTGGCTAGAATTTGAAGTTAGCTTAGGAAGTCTATGGTCTCCTATGCTATTGAGCTTGTGCTTGTACAACAGAATCTTAGTCATAGATAGGCTCTCGATAGGGGAAAGACCCACTTCTATAAGGAGAATAGGATAGGGTGTATTGCTTTTAATTTTAAGGTTTCGCGTTATAAAATGCTTCTGGATTTGCTCAATCTTTCTCCAGGATTCTCTAGAGATGCTGCAATGCCAAACCTCACATCCATATAATATAACAAGAGTGACTAAAGTTTCAAAGATGAACTTCTTTCCATCCCACATTACGAGGTTTGTTGTTTTACAATTATTTTCAAGACCAAAATAAGCTTTCCACCCCCCACTAATCCTTTTCTGAATGCTATAGTTCCAGTTGAGCTTGTGATAATTATCAATTCCTAGGTACTTGTAAGAAGACACTTCCTCCAAGTTACTATTGTCATACATAAAATTAGCACAAGTGTCCTTGTTGGATTGGATAATCATAACTTTTGTTTTGTCAGTGTTAACAGACATAACCATGGGAGAGCAGAAATCGTTAAGAAGTCTAAGTTGCTTATCAAGTTCAGATGGGCACCTTGCGAGAAGAAAAATATCGTCAGCATAGAGAAGATGGATGATGACTCTCCTAGCTGAAGATCATGCCAACACACCATGCTTCCTCTAAACAACCTTCTAGCTTTTCGATGTAAATGCCAAATAGGGTAGGGGAGAGGGGGAAACCTTGTTTAACTCTGATACTACACTTAATATCTTTTGACCACCCATCATTGCTCTTTAACTTGGAAATTACATTCTTGTATAACCTTATAGCAACTGCTCTTAGCTCGAAAGGAACATTTAGCTCTTCTAATCTATTCCATACGTTATTTCTATGAACCGTATGGAAATCCTTTCTAAAGTCCACAAAGCAACAGAAGAGATTGTATTTATCATTGCGGCATTCTTCAACAATGATCCTAAGAGTAATGAGATGGTATGTTGTTGAGTGCTTCCTTATAAAACCCGCCAGGCCTTTAGCCCGCTTACCTTCACTTTCAAGCCAAATGCTCAACTTCTTTTCCAAAATAATACCATATAACTTGGCTAAGAGAGGACTGATCATAATTCTTCGATAATTAGAGGGGTTATTTGTATCCCCACTTTTAAAAATAGCGATAATGAGGCTCTGAGTCCAAGGTTTAGGGAACCCTTGCTTGACTGCTTGGTTGAAAAGCTTGTGGATGTGGGGGATAAGGATAGGACCTCCAATTTTTAAGATTTCCACCTGGTAACCTTCGACATCTTTAGATTTCCCATTTTCTAGGCATTTAACCCCAAAATCAATGTCTTCTAATGAGAAATATTCTTTCATTGTGAGTAGGGTTTCAAAATCCCTGGCATTTGGAGATTCATAAATCTTTTTAAGATAAGAATTCCAGTCATGTAAAGAAGTTTTATTATCATATTTAGTTTTCCTAGTTAGAATCTGCCTCGATAATTTCTTAGGAGCCACCTTAGAGAGGTGTAAGAGATTCTCCTGTCTTTTACAAATATATTGCCTTTTTTTCCTTTTAGTTAGGGCTTTGTAGTTTTTTATCCTATTAATTTTGAAAGATTCATCAACAGCTTCCTTAATTTCTCTCCTCGCACTTTTACAATCTTTGTCATACCATGGGTTGGTTTTTCTATTTCTTTTATTACTTGAGACTTCAATTGAGAACTTCTTAATAGAATATGAGAGGGTTGTAGTAAAATTATGATAAAGGTCATCTACGTTTTCTATACTAGATAAAGGAAGCAAATTAGTTTTTAATTCATTTAGAAAGAGATTGTTTTTATTTCTATCAAAGATTAACTTCTTTTGACTATAAGTATTATCGTCTATGGAATCTCTATGCATGTCAAAATTGAGAGTTATGAGTAAATGCCTATGATTGGAGTGAGGCTCGTGGTCATCTAAGATGTCAAAATTTATTATTTCATTGTATAAAGCGAGATCGGAAATAACATAGTCTACAACACTCCTGCCAAGCCCATGGATGCATGCCATCTTGCTAGAATTGGACCATTTCTTTGGACTATTGCAAATTATGAGATCCTTAGCACTACAGAGCTTGACTAGCTCTGAACCAAACAAATTATTCTGAAGGTCTTCATAGCTCCTTTTGTACCGGCTAGCCAGAGTAAGGTCTTCGTCTCACCAAAAAGGATTGGGGTTGGAATGATTCCTTAGAAGAATAACTTGGTTGCTTGAAGTTCGAGCATTAATGTCACCCATTAAAAGGATATTACCTTCATTCCTTAGGTTAGAAATATCATTCTTTAAACCATTGTAAGGACTATTTTTATCTAGATTCTTTTTCTTATAGAAGTTAGAATTAATGGGGGGGAAATAACAGAATGCTATGTAGGTCTTTTTATCATTAATGTCAGTAATCTCAATCCAACTATATTGGTTGTAAGGGTCGTTTTTATAAATCCTAGCATGGGGTGAGATGTTATTCTTAATGTAGCAAGCTATGCCCCCAATGCCTTTACTGGAGGATCTCTTGTTCCAAGTAGACCATAGAGCAAAGCCATCTATGTTAGGGACCTTAGATTATTCATGCTCCCAAGTTTCAACAAGAAATATAATATCAACATCATTTGAGATCGAACTTAGCTTGGGGCCTTTGTTCCATGGAAAGCCTCGACAGTTCCAAGAAAGAATTCAGAGCATGTTGAATTGCTATTTATTAATATATTTTTGGTTTCTATCTCGAATAACGGCTTTTCTATTTCTGATTATTTACCATTTTCCTTCCTTCCTAACTTATTTTACCTTTTGAACCTCCTTTCTTAATTCTGCATGATCTTCTGGAATGAGATCTTCGTATATAAATATTCCCATTCCTTTTAGACTTGAGGTTTTACTAAGTATGTCATACTTATGGTCAGTAGAGCTCAACTTTATTTGGATCGACGTTCCTTTATTCTCAATTAATTTCCCTAACCTTGTTGCTTTTGTGAGACAGGTGGTTTCAATTTGTAATCTATTATGTAATTATCTCTAGGCTATGGCTAAAGTATCCCCGTCTACCTCTTCTTTCAAACGGAAGGTTAGAGGAGTTAAATTTTATGATAAAATACAATTATTTGGGTGTTGTCGTATTCATGCATAATTTTTCACATGGTTCATATTATGAGAGGATGGATTCTTTCGAGGATGGTGGGTTTATTCGATGTTAAGAAAGCCAATTTTTTTATGATACTGGGGTTTGATAGAATGTTTCCTAGTGAGCTGGGAGAGATGAAAGTTTTGTTGCTTGGTAACAAGCTTATAGAGCATAATTTACATTAGAATTTGGGTGAATTGAGGGGGAAAGTAAATTTAGCTATTGATAGGGAAATATAGTCATGTTTGAGTAGCCTTAAATTGTGGTTACTGACATAACCTATCTAACTTGTTGTAAAATTCATGGTATTTATCCTATCACTATGGTTTCTATATTCATGTTGGGTCCTAGGTTGGGGAAATAAATTTACGATAAGTTTTATTTTGGGTACGAGACCTTTCATGTCGAGTTTGTTGAGTTAGGGTTCAATCCTCTTATGGCCTCTTGGTTTTATTTAAGTTGGTTATGTTATTTAATATAAGTAACTTTATTGGTTTAGTTTTTGTTCTTGTCAATTAGCTCAGCCTGTAATAGGTACCATAGAGAGTGGAGCTAATCCTAGGGTGTTTTAATATGGGGCTCCTCCTTGTGGTATAATTTGGTCTATCTATTACTGTGATAATATTGGTATTTTTTTGGTTTCATTTTTATTATAAGTGTGATCCCTTATTTATAGCATGAGGTGCAGAAGGGGTGGAGGTGGCAGCAATCCTCTAGGTCAATGGAGAGATCAAATATTCATTTAAAACATAACCTCTAAATATGTTATTGTAGTCCCCATGTAGAGAAGGAGAGAAGTTAGGAAGTTAAAAACTGAGGCTAGAGCATAGGGATAGTCCTACTCCAATTTTGAGATTTTGGATGAGGTTTAATGCTAGGCTATGGACCCTAATAATACCAAGTGACACAAAAAGAAATATATCAATTATGTTTCTCGGCACCCGTAGATAAATACTCTTCTTGGTCTGGTACTAAAACAAAAATAGATAGAAAAGTGCGGTGTATTTGATTCTCTAGAATACATCATGCTCAAGAACCCACATTTTAATATAGATAGACTTAAATCAAAGATGCCTCATGTGGAAAGACACTTTCATTGCAATTTAAATCCTGAATTCTGTCTCTCCTTTTAGATCGAGTACCAGATAATATATTTGAGTAAATCGAGAAAATTTTCTTTATAATATGTAATACAAATATTTTTGTAATCTGTACTCTTGTATTACTAAAAAATTAAAATTATCCAACATTTCCACAAATTAAAATATGTCCATTGTGATATGGTTAAAATAACTTCGGAAAGATTAAAATAACTATGTGATTTGTGACCTTTTGTTAATACAAATAATTTCAAATCTTTAGGAAAAAAAAAAAAACATAAATTTGACAAAATTTTTAATAATGATCCTTTACCGATTATAGAATAGTGAGTCAATTTTGAGTTTCCAGACTTTACATTATTATAATACAGTATGAGACAATCAATTATAATATACAATTAGAGAATAGTGAGTCAATTTTGAGTTTCCAGACTTTACATTATTATAATGCAGTTTGAGACAATCAATTATAGTATATAATTTTTTTCAGAACTAGATTCAGAGAGTTACATTACACTTGATTAGGAATTATTTTATACCTAACCGGTTAGGATGTTACACCATCGTTTAACCTTATTATCCATTGTTTTTTTTCATTGCAGTTGCCAATATTAAATTGTTAATTGATTTTAAATTATGTTCTTTTATTTCAAGTTGTTATATAAACCAGCGTAATAGTTACATAATAGCATAGTTCTAACCTCTTTGTGTGGGGTCTATATTTTGTTATTATTAGAGAGTGTATTACTTTTGGTAGCTTTAAATATGTTGATGTGATTAAAATAGTGTGGGGTGCTCCATTTCAGCAATTGTTTCCGCAATATATCATTATTCTTCCCCCCACACTTTTCACGGGAATATCAAGTTTTGTATACGGTCTCCCCCACACCTCTCGATGTTGATATATTGTACACTGTGGAGAAATATTTTTGTATATTAATTTAGTATCAAAATGCTACTGTTTTGTTTTGCAGAGAAATCGTGGGCGGAAATGCAGGAGAAAAAATGTGCACTGAATTTTGTGTCTCTTGCTTTGTACACCATTTCCCATAAACACTTTATTCCGTACTGCCAATGCAAATATTTGTTTCACTGAAATCATCTTCTTCGTTGTTATATTTTTCTTTTTTTTCATGGTGCAATAGGAATGTATATATTAATCTGTGAATCTGTGGTGAGTCATGTTTACTTGAATTTGGGAAAACGAGAGCTTTATCATCAAACAATGAATTTGTATTCATATATAGTGCACAACTCGTGAACGCTTATTATAACAACATCTTTTCTAATTTGGGGAATAACAAAGGTAATTGAGATAGCAAGAAAACAAATGTTTGATCACATTATGTTCAATGAGATTGTTCCTATACTGTGATTGTTCATACCAACATACTTAATCATTGGAAATCCAATTTTGATCTATTCATTGTGGAAGAAGTCAATGAAGTTTTCAGGGTTATGGTTTTTCGATTATATTGATGTAGAAACTCATACTATAAATATTATATTTTTATGGCATCAAATTCGTATACAATTGCATTTAGCATTTCTAGTTGTAAAATTGTCTATGAAAAGAAATTAGAATATTTTATACCGATTCGATTATATTGATGTAGAAACTCATACTATAAATATCATAATTTTATGGCATCAAATTTGTATGTAATTCTATTTAACATTTTTAGTTGTAAATTTGTCTATCAAAAGAAATTAGAATATTTTAAACCCATTATGATTTGGAGATAAATTTAATATTTATAAGAACTGTTATAATTTTATTCTTTTAGTCTGTTTCATATAAACAATTATAAATCCAAAATAAATTAATTTAATTAATATTCAAAATTAAGATTTTATGTCTAATTTTCTAGATTATGTTAGTTCATCTTCATTAGGAGTTAGTTTAGACTTAGCTCCTATATTAGTGTGTGTGGTTGAGATATTTTCTCAACCAAGTTGTCGAAGATAGACACACTATTTTGAGACAACTTCCTCATATATTTAATTGTATTATTACATTCTTTTAATAATGAAGAATATGTGAGGAATGCCATAAGGCTCTAAGGCCTTTTCCGCCATGACTGTGTTTCTATGTTGTTGGTGTGTGTTAATTCTTTTTAATATTCAACATGCGGTATCAAAGCATTTGGTTATGTGACTATTGGGTTGTGAGGCTGCAGTGAATGAAGGCACTGGAGTGGATCTCCAATGGTTTTTGGAAGTGATTTTTTTTTTCCTGAGGTGGGGAGAGTTCAATAATATCCAACCCTCATGCTGGTGTGGAGTTGAGCGAATGTGCCCAAGGAGGATGCAGAGAGAGCTTCGATTACTCATTAGATGTGAAGTCGATCGCTGGCTCGAGAGCCTATGATAGGCAACTCCGTGGTCACGTCTAAATGGGGACAGGACTGTGTGTAGCCAATACGCTGTTGTGTGAGCATACAAAATTTGTGAACATACTCCCAAGCAAGCATATTATGTAGAGGTAGCTAAGAAAAATGTTTTAGAGATTTAAAATCTGGAATTGTAGCAATTTATTGTATCGACACCCTCCACTATTTTCATAATACGTACCCATCAATTTAGTGGCAGAGAGGAATTTCATTGTAAAAGTATCTTGCCCATGGAAGCCACGACCGTTCGCGAGCTGTCCGGAGTAGAGTAGATTGTTGAGAGAATTGTTGTGTTGGATTGGTTTTCCCATCGGATCCGTAGAGAGACAAGGGCGTCTATTGATAAAAACTGATGACTTAGTGTCTGCAACGCAGAGTGTGTGTGCTCTTGCGTGATTGCTAGATATGTGGACAGATCTATATTTTGAAGACACAACAAGATATCACTGTATACAAGGACATGTTAAATAGAAGTAAACGCCAGAGAAATTGAAGAAGATGACAAATAGGAAAGTGAGATGACTTCTTGAAGATATGTTGGTGAATTCTAGTAAGGAAATAATTTCATCTTTTATTAACTATGCATCTTAGTGAAATTTTTTTTTTTTTTAAGCATGAAATGTAACCTAAATTTTTTCGAGGTAGATCGATTCTTTTTATTCTTCTATTTTCCCATGAAGAGAATTGGGTCACTTGTTTAAATGAAAAGTGTTGTGAAAGAATGTTGATTTTCAACATCTTAATGCAGTAAACGTTCTAGTCATTTTATTTTCTCATGATGATTGCAAAACCCTCGATTAGAAAAAGTTGTACCAAAAAATATTACTTCTCCAAGTGAATTAAAAGTGCAACGCTTGTTTTGTGCATGATTTGTCTTTATTTTTAGAGCTAAGCCAAGGAGTTGAGGATCGATAATCAACTATTGGGGACAGAGTCCCATTTCTCAATGGGATTGATTTAAATTAATATTTGTGTTCATAATCCATCAAATCGAGAAACAAAGAATATGGATGAGATTGTATGATGCATTCAAATAAGTCGTTGGCTTGATTAGAAAGCTCTTGGGTCAAGCTTGGTGCAATCAAAGTGGATTGGTGTCTTCTTTGGAGTTTCTTGGTGTTGGACATTGAAATTAAGGGTGTGGATTATTAGAATTAGTTTAATTATATATTTGATGTATCTGATTATTGAATATATGAAAAATAACTATTGTGTGTGTGAATCATGTGGGCTGCTGCGCTCTCCAGTTTTTAATTTGGTATCAGAGCATGTTACGGTGGAGATCGTAAGCTAGGTTGAAATTCTGTTGCTGAATATTTCTGAATACCGTGCCTGAAACCACCTCCCCTGCATATTCAAAGGAAAGGAAAACTATATCATCTACTCCGTGCGTAGTTATATGAATGATCTCCAGCAAGGTGAAACGTAATAGCTGGAAGTCGGAGATCAGGCGTAGATTTGTAAGCCGAATTAAAAACTTATGCGGCGTAGATAGGTCGTAGATTTGTAAGGCGGAGGTCATATGCGGCATCTCTGACATTAGTAGCAAGCCAAATTAAAAACTTTGACATTGATCGGAGGTTGCTTTGTCAACATATTGAACGCTGGTCACGATTCCCATTGCAGTTATTCTTTGTCAACATATTGAACGCTGCACATGATTCCCATTGCAGGTATTCTTCTTCTGATTCTGAATATATTTCTGCTGTTGCACGGCTGAAATTCTCTTCGGCCCTGTTCTGTTCTTTGCATTGGCTTATAGAGGTAACAGGCAGACTCTGTAGTGAGTAGAGTCATTCGGTGGAATCAATCAATTGCTGGAGCTGGTGTTTGCCTATTTCAGCCAATTTCTGCTAGATCGGTTTGCCTCAAATAAATTAACATCTTTTATTCAGTTCTGTTTTAGATTTACAGAGTTCTAAAATCAGCTTTTGTTAATATGGAGCAGCCTATTGTATTAGAAAAGTTTAATGGGTTTAATTTCTACACTTGGAAGGTAAAATTTCAGTTGCAAATGATGAGTATAAATTTATGGAGTATTGTAGAAGGCTCAGAAAAAGCACCTACAGATGCTCAACAATTAATGGCATGGGAAAAAAGAGAGGAAAGAGCCAAGTCTATCCTTGGACTATCACTTGCAGATTCTCAACTACATCTTATTGACTTAAAGAAATCTTCTGCAGCAATATGGGAAGAAATGAATAAGGTATTTGGGGCACAAGCTGTTAATGCAAATTTTTTCTTAAAGTTACAATTGTTTAAACTCCAAATGGATAGTGAGACATCATTGTCAACACACATAAATGAGTTAAGAGCTTTGATGAGACAGTTGTCAGAAATTAATTCTAAAGTAGAAGATGATGATGCAAAGGCAATCTTATTAAATAACTTGTCTTCAAAATTTGATAATGTCATATTTACTTTAAGTCAAATGCCACATCAATCAGTTGATGAAATGATAGCAGCTCTTATGGCAGAAGAAAAGAGGATAGGTGGCCCAGAGACTAGTTCACATAATGAACTTGCACTATATTCCAAAGGAAGGGTGAATAAAAGTAAGACTGAATGTTTCTATTGTCATAAATATGGACATACAGCATTCAATTGCAAAATTCAATCTCGAGATATTTTAAATGGACAATTGAAAAAATCAGCCTATGCAACATTTTCAGACGATTCACCCGATGCAATGTTTGAAGATTCTTCAAGTGAGGATGAACCTCCTGATCCATCTCTTAAACTGTTCTAAAGCATGTTTTGTGATTTGCAAGTGTGTGAAATATAGTGTGGAGTGCCTTATATTTATTGCTATGAGAGTTGTGTATAAGAGAACCAATTATTGAACAAATGAGCATTATTTAAATTAGTCGTTCTTGACATCCTATAGGGACAAGAGAACAATTGACTAATTTGATTGTGTGAATTTGTTATATGTTGATCTTGTTGTGCTACGGGCCAAGGAGCATCAGTTACAGGTTAGCAGGTCAAGCTGTTAGATTAACTCTTGAACACATTCAGTATTCAGACCATTTGCCTAGCCACTAATGGATACCCGAAAGCGAAATATCCGACAGATGGTGATTGGTCCATAGGATGGTTCATCACTTGTCAGCTCTATCGCGGAAGCCCCGACGAGCCGAGTTGTCAATACTGTTGATCTTGCAAAGTTCATTATCGCTGGTCAGAAACAATGTATTTTAAATGGGTTGAATGGTAGCTCGAAAATGGTGGAGAAAAGAGCGTTTCCTATGAGATCTCAGAGTGGGTACAGATGTTAATAAAGACCAGATCAGACAAAGACATGAAAAGTTTAAAGTGTTGTAATTGTGATTAATTATATGTTTTGTAAAGTAAGCATTAAGGGAGGGTATTAGAATTAGTTAGGATTATGCTTACTTTAGTATATCTTGGATTGGGTTTGTTGAGGAAGTTGAGAGAATCTCTCAACTTCTCTCTCTAAAATTAGAATTAGTTTAATTATATATTTGATGTATCTGATTATTGAATATATGAAAAATAACTATTGTGTGTGTGAATCCTGGGGGTTGCTGCGCTCTCCAGTTTTTAATTTGGATATCCTCACTGTAATGATATGTGAATTTGAGAAAAAAAATTCGTTTGGAGCCCTGTATCCTTGCTTTTGTATCAATCAGCGCAACCATACTTTTATGGATCTTTTTCTCTATTACCAGGTCTTAAAATTCACCCTTGGAAACTCCAACACCTCTCTCTTTTACTTCCCTATTTAATTTTTCTTCAGAATCACTATAAGTAATGACAGAGAAACTAGTAGTGTTATGCTTGTTGTTTTTGTATAGATCCACCCAATCTGAGGAGTACCTAGCTTGAAATAGGCATGTTTTCTTGGGTTTATTCCACAACACGAATAAGGAGGATGAAGTCATTGATGGATTGTTGGACCGATTGAAAAAATCGTCATTTATTGTTGAACGGAAAGATGGCTCTAGTACAGAGTTGGATCACCAATCGGCAGTTGTAATAGCTGGTTTTGCATGAGGGTAAGTTTTCAAATGGGAAAGGACATGATATATGGAGAGGGAAGTTAATGATTTTTCTTTTTAGGAAGGATAGGTTCTGGAAGTAAATTTTTGTATTGCACCATACCTACATCTTCCTCTTGATAAATGCATCAAGGAGACAATGCATTGAAAGAGCATGTAAATTCATTTTTTGGTAGCTTTAATATCGTGTGTATTGTGTGTGAAGAACATTCCAGGTATTCTGGGAAAGATGGATTTAGAGCATAAATGTAATGGATAGGGATTGGTGGTTCATATTAAGAAAAGACCCTAAATTAACAATTATTTTTGAGAACAACATTGTTATCATGTAAAGAGAGGAAGATAACTTAGGGTGATTTTATAATATCAATGGTAAGATTCACAAATGCTTTTACATTTTTTTTTGCAATGGAAACATGTTTACACTTAAAACTAAGTATTTCCAATTGTGTATAATATATATGATAATAATGATTCAAGGTGATAATACTTCTAAAATAGGAAAATGAGGGGAAAATATTGAATTTAAAAATAATATTTAATATTTAGTCTCAATTTAGATACTTATTGGTTTATTAATGAGTTCACAAGTTTTTTCCTTTGTTATAGTTCAAAATAAATATAAATAATCATGTAGTGATAATTCTATGACGACTTTAACAATTAATTTTTTGTGGATTAATATGTAAGATAAAAGCCTTGACATGAGAGGTAAATCCAGGTTTTCTATGTTTAAATTGTAGTTCTTGCAACATTATGTGAACTAAAAGGAGGTCTTATGCATGCATAAAATGTGGATTACACCTTTTTATCGACCATAAGAGAAACATATTGGCTTACATGGATTCATGAGAGGTTTTAATTTGTTCTTCATGGATAATGGAAGAGTTTTGAATTTTCTTGTCAAAGGTAATTATAAATAGAAGTTGAATTATTAAATATTTTATGGCTAAGAATTATATGATAAATGACTTAATGGTAATTAAGAATAATTTATTTGACTTTCAAATAGACTTGATGATGTTGAAATAAATATCTATTTTTATATATTTATAAGAAAATAATTTAATGTAGACATGTATTTATCATTGTGAACATGATGTAATATTATCTAACAGACATGTGTAAACATATATTTTACTGTCTATCTCGTGATATGTATGTGGCAAAAATATTATTTTTTGAGTTGTTCATTAAGAAATAATAAAATATATTATGTCTCAAAAGTTTCAATATAATTTAGTATTAATTTTGTATTATTTAACTCATTTATTATTAAAAATAGTTCAATTGAAACTAATAAAGTAGCAAATAAAGAAGAAAAATAACACCAAAATGTTATATGTTTGTTGAAAGAAAAAGGTTCACTTGCCTCTTTAAGAAAGAACTTTTATTATAGAAAATTCCCAAGTACATGTAACTTCACAAGCCTTATTTTATATTTTTCGATTCTCTTCTTTAGAGAAAGAAATTTGTAATTTAAATTGCTAAGACCTTCTATAAATATTAAAATAAAATTTCTTGAACATCTCATAACTTTGGTAATAAATTAAATTTTATCAACAATGTAATTTTTTAAGCTATATTAAATCCAAATTAATTATAAAAAATTATTATAGATGGTTTTTAAATTTAACAATAGATTGAATTTTATAAACCAATACTGAATTGGTTAAATTATATTATTGAATAAAGTTATTATAATTAATATTTTATATTAAAAATTCAATAAGTTAAACATTTTCCTCTTATCAAGAACTAACTAAATTATTTTACCTTTAATTATTTTTTCCTTGTGACTATTGAAATATTTTAGTCATTTAGATGGAATATGAATGAACTATCTAAGAAATAGAAAAGTATTTATTGTAATTTTACAGTCATAGTTTCAACCACACTAAACTTTGTAGTTTATAAAAATATATTGGCTTTTTTTAAGGTAAGTAATTTTTCAAATATTTATTGTAATTTTTCAATCATAGTTTCAACCATACTAAGCTTTGTAGTTTATACAGATATATTGGCTTTCTTTTTAAGGTAAGTCATTTTGCATGAAAACTCGTATATGAAAGTTTGATATAAATTAACCAATACATAATCTATAATAAATATTATTTTATAAAAATAAACATCATGATGATAACACTCTAACCAACATAAATATCATATACGATACACATTTGAATTCACCACCATCATCAAATTATATATATATCTAGCACATATAAACGCCATTAGCTAGCACGCAAATCTAATAAGCTAACAGGGCATCATCATCATGATCACATTTAACAGAAAAAAAACAACATAATCTAACATCACCACCATACACATCCTCAAATTAATATACATATCATATAAGATAACTTCTATCACATACACATATATCTGTGAGTACATTAAATCAATATATCTAACATGACCTAATAATATACATATGAACAACAACATATAAATTAAGTACATAAAAATGAACATAAAATGAACCCCATATATATATATATATATATATATATATATATATATATATATATATATATATATAATTAATTTATCTTGCCATGCCTTTCCTAGAATATCAACACATAGTGTGGTTTATGTTAGCTTTTATGCAACAATATTGATGGTTAGGCTATGATGGAAATCACTTTCTCTTCAGCCATGGCTTGGATCACTTAACACCTATAGTCAATTTTTTTGAGTGACAATGGCACCTCAACAATTTTATCTATTCAAAAAACTAGTGGAAATGTTCTCTAAACTTGTTTTTAGCAAACCAATAGCTTTTATATGCAGCTTCTCTCTTGAAATTTTCACCTACAATTTTTTTAACCCATTGATCACTTGATAAGTCCCCTTGAAGAAATGGATTTATAGAAACACTTAGATCTATGATTTCCTCTTGATCTAGTATATTCCTTCAAATTTTTCTACTAAATGACAAAATCATAGGCTTTGAAACCCTTGATCCACAATTTCATACGATATTATTTCAATCTCGTAAGTGTCTCCACATTGTCTCAAGGTAATCTAGGTCATCATTACTCTATATGTGAGTCATAAAGGTTTATTTTGAAATAGTTTACTCTAACTTCTCTCTAACACTCAACTCTATGCATTTTCCAAACATTGACTTAGCTTTTCATTTTTCTTTGACATCTTAGAAAAAACCTAATCCTTTGATGATACCATCACAAAAAAAATAATTCGATAATTAACCAAACTTGTAAGATGATTACTTCATTTATTATAAAACACAATTTATATATTTCTTCTAAAACAATGCAAAAATAATTTTATCTAAATCAAGAAACAATATGTAAATCAAATTATATTAAAAAAATCAAATTTAGAAAATTATTTATTTATTTATTTATTTGTCGTTCAAAGTCTAGTTTATATTATCATATCGAAATTTACACGAGAGAACCACATAGTTGTGTTACATTTAGGCAACCCAAAAGGCATGAAGTGACTAGAAATATTTGGGTGCTCACCAAGGCATGTGATGCTCTTGGTTATTGTCCACATAAAATTACAAAACAACCAAAACAACATTATCATCATGGAAAAGGGTGCTAAGGACCTTCCAGAATATCCATGAAGGTACATCTTTGGTTGTGCATATAGTAGTCAATATGGTCCGCTTGGGCCTCTATAGCTCGAAGGTGGTCACGAGAGTGCCGCAGAAGACGACGTAGACTCTCTAGAGCTTCAAGGGTCTCATTATACAGGTCTTGAGTAACATTAATGTAGGCCACGAGTTCATTACGATCTTCATACCTTTGTTGGCATAAAGTGTCCAGGTTGAGCTAGATATTCTGGAGTTTGACAGAAAATGATTCAAAGGTGGCTAGAGCCTCAACCTGTACCAGTGATTGAGCCGAGGATACTACCATAGCCGCCACTAAGTGTTGAATCTCAGTGGATTCCAAGTGTGAACTCTAGTCCTTAGACAGCTAGCGATTCCCCATGCTACGCCCAAGAACAACACACTGAGCCCGAATTCTCTCTCTCAGAATGCACTCATCTAACACCCCCCAGCCTTTGGTGGGCTGCAGCTCCAAGTCACCTCGGGCCCAACAGTCCCTGAAACCACCACACCGTCCCCACAACCTTGGCCAATTTTATTGTTGAATACCTCTCGAACATCGTGGAGGAGAGTCACTATACTGCCACCAGCCACAACGCCACCCTCACGTGAGGTCGGAATTCACCACCTCCCACAAATGCTAAATGCATGAGAGCCGAAGCGCTGAGTGAGCCCAAGGAAAAACTACCCTGGGGCCTTGTAGGGGAAGGACCCTTATTACACAATCCACTCGCTTGCTTCTGTCGCCCCGGTGTAGCACCATAACCACTCGTTAACACGCGCTCCGTCCTTTGGGAAATCACCCTCACCACCTTTCCCCGTCTCCTAATGCAACGTGCTATTTCCATTGCTAGGATTCCTCACGATGTTCAAAGGCCAGCCAAAATTACCCGACTACACTTACACCCTCCTTGTCTCCTACTCGCGAAGCTGAAGGTAGGGCTTGCAAGCCAATGTTTTCTAGTCTATGGAAATTAGATCACCAACCTTCACCATCGCTCGCGAATGTCGAATGAACTACCTCTTGTTCACCGCAATGCTTTTGCTGTGAGTTCCCTTGCCCCAAGGATCATTACCTCTTGAGCGTAGGAGGTTAATGAGTTGGCTAAAACGTAGCTAGAGACTGGTCCAGCCATAACTCTCTGCTGCCCACTTGTCTCGGTGACTGGATGCCACAACTAAAGGCATTTTTTTTTAAACCTAAAACTATTCTATCTTTTTATTTAATTTTACTTAAAATAAAATATTTATATTGCCAAAATCTTCCACTATTTTACTATGTAATGGAGAGTCGGTGAAATAAGATGCAAGATTTTATTTTCGAAAATGTTAAACTATTTTATATAACAAAACATGGGGTAACAAAATGACCGGCCCTTGATAACTTCGTAAGCTATCTATTTTGTATAATAAAACAGTAAGTAACCATATGCCATGCTTTAATAATTTATATAAACTATTTTATATAATAAAACAGTACGTAAGAATACGATCCGCTTTTAAATATATGGTTTGTTTTTAATAAGGTTTTTAATGGGACAAGGTGAACTAAGAATCTTGCCTTATTTCACTGAATTGCAAGAACATAAAACAACAAAAATGAAGTAACAAAATGACCGGCTTCTCATAATTTCGTAAGCTGTCTATTTTGTATAATAAAACAGTAAGTAACCATTGACATGCTTTAATAATTTATATAAACTATTTTTATATAATAAAACAATCCGTAAGAATACGATTTGCTTTTAAATATATGGATTGTTTTTTATAAGGTTTTTAATGGGACAAGGTGAAAGAAGAATCTGGCCTTATTTCACTGAATTGCAAGAACATAAAACCACAAAAATAAGGTAGGACAAAGAAAATAATTTTTTAAATTATAGATTTTTTTTAATAGTGTGAACCTAATTAGAAAAACGAGCTGGGTTTGAGTTGTAAGACTATTGCACGACATATAATTGGAAATATTAGTTTTGCATAGACAATACCACAAACGGCTGTCTTTTTCTGAGAGATTTTTTATAAATATTGGATATGGGACATTATATTATCATATTCCTTTTGTGGATAGAAACTGGAAACTAAAAAACAGTATCTATTTCTACCTTTCCTGTAGATGGAGATAATGGCAAAGATGACAGTGGAATATAGAGATTTCAAAAATTTTGCTGTATTAGCAATGTTGATTTTCTTGACATGGGCAACAAATGGTAAGTCTGAGTTGAATACATTTTTAATTTTTGATCTAAAAATTCATGTGAGGGATCTGATTTTGTCTTGTGCTTCCAAATTTTTTTGTAGTTAACGCTGCAGTGTACCTTGATTGTGCCAGAACTCCCTGCGTGAGTGACAGTAACTGCACTACTCCCGGGACTAATTGTCAACACGTTAGAAAACATTTCAAAGCTTGTTGCAGTGCACATTGGATTCCCGCAGCGACACGAAAATTCTCCAAGCCTGCTGCTGGGAATTAGGTACATTTAATGACAATATTGGGCTGCTGTTTGATATTATAGACATCCATTTACATCAATCTGTTACCTAAATAATGGATAAGATGTGTGAACTTCCCATAGATTTATGTTCATACATTGATATATTGAGCGTTGACGGTTGTAAGTACGTTTTCACATTATATTTTTTTCCCATTAATTAGTTCATGTTTGAATCAAGCTAAAAATTTTAGTAGCTCACTAAAAAATTTAATGTCCTTCGATCTTTTATTGTATGAAAAAAAAGGTTTAATTTAATCTTAAAACCACTGTATTAGCTTTAAGTGCATGTATATGCCAAGGACCTGTAAAAATATTTGATTCAAATACACCCCATTTTTCGAAAGTGAAATGTGCAAATATACTTTTTGCTAATAATTATTTTTCGGGCAAATGTGCAAATATTTCTTACTTTGGTGCATATGTGCAAATATTTCTTTCTTAAACGTATCCTCCGACTTGTCAACTCCTAAAATTATATTGATCAACGAACGAATCCTGGGACTTGCGAACTGCTACGCTTATTTGTTTCTTCAACATACTATGGTACTTGCTATATATTAATATTATATTATATTATATTGACGGTGGATTTCAATTATATTATTTTAAGAGTTTAAGGTTAATTTTTTTTAATAGTAATAATTCTATGTTATTTTTTTAAACATTTATTTTTGAATGGAACTTTAAGATATGTAACTGCTGAATTTATATTGATTGCCGATTTCAACGATATTTTTTTCTAGAATCTGGACATCAGCAACCATCAATTTTTTTTATAAGCATGTCTCAATTTTTTTTTGGTTAGGATGACCATTGTCAAGATTTTCTGAATGATCACTCAGTTGCAGTGTAATGATATTGAAAGTATAGTTTTGTAAAGATATTGAAAACATAGTTTGTTAGTTTTGGCTCATATTAAATTTTTATTTGATATTAAAGATGGTAATTCATTTTAATTTTATTAAGTTTAGAGGTTTATTTTACAGTTTAATATGATAGTTCAATATGAAATACATTTTTAAGTTTGTTTTTCTATTCATTCTCTTTAAAGTAAAAATAAAAAATAAAAAATTGTGTTTTAAATAGAAAAATAATATCAATTATAATAAAAAAATAAGTTAAGAATTTGTGTGATAGTTTTGTTATTGATAAAATATTTTAATAAGAATTAATATTGAAATATATCTCAAAATATGTTAATAATAAAAAAATCATTTTAATTTCTGCAATAATTGGTTTTTATGTACATGTTATATAAAATATTTTAAAACAATTAGCTATACATCATATATTATTTAAAAATATATATTTATATGTCATGAAAAGGTTAGTTTTTATTTTTAAAATGTTCATTTACTCTTTTATATATTTTATATAGCATTCAAAAATACAATTTAAACAATGATAAATAACATATTGTATTTTATACTTTAAAAAAATTTATAAGTAAAAAAAATTGATTTCTCTCCACTTATATTAAATATGTACTTGAAATAAATTTATACTAATATAGATCATATAATAAAAGAATATCTGATATATTTCAAAAATTTTAAGTTTATTTTTAAATTATCATATTTTTTGTTTGAAAAAAAATATATTTAATTTGATTTCCAAAATATTTGTTACTCTTTCAATTTTAATGAACTTTAAATCAATCACATTACAGTGATTTTGGAAAGAATTTTATTGTCCAATTATAAACATATAATGTTAAATAATTTTCAGGAATATTTAATTTTTTAAAATTCAAAAAACCATAAAAATCGGATGTTTGAGGAAAGATGGATGTCATATAAATTTATTTTTCTGAAATATATAATTTAATGTAATATTAATATTTATTTTTTAAATATAAATAAAAAATTGGTATAGAGAAAATATGAAATATTTGAATAAAATATATTAATTTTAAATTTCAAAATATCATTTTCCAGAATTTAAATTTATCTTTTTAATAAAAATGATCTAATTTTAAAATATTTGTTTCATGAAACGTGTCTTGAAATTATATTGGGATATTTTTACGACATAAGCAAGGTTAATTTTGTTTATAAGCACGCCCCCCCTCCTTTTTTTTAATTGGGATGCCCATTCTCAGTTTGTGTTGCAATGATCTCGAACACAGTGTTTCATGCACTCGAGAGTTGTCTCAACTCATATTTTATTGTTATTTGATATTAAGGTTGCAATTTATTTAAATTGTTATATAAATTATATAATTCAAATTATATAATAAGAAAAATATTTTATTTTTAAAGATGGATTAAACAATATAAATTGTAATAAATAGATACTATGTAAATTTTTTTTATTAAAATATATAACTTCACTTAATATTAAGTATTTCTAAGATATAAATTAAAATTTTAACATAGAAAAAATATAAAATATTTGAATAAAATGAGTTTTTCTCAATATTTTAGAAACTTTTAAAAATAAAGAAAAAAGAGAAAATTTGATCATAAAAGAGAATAGTAGTAAATAAATTTATTAGGATGTCTAATCTTATAAGATATCATAATATTTTTTTTGATAGAAATTGGAAATGTTTTCTATAATATTAAAACTAGCAATTGCACCATATGTTGCAAAGGAAACCTTGTAAAGTAGTAACATAGGAAAGAGTAGTATAGAGGAAAAAATAGGTGATATGTTATCTGATTTAATTAAATATTTAACTTATAAATATGAATTAATTTATTTAAAAGAAATTATAGGTTTGGAGAATTGTTTGGATAAAAAAATTGGTTTTTTATAACCTAGGCAGGCTCTTCCTTTCATAGTGATGTCTCATTATGCACTATGGGCCACATGACAGACTATAAAATGTAACAGATTTGCAAAATTGTAGGTGCACTTGGTATGCTTAGATTCCGAATTAAGTATAACGCAAAGAAATGTCACAATAACTCTAAACCACCATCAACATATGCATCAAAACCTTGTATACTTCAATTTGCTAAATTGATGAAATACCTAACTTTCTCTTGAAACAACAATTATAACATCCATAATGGCCATCTCCTATTTTGTAATACAAATTTAAAAATCAAAACCCTGAATACTTTAGATGTTGTGAAGCAGAAACATCAAAACTTCCCACTTCAAAAACCCAAAGCTTGTAGTCTGTCTTCAAGCCTTAATTTATACTGAACGAAGCCATTAGTGGGAAATGATTTATGGTGAATGAGATGCAACTAATCTCTGACTAGAATATGAAGAGAAAATTTGTTAGGTTTGGTATCTGTTAAATATAAGTACCTAGCTTTCTAGTTAAACAACAATAGTAGCATCCATAATGTCCATTTCTAGTTAAACAACAATAGTAGCATCCATAATGTTCATCTCTTCTTTTTTCATACAAATTAAAATATCAAACCCTAATTACTCTTACTATTGTGAAGCAGAAGCATCAAAACATCCCACTTCAAAAACCCAAAGCTTGTAGTCTGTCTTCAAAGCCTTAATTTATATTGGTGGGAATGACTAATATGAAATATATTTTTATTTACATTTTTACTATACACTAAAAGAACTACTAATATCCTTTTATCCACAATTTCTCTATACATGACAAGGACCCTAGATTTAAATTTCCAAAAAAAATAACCTGTAACAATTTTACAAAATGTTAAAAGACTCAAGACACAACAGCATGAATAACCTTTCATATTTCCAAGACTAACCTTTCATATTTCCAGCACGATGTCATATTATTATTATTAATGATATATAAAGGGCGCGTTATTATCATTTTTATTTTTTATGCTTATGTTATTTTTGTTAGGATATATATACTAATAGTGTTGTATAATTATTTTATGATTTGGAGTTTTTGATATGAATTTGGTTAAATAATATTTTAGTTATATAGTTTATAATGTGGTTATGAATGTATAAATAGATTCAGTATCTTAAAAAAAAAAAAGGAGTACTAAAATTGGGCAGAATTCATATCTAAAATTTTCCTTTCCAACAAATTCCTGCCAAAATTTAGGTAAATTCTACAAAATAAAGTTCCAAAACAAGAATCGATAGAATATGTTTTATATAGAAATTATCTATGAGATATAAATTAATTTGTTTGTGTAGAGTTTGATTATCTATGGGATGTAAACTAGTTGGTTTGTGTGGAGTTTGATTTCCATCAAATTGTAGATTTAAATCGAATAGAGATATCAAGAAATCTCATAGAGAGAGATTGAGAGAGTGACTCACTTGTTTGAATAAAAATAGTCAAATGAAACTTCATTCAACCTAACAAAAACAACGTCCTCACAAATAAGCAAAGGCAAATCATTCATCCATTCAAAATTAACACTAATCTAACTTGAAGTCAACTTTGATATAAATATATAAACTTAATTAATATATTCTTAATTATGTCATGATAATGTCACAATGAGGCATTGCCTTACTGTGGAACAAAAAGAAAAACACAGGTTAATTGCGCAATTCCAGGGTCCCATCTTATCCCACTTTCCTTGGCTCGATCACTACCTCTACCGCCATTTTCCTTGGCTCTATCGCTACCTTTGCCACCCTCCTTTTTGATGACTTAGCAAGATAATCTCGCTAAAATGCTAGGCCCACCCAATTCTTTAGTGTGAGTTTGAGTTGGGGATCAACATTTTCACACTAGCCAGGAGGTCCTCCCCAACCAATAATAACCCACCCAATTATTTGGTGTAAGTTTGAGTTGGTGATCAACATTTTTGCACTAACCAGGAGGTCCTCACCAACCACTTATTATTGGATAGAGGACAGGTTGATACATATTACTGAATTATGAGAGTTCAGTCTGCAACATGGCATTCAACATCTAGCCTATCCATGAAGAATGTTGTGACGAGTGTAAGTAGTAGAGAAGTTTATGATTCAAATATTCAATGAATCATCATAGCTTTTTATAGATTACTGCTTCTGACAAAAATATATTCAATTCTGTGGTGATATCAGTGGTGCACTCAACGAGATGTTAACTGCATTCACTATTATACTGGATGAGTTCTGTTTCTTCCACCATGTTCGAATCAAAGATTGGATAGGTGGAAAAAGAAATCAAACATATTGTGCATGAGACACGACTACACTGAAATTTTCTTGGAAGATTTTAGGGCCATGATGGGAAACCATTGCAAGTACTGGATGGTGATAATGGTGTTGGTGAGCATCTAGGAAGTTGCAAATTCTCTTTTAGAGAATGAAAAATGGATTTTTCATGTGAAACATGATTTGCAGGAACCATTAGGTGTCGTGGAGAACCGGTCTTCGAGAACGAGAATCTGTGATTGGACTGGGTAAGTTGCCATCCAGATGGATTTCGAGTGGTGGGTCTAAACTTGTCAGGGTCAAAATTTTCTTGTATCATGTAATGTTCCCAAATTAGGAACAGCTACACTATTGGGAATAATCTGAGTTATTACCAATGTGGAGCTACAAAAATATGTAAAAGACCCCAATGGTGCAGTAGTGAATACATTAACAGATAAAATACCAGAGAATCTAGATAGCCATCATATTATATCATAGCAGAATAAGATATACAAACCCTTGAGGAAATGATCACTCAAGCAAGGCACTACAAGTCTCAAGAGAAATGTACATGAAAATGTGAGGAGCATTGCTACATGAATAAAGCCCTAGGATATAACTGCACATTTTTATATGGAACAACTACTGAAACACATTTCAATACATAGATATGCAAATATATGGCTCATACAATCATTGGGAGAGAATATCTAAACTCCCAATTACTACCTCAAGTCAATCCAAGAAGGATTGGCTAGAATAAGAAAAACTACAAAATGACAGAGTTGCTGGGTAGTAGCAGCAACTCAAGAACTAGAAATAAGTGGAGAAGGCTGAAGATGCTCCAATCAATGGCAATATCTTCTCCAATGGATCTCTAGAGTGAAAGGCTACTCCTTTCACTTAAGATCTCACCCTCCAAACTATCTGCTAATCACTCACAACAAATTCTCTCCAAGAATAACATTGTCTAAGAGGGGGACTATGCTACTAATTTGATGGTAAGTGATTGGCCTAGTACCAAAGATAGTGGAATCTGCTCATAAATCTCCCTTACTGAACTCCCAAGGGAATGGAAGCTCCCTCCTTTGGAAAACTAGCCAAGGATGGTGTAGTACAAAACCTCCCCAGCAACACCCAGCAACACTGCACAATCTCCAGCTGAAACTGCGCTGATGAAGAAGGATGATACTTGACCTCAATGTTTGAATATGGGGAATGGAGTGAAATCCTCTAAGAGCTACTCAAGAAGGAGGGGAAATCCTAAACAAGAATTCTCGGGCAATTCTTGCTAAAAAGCAAGAGATTGCAGCAAGTCTAAAAGACCAGAGATGAATAATACTCAAAATGAATCACAATGGTTGCCTTGCCCTCCTTTTAAACAATGTAAGCCCACCCTCTCCATGGGTCTCACTCATGGTAGCTTCCTCCTCAAGAAACCTTCCCTTATTTTTCATTGTGCTGGCCTACAAGATGCCTTCCACCTCCTACCACTGCGTAGTTTGACTTGGTCAAACTTGACCTAGCCTTCCTCCAAAAGTCTCCTTTCACACATGGAGGTGTGAAATCCAGCTCTATAATTGATCCTCTTTCACATTAAGAGGATTTTTATTCCCTAATAATGAAATGTATGGGTCTCCTACCCATTTTATTCATCTTCTAGATGAAAATGGAAAAAATTAATGTTCCATAAAATTGGGAACATTACAGTCCATATCCCCTACATTGGCTAACATTTAATCTCTCAGAATTTTAGACCTATCATCTAATAACATGAAAGGCCTCGTTCCTCCTCAACTTGGAAACAACCTTCATGACCTCGAAATCCTCTCTCTTTTTTAGAACTATCTCAATGATACAATTCCCCCTTCACTTGGAAATCTCTCCAATTTGTCAGAGATATTGTTGTATTCCAATGACCTTTCTGGAACCATTCCTAGAGAAATTAGGCTTCTGAAGAAGTTGAAAGTTCTAAGAGTTGGGGATAATACGCTGACAGATCCCATTCCAGAGGATATTTCTAAATGCAGAGAGCTTAGAGTATTGGGGTTTGCTTCTACTTCTCTAAATGGATCCATACCCAGAACATTTGGCTAGCTTTTACAGTTGAAATTTCTGAATTTACAAGACAATCTTTCGAGTACCTCAATACCTATTTAGTTAGGAAATTGTAAGAGCCTTGAACGTTTTGCTGCGGCCAGAAATTATCTCCAAGGTGTAATCCCCTTGACATTGGGAAAATTGAGAATGTTCCAGATTTTGAACTTAGCCAACAACAGCCTCTCCAGACATATCCCTTGAGAGCTTGGGAGGCTTAAAATCATGATCTACTTGAATCTACTAGGAAATCATCTAGATGGTGAAATTCCTAAAGAATTGAGTGAGATTTGGTAGTTGCAGACGCTGTATTTGTCAGCAAATAACCTTTCAGGAACCATTCCTGAGACATTTAACAGACTTGAAAACCTTGAATTCTTGATTTTGTCTGAAAATTCTCTAGTGGGTCCTATTCCAAATACTATGTGTGCTAAAATAAAATCTCTGCAACATCTTTTTCTGGCTGGAAATAATATTTCACATATCATTCCTCAAGCTTTAACGCACTATTGGAACCTACAACAATTAGATCTTTCCAATAATGCCTTGTATGGTCCAATTCCTACCAATTTAGATAGTTTGAGGAGTATGCTTGATCTGTACTTGCTTAATAATAGCTTAACAGGACCCCTCCCTCCTGAACTAGGGAATCTAAGTATCCTTGAAACTCTTTCTCTGTATCACAACCTGCTCACTAGTGCGATTCCCCATGAACTTGGAAAATTGAAAAATGTAAACTTGCTTTTTCTCTATAAAAATGGGCTATCTGGTAACATCCCTATAGAATTAGGTGACTGTTCTAGTCTAACTGAGATAGATTTATTTGGAAACCACTTTACAGGTAGCATGTTGATCACTGTTGGAAGGCTTAAAAATCTAACTTTTTTGGATTTAAGGAAAAATGACTTGGATGGGGAAATTCCTCTAAGCTTGGGACACTAAAAAATCCTATTTCTGGTTCAATTTTTCTCAGAGCATTGGACTTGAAATATAATAGTGTTTTAGGAGAAATCCCTTCCCAATTGGGTTATTCCAGAGGTTTACGTCATCTCTGACTAGGTAGGAATGGCTCGAATGGTAGGATTCCTAAACAGTTTGGCCAAATGTTGGAGCACAATCTATTGGACTTATCTTGGAATAAGCTCACTAGTGCGTTACCTATAGAGCTTGACAAATGCACACAACTGGATCATCTGGATCTCAATATTAGTCATCTCTCTGGACCCATTCCTACCTGGATTAGTGATTTTCGTGGGCTTGGAGTGCTGAAAATCTCCTTCAATGAATTTAATGGAACAATTCCATCCCAGCTTGGGAATTGTACCAATTTATTCATTCTTGCTCTTGACAATAATAAGCTTGGGGGTAATTTACCAAGACATATCGGAAACCTCATTGCTTTGAATGTTCTTTCTTTGTAGAAGAACAAGCTTTCTGGACCAATCCCTTCTTCTATCAAAAGATGTAAAAAGCTTTATGACTTGAGGCTCTCAGGAAATTCTTTGACAGGCTGAATCCCAACGGAGATTGGAAGCATGAGTAATTTACAAGTCATGCTAGACTTGAGTGCCAATTTTTTGTCTGGAAGTATTCCTTCTTCACTTGGGGATTTAATGATGCTTGAGGTTCTTAATCTTTCCAATAATTAACTTAGTTGTCAAGTTCCTGATGAGATTGGGGATCTTAGAAGCTTGCATGAGTTGAACTTATCCAATAATTTTATCCAGTGATAGTTTCCATTGAGTGCTTCCAAATGGGATTGGATATATTTTGTGGGAAATCTTAGACTCTGCGGAAATCCGTTGGATCCCTACTCACAGGCTTCTTTGGAATCTTCAGGATCTAGAAGGAATCAACTAATAAAGGGAGCAGTTGCTGGCATCTCAGTTGCAATTGTATTAATTTTAATCCTTTTGGGTATCATTATGTTCGTGGTTTTATTAAAAATTTATGTTATCTAGGCCAAAGAAGTTTCTTCCTCTAGCTCAGTTTACCGTGGCCATGACTTTGAATTGAACAATGAAGAATGTAAATGGACATTTGAAGACATAGTTGATGCCACACACAGAACATAGGATTCTTATAGCACAGCACAGGGTCATCTGAGAGCCATAATGTTCCGAAGAGAATATGCATATGCTAAAAAATCCTAGATTACTTTTTTAAAAATAGTCTTTGTGGATTTAGGAATCTCAGGTAAGTCTGGTTATCTTCCATTGATCTAATCTCACAAAGGGGAAATTACAACAACAAAAAAGTCAAATAGAAATGTATTGTAAATTCATATGGATATTAGGAGTTTTCTAGCAAATTTTCAAATAGAACAATTTTAATCGTCAAGTAGAAAGTGATAATAATATAAGATTTTGGTTTTTTTGTGTGTTCTAACTTGGATATTTGAGAATACCTGGTTTACCTGCACTTAGAAAATGTATTATTTGGTATTGATAACTTAGGAGAATTTATCAAGGCACCATAGTAAGCATCTGGTTTCACACCTACTTTAATAATATTTTCAAACATCTTCTCTGCCTTTGTAAATCGACCCAATATTCCATATGCAGCAATAAAAACACAAAATGATGAAGAGTTAGGCACAAACCCTTAAAGACATCAAAATTATTACTTCCATTTTCCGTCCTGTAAACCCTTTAAAATATTTTCAAGCATCTTCTTTGCCTTTGTAGCTCGACCCAATCTTCTATAAGCAACAATAACAACACAAAATGATGAACAGTTAGGCATAAACCCTTAAAGACATCAAAATTATTACTTCCAGTTTCCATCTTGTAAACCCTTTAAAAGCCCTAACTTTGTTGTCTACCCTCTTAAATCCTTCCAAAACCTTACTTTTGTCTCCATTCCTACCCTCAACCAACTCCCCAACCCTGCCCACCACATCGGCACATCACTTAAACCCCTCCAAAGCCCTTCCCTCCACCCCAAACTATGTTGTATCACTCTTCGAATCATCAGCGGTTCCTAATCCATCCTTATGTCGAACACCCTTTGTTCAGGTTTCTAAAAGATTATTAAATTCCTCAAACAACAAATCCTGGGTTTCGTCTAATTGGCCTGACACCAAGCACTCGTTACTTTTATTCTGTGTGACTTCCTCTTCTAAGGGTTTCCACCATGATTCTGAAATGGATATGCGTCATTTTCAATGGAAGAGGAATGTAATTTGCAAATGGATGTTGTTCGGTTCTCGCCTGCAACAGGCTTGAGCTCATAGCGACTTCCGGGGTTTCAACATCCGCTTCATTCAAGGTCCCTCGACATCTAGCTCCCTCAGGTCAAAATCGAAAAAGAAAAGGCACAGAACATGAAGATAGAAACTCTGGTATGAAAGCTTGTAGAGAAATCAAAAGGATTCCTAGACATAAGATAGAAACTTTGGTATCAAAGCTTGTAGAGAAATCGTAAGTATTCCTAGACATTTTTTCCAATTTCATATGAACTAAATAAGATATTTTTATTATTTTAACTTATTAATAACAATATTCAATCCTATGGTCCATAGTGTTTCAGTCGTCTAACATGAAAATCAACGGTACATAATGGTACAGGTGGCACTTTAGGGGAGTTGTTTTCAAATAAAGACGCTTTACAACGTAATGACTATAGATTTATCTTTAGTACAGATCTAACATGATATGAAAGAGATTAAATTTCTTCACCTGCAAACTTCTTTAGAGTGTAAAATACAATGTGAATGTTTTAACCAAAAAAAAAAAAAAAATCTTAATGTATCCATAATTTTTTTTAAATAATATATATTATATACTCAATTGTCATTAAAATATTTTATAGAAGATGTACATGCAGACATTTTATGAAATTATTATTAATCTATTTTTAAGTATATGTCAATACTAATTTTTATTAAAATAATTAATTAAGTAAATTATAATATTTAAACATGTTATGGACACATTTTTTTTTACTTCTAATTACGTTACAACATATTATTTTTTTATTATAGCTCATTATTTTTTTATTTAAAATATATTTTTTATTTTTATTTTAAAGAAAAATTAACTAGTGGAGAATTTTACACCTCCTTTTATACTTAACTCTATAATTTAATATCAATATTTTTTTTAAATATAAATAAAAAATTTATATAGAAAAAATATAAAATATTTAAATAAAAATATATTGATTATAAATTTCAAAACATTATTTTCCATCGTTTAAAGTTAATTTTTTAATAAAAATACTATAATTTTAGAATATTTGTTTAAATATTTATTTCTTGAATTGAGCCCTCATACTTGGTAGTGCTGAATTTATATTGATTATGGATTTAAGGATATTTTGTGGTGATTATCAAGGTTAATTTTTTTTATAAGCATGCCTCTCTTTTTTTAATGAGCATTGTCATGCTAATCACTTAGTTGCATTGTAATGATATTGAGTACCTATATCTTTTTAATTGAGATGTATATTGTTGTGGATGCTAATTACTCGGTTGCATTGCAATGATATTGAATACACAATGTGTTGCATTGGAGAGTTGTCTCAGCTCTTATTTAATTGTAATTTCATATTAAAGATGATAATTTACCTGAATTGTTATATCATAATAGGAAAATGTTTTTGAGATTTGTAAATTTTAATTTTTTATATTATTATGTTTTTTAATCTAATTAATTTATATTTTATTTGAATTTGTAAATATTTGTTAATTTTTTAAATGACATTATAGTGATTTTGGAAATGGTATATTTTTTATTTTTCAAAATATAATATTAAAATTTTCCACTAATATTTAAATTTAAAGATTTAATAAACCATATAAATTGTAGTAAAAGTAAATATTATGTAAATTTATTTTATTATTTAATATAATTTTATCCAAAATCAAATATATTCTAAAATGTAAATCAAAATTTTATAAAAAAATTATGAAATATTTAATAAAATATGATTTTCTTTTGAATATTTTGCCATATAAAAAATAAAAAAATAAAAAAAATTAATAATAATAAAAAGTAAATAAATTTATTGAGATGTCTTATCTTATGAGATATCATTATCAATATAAATATACATATCTTCTAGTACCTTATGTTACCATAATCTCTTTTTTTTTTCGTTTCTTCTTTTTCCAGAAATTGGAAATTTTTTCTGATCAGATTAAAATGATATTTTAAAACATCGTGCATTTCAAAATGCAGATTACTTATCATAAATTAGGATAGTTATTTAGTTATCCAGTATTGGTTATAAATTAGATTATTTTTCAGAAAATAGTGTCTCTTATAAATTGAAATCATGTTTGAGTTCATGTTGCCGTATATCTTATAAAAAGAAATATTCCGCTGTGAAAATTATTTTTATGCCGTCAACGCTTCAGCTATTGTTTTTAGTAATATTTAAATAAACATTTTAATTATTATATATTTTTGTTTTCAGCTTTTATTTTAAATAATATTTAAATAAGCATTTTAATTATTATATATTTTTGTTTTCAACTATTATTTTAAATAATATTTAAATAAACATTTTAATTATTATATGTTTTTTTTTTAAAATTGAAATTTCATCATTTTTTTCCCTCAATGGATCACAAAATTCAAGAGAGGGTCATTAAATAGGGTTCGCGGAGCTTGTATGGAGCTTGTTTTCGAATGCAACCATTCCTATGGAATTAAATACTGGAGAGGGGATGTTGAATAGTGTTTGGATATTGGTGGTTAAGGTGAAGCATTTTCGTAGGCAAGTGGGAGAGGAGTTAACTTTTATGAGTTTTGTATTTTTAACTATTTGTGTGTTGTGGTATTCATGCCTAATTTTGTATCTAGTTCATATTATGAGAGGACGGATTCTTTCGAGGATGGTCGGTTTATTCGATGTTAAGAAAATCAATTGGTCGATGAAACTAGGGTTTGATAGATTGTTTCCTAGTGCGCTTGGAGAGATGCAAGTTTCGTTGCTTGGTAACAACCTTATAGAGCATAATTTACATTGGAAGTTGGGTAAATTGAGGGGGAAAGTAAATTTAGCTATTGATAGTGAAATCTACTCATGCTTGAGGAGCTTTCTCCTCGAGGTTGGCACTAGCCTTGAATTGTGGTTACTGACATCACCCCTCTAACTTCTTGTAAAATTCTTAGTATTTATCCTATCACCATGGTGTCCATGTTCATGTTGTATCCTAGGTTTGGTGTGGCTTGGGGAAAGAAATTTGTGATAAGTTTTATTCTGGGTACGAGACCTCTTATGTCGAGTTTGTTAGGTTAGGGTTTAATCTTCTTATGGCCTCTTGGTTTTATTTAACTGGTTTTATATAAGTTGGTTATGTTATTTAATATAAGTAACTTTATTGGGTTTGTTTTTTTGTTTGTCAATTAGCTCACCCTGTAATAGGTACCATGGAGAGTGGAGCTAATCCTGGGGTGTTTTAATATGGGGCTCCTCCTTGTGGTCTAATTTGGTCTATCTCTTACTGTGATAATATTGGAATTTTTTTGCGTTTATCTCATTGTTATGTTTAGTTTATGTCCTTCTCTTTACACTTCCTCAGTTGTTATTGGTTTCATTTATATTATAAATGTGATCCCTTATTTTCTATCATGTCATCCAAATATAGCATGAGGTGCAGAAGGGGTGGAGGTCACAACAATTCTCTAGGTTAATGGAGGGATGAGATATTCATTTAAGACTTAACCTCTAAATATGTTGTTGTAGTCTCCCATGTAGAGAAGGAGAGAAGTTAGGAAGTTGGAAACTGAGGCAAGAGCTTAGGGATACTCCTACTCCAATTATGAGATTCTGGATGCGGTTTAATGCTACGTTGTGGACCCTGATAATACCAAGTGACACAAAAAGAAATATATCAATTATGTTTCTCGGCACTCGTAGATAAATAATCTTCTTACTCTGGTACTAAAACTAAAATAGATAGAAAAGTGTGATGTATTTGATTCTCTAAATACATCAAGGGTATGCTCAAGAACCCACATTTTAATATGGATAGACTTAAATCAAAGATGCCTCATGTGGAAGGACATTTTCATTGCAATTCAAATCTTGTTTCTCCTCTTAGATCGAGTGCCAAATAATATTTTTGTAATATTTCACTAGTAAATTTTGTTTTAGTATTATTTGATTAGCTCGAAAATAATTTCTTTATAATTTATAATATAAATAATTTTATAATTTGTACTCTTGTATTAGTAAAAAAGTATAATTATCCAACATCTCCACTAAATAAAAAGTATATGTTGTGATATAGTTAAAATAACTTCAGAAAGGAACATAAATTTTTTGGTTTTGGCTCTAAGAAAGTGAGGACGCAGACTCCAAGGAAGTTGTAGGTTGATAACTAACTGTCATTGACAGAGGGTTCGATTCATCATCTCAGGCAGTGGGGTGACGGACAGTCAGCCTCGTTGGGACTTGTAGTGTATAGTGGCGGCCCCGGGAGGGGGGCCAACCCCCTCCTTTAAAGATGTTGCAGCGGGCGAACATGGCCCTTTTAACTTGCATGCGGGTGGTACTTAACGGTCCAACCCTATACTGGGGGCCGAATGGTAGTCGAAGACAAAAGGTCAGTGGCTGCCTCAGGCACAGAAAAAACCCAGGTTTGTCATACTGCCTAATACATTAAAAGATTATCGCTGCTATATGAAAGATCATGCTTTAATTTGTAAGTTTATAGGCATTTGGCTTACGGAGAAAGATCTTCTGAAATGGATTTAGAATAAATGGCAACCATGAGGTTGACTTGACCTAAAATTTGGGCCCCGTGGTTTCTTTACAGTTATCTTTACTAACTTGTTCGATAAAGAACACATATTTGAAGGTGGGCCACACTTTTTTAATAATGTAGGGTTGTTGATCAGGCAGTGGGAAGAATGTTACAATCCTGATGAGGAACAATTTTTGGCAGCTCTTGTTTGGGTCTGTTTATTTGCTTTACCAATGGATTTTTGGGACCTTGATATTCTAGAAGGGATTGGTAATTATTTGGGTAGTTTTGTTAAAATTGCAGAGACAACATGTCGAGGCAGATATACTTCTTTCGCTCGTATTTGTGTATATATGAATATTTCAGACCCTCTTTCGGAATCGATCGAACCTGAATATGAAGGCAAGATTTGGCAATAGACCTTGGATTATGATCATATTCCTTTTCGCTGTCGACGCTGCCATGAATATGGACATTTGTATAAATCCTGTTTAAAAATCATCCAGAGGTTCAATTAGGTAATATTTCGGTTAACCAAGAAGTAGACCGTGACAAGGAGGAAGATTTTGTTTCCACTGCTATCAAGAGAAAAGGCCCTTGGCCGCAGTTTATTCCTACCAATAGTCATAAGTATCGCACCTCAGATAACCCTTTTGAGATCCTACAAGAATAAGGGGATTCATCAAAGGATATGATCGACATTCAACCCTCGCCCCCAGAAGTGCAGCTCGACAAAACATTGAAGAATATGCTTGACGTGCAACCCTCACCCCCAGAGGTGCAGATACATAAAACGTCTGCTATCAAACGTAAAGCACCACTTGAAAATTCTGAGCCTCATGACAGAATTGTGGAAGAGCAGGAACAGGTGATGATGGATATTGAAACATCTAAGGATGATCTTAGTGCAAAGAAACAAGTTATGAAACGAATTCTTCATGAATGGAGGAATTTAGATGACAAGTTTATTCCAGATGATCAAAAGACTCTCTATAAACAAACCTTTGAGCATTATTTAACGACACGGGCTAAAAAATCTATAAGTAATCCAGAGTCTAGTTTGTATAAAATAGGAACTCACCAAACAAAACCAGGAAAGAAGAAAAGTAGGAAAACACTCCAAGAATCTATTCAATTAGTTGGTGAAATGCTGATCAATACAGGCAAGATCATGACGTTAACAATGGTATTTCAAAAAATACCTAAACCTTAATGATGAAAATCATTTCTTGGAATATTCGAGGTTTAAATAGCCTTGGTAAACAGAGATATTTAAAAGAAAAACTGCAAATTATGTCGCTTCAAGAAACAAATATTTCTGCGCAGCGTTTTGATACAATTTGAAAGTCTTTTAACCCTCATTATGAAGTGATGGTTATAGATGCTAGAGGTACAGCGGGAGGAACTGGAATTATTTGGAATCCAGATGAAGTCATTGTTGATGATTGGTTTGGTTTACAATGTAGTCTCTCTGACTATTTTCGGCCTGTAGGAACCAAGGAAAAACTATTGATCATAGTAGTATATGGTCCTCTTATACCGGGGGAGAAACAACAATTTTTAGATAGTATATGAGGTTTGCACTTATTACATCAAGAGAATTATTGGATAATAGGAGGTGATTTCAATCTAATTTTAAACCTAAGTGAAAAGAAGGGAGGTATTCGTAGAGATGATCAGGAGATGGAGTCGTTTCGGGACCTTTAACTGATCTTCACCTAGTAGATATTCCTACTGTGAATTGCATATATAATTGGAACAATCGTAGAGGTGAATCACATCAGATAGCTTTTTGTCTTGACCGTTTTTTAGTTTCGAAAGATCTAATTAATATTGATCTGAATTTTGAAGCCTCAATTTTTCCTTCTTTAGGCTCTGACCATTGGCCTATCAGTCTAACCTTGGATATCAAGGATGTGCCACACAATAAGCCTTTTTTTTTTTGAATGGTTCTGGTTAAGATACCATACTTTCCTCAATAAAGTAAATCATTGGTGGCAATCGTCACAGATTCAAGGTCGGAACCGAATGCATACTTTTCAGTTAAAATCGAAATATATTAAGAAGGAAATCAAACTTTGGAATAAAATGCATTTTGGAAATATTCAAAACTCTATGAAAACTCTTCAGGATCGAATGAAACAAATCCAACAGGAAATCATTTCTAATGGTTGTACGGAATTTCTTGCAGAACAAGAAGGGATTGTTGTCAGTGAATTAGAAGAGCGACGGAAACAGGAAGAGATATTATGGAAGAAGAAATCTCGGGTGCAATGGTTGGAGGAAGGTGAGAAAAATACCTCCTTCTTCCAAAAATCCATGATCCAAAGATGAAAACATAATAGAATTTTCTCACTGAAGGATGAGAATGGAAAAAAAATTTTCAAGCATCATGAAATGGAAGGGATGCTGGTTAGAAATTTTCATGCTATGGTGATTGAACTTGTGAATAACAGAGAAGGTGCCATTCGACGCATTACAACGCATATTCCAACTATGGTATCATGGGATCAAAATCTTGCATTAATGCGAAGTACTACCTTTACTAAGGTGGAGGATGTGGTTAAAAATATTCCTAAATTTAAAGCTCCTAGCCCTAATGGTTTTACAGCTGAATTTTACCAGGCCTGCTGGTCTTTTCTTGCCCATCATATTTGGGAACTGGTTGAAGAGTCTAGGCATTCACGGCAGTTTTACCCAGGGTTGAATTCCACTTTTATCACCTTGATTCCAAAGCAAGCTCACATGGATACTCTTGCAGGCTTCCGTCCTATCGCCTTGTGCAATGTTATATATAAAATCTTGTCTACTATCATGGTAAATCGATTGAAACCAATTCTTCTTAATATTATTTCTCCAGAGAAAAAAGGTTTTTTTAAAGGAAGACAAATTTTGGATGGGATAGTAGCTTTCCAAGGGGCAATCCATTCTTTAAAAGTGAAGAAACTACAAGGTATGTTGATAAAATTAGACCTCTCAAAAGCTTATGATCGGTTAAATTGGGATTATTTGAAAGTAGTACTTCTCTCATTTGGGTTTGATGCTCGGTGGCTGCAATGGTTATTTTCCTTCATTTCCACTCTGAATTATTCAATTCTTGTTAATGGAGCTCCTAGTCAAATGTTTAATGCAACTAGGGGTCTCCGCTAGGGTGTTCCTATTTCCCCTTTTCTATTTATCATTGCTACAGAAGGGCTTGGCCATTTAATTAAGGACCAAATTGCTAACAATAGTTTCAACAGGCTGAATCTTTGGGGTCAGGATCTTACCCTCTCTCATCAACAATTTGTTGATGATATCATGATTTTTTCTCAAGTTTATTTAAGGGAAGCCCATTCTATTCTCCAAATCCTTAATCTTTTTATGGAAGCTTCAAGAACCATAATCAATAATGATAAATCCAATATTTATTTCTTTAATACCCCTAGTCCTATTAAACGTTTCATTGCGTGCACTCTTGGATTTCATGTAGGTCGTTTGCCTTTGAAGTATCTTGGTTTTCCGTTACATTTGTCATCACTAAATTTGGCCAGTTGGGAGAGTTTGATTACTAGCCTCCATAATCGTTTGAAAAATGGGCCCTCAGAGCACTCAATGTGCCGAGCAGAGTCATTTTGTTAAGATCTGTGCTGCAAGCAATTCCCATCTATCAACTGTCTGGACGAGTTTCTCCTAAAAACATCTGTACTACTTTGGTAAATGTTTTTAAGAAATTCCTATCGCAAGGTGCGCAAAATAATAGAAAATGGGCATTATTATCTTGGGATAAACTTGTTAAATAAAAAAGAACAGGGGGACTTGGGCTCCGGGATCCTTTTATCTTAAATCAAGTTATGGGTGCAAAACTATGGTGGAGATGGATACAGGCGGATCTGGACCTCTGGAAGCATATTTGGGAGGTTAAATATGAAACGCCTACATCATTTGTTGGAAAATTAAAATTAGATTTTGCTCCAAATAGCTCAAATATTTGGAACTTAGCGGCGGAAAACAGGGATCTGATTCATCAGCATAGTTTTTGGGATGTGCGTGGAGGGAAAACAACACCTTTTTGGGAAGACTCCTAGCAGCAGCGTGAGAAATTATTTAGTAGATTGGATTTGGGTGAAATCTTCTTATTTACAATTTTACTCGATATAAGACTCATTCAACATTATTGGAATACTCAGGTTGATGGACAATGCCGTGTCTAGAAAACAAGGGATCAATGGCTTCATGCACCGGATACGACCCAATGGAGTAATTTGGCCAGAGAATTGCAAGCTCGAGCAATAATGACGACTACTGGAGAGGACATTTTACGATGGGGATATCAGAAAAAAGGTATGTGCATGGAGGGAAAATGCCACTTTTTTGGGAAGACTCCTGGTAGAAACGTGAGAAATTATTTAGAAAATTGGATTTGGGTGAAATCTTCTTATTTACAAATTTACCCGATACAATACTCATTCAACATTACTGGAATAATCGGGTTGATGGACAATGGCGTGTCTGGAAAACAAGGGATCAATGGATTCATGCACCTGATATGGCCCAATGGAGTAATTTGGCCAGAGAATTGCAAACTTGAACAATAGCGACGACTACTGGAGAGGACATTTTACTATGGGGATATCGAACAAAAGGTATGTTTACAATTAAAGAGACCTATTTCCTTAAATCAAATAATAATTAGGATGTTGCCGCGCCAATCTGGCATAAAATCTAGAATGTAAAATTTTGGCCAAAGATTAAATATTTTATGTGGCTTTTAAGTCATAAACACATCTTGACCTGAGATCATTTTCAACATAGAGGCTTGCAGGGTCCTTTTTGTATCACGTGTCACCAAAATGAAGAGACTGTCGAACATTTATTCAACACTTTCCATTTTAGTCATGAAATCTGGTAGCAACTTGAAGCATTATTTGGCCAAACTGATCGAGATATCAGCAGTGTTAATACCACTATTTTCTCCTGGCGCAGTGGCGGTTATAAGAGTGAGGTGGTTAATAGGGCCTAGAGATTTTCTTGAGGATTTCTACTTTAGGGAGTATGGAAAGAGCGAAATTATCGCATTTTCAGAGGTATAGAAAGACAAGTTTCTCAACTCTGGAACGTTATTGTTGAGAATATCAGGGAAACAATTCTGGTGGAACGCTGGGGAGATGATGACAGATCTGTAACAGCTAGGGAGACACGAATCTTGGCTACTCTTAATCTTACTCCTCAAATGCTTGATGCTTCCTTATGGAAAGTTCAATCAAATCTAAATTCCATTCCGTCGACGTTTACTCCCCCACCGCCGCATTTCTTGAAATTTAATTTTGATGGGGCCTCTAAAGGGAATCCTGGACAGGCATGGATAGGTGGCATATCTAGAGATTCTTTTAGTAAGGTATGTATTTTTTATTCTTATCCTATGGAATATGTTACCAATAATGAAGCTGAATTGATGGATTTAAATAAGGGCTTAATTATTGCAATCCAGGAAGGTTACCAAAGGCTAGTTGTTGAGGGAGATTTAGTAATGGAAGTTGGTATTTTTAAAAAACTACAACAAGGCAATCCATGGAAGAAAATAAGTAAGAGCTGGAGAACAGCCAAACTTGTCGAAGATATTGGTAATCTTCTTTGCGAGGTCGGATCAATCATCTACACTCATGTTCACTGGGAAGGGAATGAAGCAGCGGATTATTTGGCGAATTGGGCTTGTAAGAATATAACCAGACATATTGATATTAATGACTCTCACTAGGCTCGGGTTGTGGAATTATATCCTCTACACTGTATTGTGGATAAAGACCGATCTCGTTCACCCCCGATCGAGGTGCCGGACTGCTGATTCGGGTCATGTGCATCCACGTGGTGGATGTCTTATAGTTCCTTGTGTGATCGTTATGGAGGTAGTCCTCCGATAGCAACTCTCCACTCCTCATATTGAATTTCATGCGCCAGCCATCTCATTGCACCAGTCGACTGTCAGATGAATTAATACAAGATTATGTGCGGTGGTTGAAGAGTTTTACTGTTTGTTCCATTGTTACTACCGTTTACTCTTCGTCAGGGTCTTGTATTGGAGTTCCTCCGCAAGTGATAGCTCCAAAATTGCTAGCTCTGGACTTCACGTGAATTCTCCGACGACGGGGTGGACGCAGACCGTGGTATGTTATGGCAATTCTGCGTACTCGGGGTCATGTTTCTCTATTTCAAAGGCTATGGCAAGTCAAGAGGATAAGAGTCTCAACTCTTCAATTCTGTTTGAAATGCAACAAATGAAAATGGATATGCATGCCATGTTCAAAGCACAGATTCATTTGAATGATAGGGTTGGCAAGATTGAAAAACATATGCAAATAAATCAAAGCAATCCACAGGTGTTGGGTACCACTACTCATGCTCCAGTTTCTGTGGATCTTTCTGGTTAACCATTTCAGTGTTCTATCATTTTGGACTTTGTTTGTTTAACTACTTGTTTTATTTGTAAATATTATGGACATGCTGCAGCTCTAAATTCTATAAGTAGCAGGATAAGACAATTTCGTTTTTGGTCTGTATATAACTCGATGTGGTGGCCAATAGACCTGGTTTCCTACGGGCAGGTTGAGGTCACTGCATTTGTTTTCTCTTGTATGAAAATCTGCCCCATATATTTCCAATAATAGAAAGGTACTACAAGGCTTACCAAAAAGAAAAAACTTCAAAAATATTAAGATAACTATGTAGTTTGTGACTTTTTGTTAATACAAAGCATTTCAAATTAAAAAAAAAACATAAATTTAATAAAAAAATTTAGAACTAGATTCAGAAAGTTACATTACACTTAATTAGGAATTATTTTACACCTAACCAATTAGGATGTTAAACCATGTTAAACCATTGTTTAACTTTGTTATCAATTGTTTCTTTTTCATTGCAGTTGCCAATATTAAATTGTTAATTGATTTTAAACTATGTTCGTTTATTTCAGGTTGTTATATAAACCAGCGTGATAATTACATAATAGCATAGTTCTAACCTCTTTGTGTGGGGTCTATATTTTGTTATTATTAGAGAGTGTAGTATTTTTGGTAGCTTTAAATATGTTGATGTGATTAAGATAGTGTGGGGTGCTCCATTTCAATACGTTGATGTGATTAAGATAGCGCGAGGTGCTCCATTTCATCAATTGTTTCTGTGATATATCATTATTCTTCCCTCCACACTCTTCACGGGAATATCAAGTTTTGTATACAGTCTCCCCCGCAGCGCTCGATGTTCATATATTGTATAGTGTGGAGAAATATTTTTGTATATTCATTTAATATCAAATTGCTACTATTTTGTTTAGCAGAGAAATCGTGGGCAGAAATGTCGGAGAAAAAATGATCCAGGTGGATATTGGTGGTCACCCACCTATTCCACTTGGGGCCCCACCATTGTCTCTTTCATTTTTTTAGTTTCGGCACAACTTACTATTTTTAGCAGTTTTTCGGGTCCTAAACTTTTGGAGCCATTTTGAGGCCCTAAACAACGTTTTTTGGGAAAACGGAGAGCAACATGGGTCCATGGACCGATGTTGCTCATTCAAAATTTTTAGTCCTCAGATAGATCTTTCTAACGAGGTATGGTATGCGTCAAACGGAGATCGTATGCCAAATTTACGCCCCTGGGAAATTGAAACACCAATTTACCTAAACGGGGCCCATAGTTTTGGCACTTCATCTCCTAGGGTTAGGGTTTTGGCTGTTTAGGATGTCCCATTGTTTCTAAATAATAAATAGGCCCTCGAGCCTCATTGTAACTCAGTTTAGAGGCCTGTAGTTGCCACATCTCTTCTCAGAGATAGCTACCAACGCCCTAGCTAGTTTTATTTCCATTATGTCTGTAAGCAAATTTTAGTTCTTTGATATTAATGAAATGAAGTGCTATTTCCACTGCATCTCTATATTTATGGTTATGTTTTTATTCTGTTGCGTTCCTACATAAATCCGGATCAGTGGTATCAGAGCGGTCTGCTTTTTCTCAATCCTTCTTTGCATGTCCCCAGCGAGGTCAGGGTATAAGGAGTTAGGGCTCGATCTGGTGGAACCTTTGCAAGATCAGCATCGCAAACCCCAACGGACGCCCATGGGGGACGATAAGAGAGATGAGGGAGTAGGAGATCCTATCAAAATATTTCTCGAGGAGGCCCTCGAAAAACAAAGGAACGCGATGATGGATAACTTTTCCCAGATCCTTCAACGCTTGCCCACTGGTGACGCATCTGCATCCAGCAGCCACTCTGGAGGTGTAACTTCTTTTAAGGTACAAGTAAATTTTGAAATTCCCATATTTGAGGGTCAAATAGATGCAGATGCCATAGATAGATGGTTGAATCTATTAGAAGGATATTTCTCGATTCATGACTTTTCTGATAGGGAGAAGATTATTTTTGCACTCCTCAAAGCTGCCCCCCATTTCAAGGACTGGTGGGAAACCCACTGTGAGAAAAAGGACAAGACAGAACCCTCTCTGTTCTCAGCCGTACCCACTTGGAATTATTTTCGAGGCGCCATCAAGGAACAATACTATCCTGTGGGGAGCTATGAGGACAAGTACATACAATGGACCACGTTGCAACAAAAAAGGGATCAAGATGTGCATGAGCTGACGAATCTGTTCCATACCCTACGTACAAAGTTGGGTATCAAAGATTCAGAGAAACATCTGGTGCTAAAGTATCAAAATTGTCTGCACAGATACATTAAGGAGGAAATGGAGTTCCTCAACATCTCTTCGCTTGGTACGACATACCGGTATGCTACCAAGATTGAGCAGAAATTCAAACAGAAGAAGCAAGACTTTGGATCTGCGAATCAAAAGCAAGGGAAAGGTGCTCCCAAACCACAAAACAAAGGACAGAGCCAAGGTATGGCAACTCAAGACAACTTGTTGAAGCCATAAGAAAAGAACAACACCACAAAGCCAAAGAAGGACATGGGAAAGTGGTGTGAGTTCCATAAGATATCCACTCACAACACAAGTGAGTGTCGGGCCAAGCAGTCGCTGGTGGCCGAGATGTGGGCTTCTGAGTTAGATGCATGCTCTGACTCTGAATCAGAACCTAACAAGGGGAATAACAAAGGGAAACTGATTATTGATGCGGATCCCAATGCCACTGTTGCCACTACAAAGATCTAGAAGGAGGAACCGGAAGATCCAGAGGAGGAGGAACGACTCTTCCATTCCCAAATGTGGGTAAAGGGCTCCTCGGTACAGTTCATTGTCGAAAATGGGAGCCAAAAGAACCTCATTTCAGCAGAAGACGTGAAGCGGTTGGGCTTGCCGACCACAGCTGACCCACATCCATACACCATCAGGTGGCTTCACCAAGGATGAGATCTCCGCGTCAGCCAGCAGTGCTACCTTCCCTATAGCATCAAGCCCTTCATGGATGAGGTATTATGTGATGTTGCTCCTATTGATGTTTCTGATGTATTATTAGGACAACCTTACTTGTGGAAGCTTCATGTTGTGTATGAGTCTTGGCCTCGCGTTGTTATTGTTACTTTGGGAAATAAGTTGTACAGGATACTAGAGGTACCACCTCTTGCCGCTATCTCTTTGGTTACTGCAAAACAATGCAGTAAGCTCATTTCCCAAACTAGGAAATTCATTTTTCTGATGATCCGCCCCTAGGGAAAGAAGAAGACTATGGCCACAACCTCCAGACAGGGATCCTCTACACAACAACAACAAATGCATAAGGTTGTGGAGGAGTACGAGGACATATTCACCTCACCCACAGGGGTTCCTCTGCACTGTCAAGTCAAAGACCCGTTTGATCTGACCCCAGGTGCACCGCTACCCAATGGACCGATCTATCAGTGCTCTGTTCTGGAGAAAAATGAAATCGAGAGGTAGATTCAGGAGTTGTTGTAGAAAGGTCACATCCGACCAAGTTCATCACCTCATGGGAGCCCGATCCTGTTGGTACAAAAGAAGGATGGGACGTGGAGGCTCTGTATTGACTATCAGGCATTGAACAAGATCACTGTCTAGAATTTGTACCCGATCCCATGGATTGATGACCTTCTGGACCAAATCAAAGGTGAAAAATATTTCAGCAAGATTGACTTGAATTCGGGGTATCACCAGGTACCGATTGAACCCTCTGATGTGTGGAAGATTTCCTTCAAAGCCAAGGAAGGTGTTTTCAAATGGCTGGTCATGCGTTTCGGGTTGACGAATGCTCTTGAAACCTTCATGAGGATGATGGAAGACATCTTGCGGCCATTCACCAACTCATTTGTAGTGGTGTACTTGGATGACATTCTGATCTTCAGCTAGACTTAGGAAGAGCACCTTCACCACATCTGACAAGTCCTCCAAACACTGTGGCAACACAAGTTGTGTGCCAATTTGGAGAAGTGCACTTTTGGCATGACCTAGGTTTAATATTTGGGATACATTATTGATGAAACGGGGTGCATGTGGATCCAGCCAAGATCCAAGTCATTTGGGATTGGCTAGCCCCAACCACTATAATAGAGCTTCGCAGCTTTCTAGGTCTTGCTAATTTCTACTGGAGGTTCGTGTTGGGATTCTCTCATATCACTTGGCCCTTGAGTCAAGTTACCAAGGGAGGAGCGAGAAAAAAATTCTTTTCGTCAGAACCTCAATAGAAGGCATTCATAGAATTGAAAAATCGCCTCTTTTCTGCCCCAGTGCTCACTTTACTAGACTTGCAATAGCCATTTGAGATCGAGACAGATGCCTTTGACTATGCTATTGGGGTAGTTCTTACTCAACAAGGATATCCAGTGGCATATCACAGTCAGACATTGTCTGACATAGTTCGCAAGTATCCCACTTATGACAAAGAAATTTATTCCATTGTGCAAGCTTGTCGACAATGGAAGCATTACATTTTGGGGAAGGAAACAATCATCCACATAGCCCATCGGCCCCTGTAGTTCATACAGACACAAGGGAAGTTGCAGAATGATCACCATCAGAAGTGGTCCACATATATGCAATAGTTTCATTTAAACATCAAGTACAAGAAGGGTAGCACCAATAATATTACAGATTGCCTCAGCCGACCACCGATCGTGGCGCTCACCACCGTGCTCAACTCTTATGGGCATGAGACTTCTGATTGGCCACTTCTCTATGAGAGTGACCGAAAATTTGGCCACACTTACAAGGAACTCTTGGGGGGTAAGCAAGTTCGAAATTTTCACCTCCAAGATGCACTTTTATGTCACCTGGGACACCTTTCTGTTCCTTCAAGCGAGCGTGCCAAGATGATATGGGAAGCACACTACAGTCGAGTCGCTGGGCATTTCAGGGTCGAGAAAACAGTAGCAATCCTGTAGAAGTATTTCTATTGGTCGAAACTTCGAAAGGATGTCGAGAAGCACATCAGATCTTGCACTACTTGTGCCATTGCCAAATCGACCATCAAGAAGCAAGGCCTATATACTCCGCTACCTACCTGTAGTTGACCTTGGGAATCCATATCCATGGATTACATGTTGGGTCTGCCTTCTACTAAGCAGGGAAATGACTGTGTTTTCTTGGTCGTCGACAGATTCTCGAAGATGGCCATTATGGTGGCCGGCAAGAAGAATATCACAGCAGAAGCCGCTGCTAAACTCTTCTTTGAACGAGTGTGGGTGCACTTTGGGATCCCACAGTCTATCATATCAGATCAGGATAGCAGGTTCCTCAGCACATTTTGGTCCAGCCTCTTGTCAATTTTGGATACCAAGCTCACCAAGTCCACAACTTTCCATCCCCAAACAGATGGCCAGGTAGAGGTCATCAACAGAATGATTGTACACATTCTACACATGTAAAATTCAAAGAATCCACGCACATGGGATGAGAGCCTCCCAGTTCAACACAGTTCAATCGGCCATAGCCCCTTTTAGGTGGGCTTGGGATTCCAGCCACTTGTCCCATTGACGTAGCCATCCCATTTGCAGCTGCTCAGGCCGATTCAGCTCATGTCCAGTCTGAAGTTGACAAAGCAAGTAGCTTCATCGAGCGCATTCAACACATCCGCCAACAGGTTCATGATATATTGGACAGAGCCAACGCCAAGTACAAGCAACGCTATGATCAACACTGCGTGCCACATAGCTTCCAGGTGGGCGACAAAGTATGGCTACATTTGTAGAAGGAGCACCTCACGGGACCCCATCACAAGCTTCGCCCGCTCTGATACAGACCGTACACCATAACCAAGGCTGAGGGAACAATGCCTTCGAGCTTAGTATTCCAGCATTCCTTGGTTTTCACCCAGTCTTCAATGTGGATCACCTTCGTCCTTACTTCCCACCTCTACTGGACACCTCAGACATTGCAGAACAACTCACACCAACAGAGTTAAACCCAGACTGCATGGAACAGGCCACCATAGATTGTATCATGGACATGAAAATGAAGAACACTCACCAATAGAAGATCCAACTGTATCAAGTTGTCAAAGCTAACCAACTCCTACACCAAGGAAAGTTGTTCACCAGGGACCAAGTTTAGCAGAAATTTCCTCATCTCATGGAGGAACTTAACGCAATGGGGAACATTGATTCCTAAGGGGGGCGGAATGATCCAGGTGGATATTGGTGGTCACCCACCTATTCCACTTGGGGCCCCACCATTGTCTCTTTCATTTTTTCAATTTCGGCACAACATACTATTTTTAGCAGTTTTTCGGGTCCTGAACTTCCGGAGCCGTTTTGAGGCCCTAAACGACATTTTTTAGGAAAATGGAGAGGAACATGGGTTCACGAACCGATGTTTCTCCTCCAAAATTTGTAGTCCTCGAATAGATCTTTCTAACGAGGTATGGTACGCATCAAATGGAGATCATATGCCAAAGTTACGCCCCTGGGAAGTTGAAACACCAATTTACCCAAACGGGGCCCATAGTTTTGGCGTTTCATCTCCTAGGGTTAGGGTTTTGGCTGTTTAGGATGTCCCATTGTTTATAAATAATAAATAGGTCCTTGAGCCTCATTGTAACTCATTTCATAGGCATGTAGCCGCCACATCTCTTCTCAGAGATAGCTACCGGTGCCCTAGCTAGTTTTATTTCCATTCTGTCTGTAAGCAAATTTCAGTTCTTTGATATTAATGAAATGAAGTGTTATTTCTGCTGCATCTCTATATTTATGGTTATGTGTTTATTTTGTTGCATTCCTACATAAATATGGATCAAAAAATGTGCATTGGAGTTTGTGTTTCTTGCTTTTTACACCATTTGCCATAAATAGTTTATTCTGCACTGCCAATGCAAATATTTGTTTCACTGAAATCACCTCCTTCGTTGTTCTACTTTTCTTTTTTTCATGGTGCAATAAGAATGTATATTAATCTATGAATCTGTAGTGAGTCATGTTTACTTGAATTTGGGAAAACGAGAACTTTATCATCAAAGAATGAATTTGTATTCATATACAGTGCACAAGTCATGAATGCTTATTATAACAACATCTTTTCTAATGTGGGGAATAACAAATGTTTTTGAGATACCAAGAGAACATTGTTTGATCACATTATGTTCAATCAAATTCTTCGTATACTGTGATTGTTCATACCAACATACTTAATCACTGAAAATCCAATTTTGATCTATTCGTTGTGGAGCAAGTCAATGAAGTTTTTAGGGTTATGGTTTTTCGATTATATTGATGTAGAAACTCATACTATAAATATCATAATTTTATGGCATCAACTTAGTATACAATTTCATCTAACATTTCTAGTTGTAAATTTTTCTATCAAAAGTAATTAGAATATTTTATACCTATTCGATTATATTGATGTAGAAACTCATACTATAAATATCATAATTTTATGGCATCAAATTCGTATACAATTGCATCTAAAATTTTCAGTTGTAAATTTGTCTATCAAAAGAAATTAGAATATTTTAAACCTATTATTATTTAGAGATAACTTTAATATTTATAAGAATTGTTATAATTTTATTCTGTTAGCCTCTTTCTCGTAAATAATTATAAATCCAAAATAAATTGGATTAGTTAAATATTGAAAATTAAGATTTTATGTCCAATTTTCTATATTATGTTAGTTCATCTTGATTAGGAGTTATTTTAGGCCTAGCTCCTAGATAGTGTGTGTGGTTGAGATATTTTATCAACCAAGTTGTCCAAGATAGACACACTCTGTTGAGACAACTTCGTCATATATTTAATTGTATTATTACATTCTTTTAATAATGAATGATATGTGAGGAATGCCATAAGGCTCGTAGGCCTTTTTCACCATCTTTGTGTTTCTATGTTGCTGGTGTGTTTTTGGTGCATGTTAATTCTTTTTAATATTCAACATGTGGTATCAAAGCATTTGGTCATGTGACTATTGGGTCGTAATTCTGGAGGGAATGAAGGCACTGGAGTGGATCTCCAATGGTTTTTGGAAGTGAATTTTTTTAATTTTCTGAGGAGGGGAGACTTTGATAATATCTAACCCTCATGCTGGTGTGTGGTTGAGCGAATGTTCCCAAGGAGGATGTAGAGAGAGCTGCAGTTACTCATTAGATGTGAAGTCGATTGTTTGCTCGAGAGCCTATCATAGGCAGCTCTGCGGTCATGTCTAAATAGGGATGGGACTATGTGTAGCTAATACGTTGTTGTGTGAGCATAAAAAAATTGTGAACATACTCACAAGCGAGCCTATTTTGTAGAGGTAGCTGAGGAAAATGTTGCAGTGATTTAAAATCTGGAATTGTAGTGATTTATTGTACCAACACCCTCTACTATTTTCATAATGCGTGCCCATCAATTCAGTGGCAGAGAGGAATTTCATTGTAAAAGTATCTTGCCCATGGAAGCCACGATCGTTCTCAAGCTACCAGGAGTAGAGTAAATTTTTGAAAGAATTGTTGTGTTATGATTGGTTTTCCCATTAGATCTGTAAGGAGACAAGGACATCTGTTGATAAACATGATGACTTGGTGTGTGCTACGCAGACTGTGTGTGCTCGTGGGTGATTGCTAGTTATGTGGACAGACCTATATTTTGAGGACACAACATGATATCATTGCATACAAGGACATGTTAAATAGAAGAAAATGCCACAAAAATGGAAGAAAATGACAAATAGCCAAGAGAAATGACTTCTTGAAGATATGGCAATGAATTCTAGTAAGGAAATAATTTCATGTTTTATTCACTATGCATCTTAGTGAAAGTTTTTTTTTTTAAGCACGAAATGTAACCTAAAAGTTTTTGAGGTAGATCCATTGTTTTTATTCTTCTATTTTCTCATGAAGAGAAGTGGGTCACTTGTTTAAATGAGAAGTGTCGTGAAAGAGCGTTGATTGTCAGCATGTTAATGCAGTAGATGTTGTAGTCTTTTATTTTCTCATGATGATTGCAGAACCATCGATTAGAGAGAGTCATACCAAAAAACATTACTTCTCCAAGTGAATTAAAAGTGTAATGCATGTTTCCTGTGTGATTTGTCTTTATTTTTAGAGCTAAGCGAAGGAGTTGAGGTTCCATAATCAACTATTCAGGACAGAGTCCCATTCCTCTACGGAACTGATTTAAATTCATATTTGTGTTCATAATCCATCAAATCGAGAAACTCAGAATATGGAGGAGATTGTCTGATGAATTCAAATTATTCATTGGCTTGATTAGAAAACTCTTGGGTGAAGCCTGGTGCAATAAAATTTGACTGGTGTCTTTGTTGGAGTTTCTTGGTGTTGGAAATTGAAATTAAGGGTGTGGATATCCTCACTATAATGATATGTGAAGTTTAGAAAAAAATCTCTTTTGGAGCCCAATATCCTTGCTTTTGTATCAATCAACACATCCAAACTTTGATGGATGTTTTTCTCTATTATCGGGTCTTAAAATTCACCCTTGGAAACTCCAACATCTCTCTCTTTTACTTCCCTATTTACTTCTTCTTCATAATCACTATAAGTAATGACAGAGAAACTAGTAGTGTTATGCTTGTTATTTTTGTATAGATCCACCTAATTTGAGGAGTACCTAGCTTGAAATAGGCATGTTTTCCTGGGTTGATTGCACAACCTGAATAAGGAGGATGAATTCATTGACAGATTATTGGATTGATTGAAAAAATCATCATTTATTGTTGAACTAAAATATGGCTCCAGTACAGAGTTGGATCACTAATCGACAGTCGTAATAGTTGGTGTTGCATCAGAGTAAGTTTTAAAATGAGAAAGGACATGATATAAGGAGAGGAAATTTAATTATTTTTATTTATAGGAAGGATAGGCTCTGGAAGTAAATTTTTGTATTGCACCATACCTACATCTTCCTCTCGATAAATGCATCAAGGAGCCAATGCATTGAAAGAGCCAGTATTTTCATTTTTTTGTAGCTTTCATATCATATGTATTGTGTGTCGAGAACATTCTAAGTATGCTGGGAAATATGGATTTGGAGCAGAAATGTTGTTGAAATTTTTTTTGTGGAGCATTGAATATCAACAAAGTGTCAGAAGCAGATGTCGATGTCAAAGTGTGTTTTGTCGAAGGTATAACAGCTTGGGCCCTGAGGTGTATGTAACATTGTGTTGAACATATTTGCGCAATAAAAATCCTTTGTCATTTGTGACTTTAGTTGTCCCTATCCAAAAACCACCCAACTTTGAGCACTCCAATTCGCAAGGCAAGTACCAACAACTTCATGTAAACTTGGGTTGCTATGCCTCTCATCCAAATCTCTATCATCATCCAAAATTTGAGAATCATCTTCCTAGTTGCTAGAATGTATTCCATGATAAGCTAGATGGCGCCTTAGCATTTGATATTCCCATGCATTGGTAATGCCAGTTGCAGTAGTTTTCGAATTCCAATCAATTTTGGCACTGACACATTTCGTTATTTCATGTAGGAGTGCTACCGGCCACCTTCTCTTGATGTTGTTTTCCTGCTGCTTCACAACCTCCTAAAATTATTGCCGTGTGCAAGGATCAATTTATTTTTTATGGCCAATCATTAGAATCAATATAAATAACAAGTAAGTCATGAGATTTATAAAATTCAAGGTTTATTCGATGTCAAGTTGTCCAACCACCATGTGAAGTTTGAAATATGTGATATGTTGGAGTCGTTGGAGAGTGAAAATCAATGTTAACATCTGTTGAGAGGTGCAAACCATGACGAGGAAAAAGCTTCTTGAGTCAGTTGAATTCATTATCCATCCATCATGAATGAGATGCATGCAGTTGTGTAAATTAAGGAGGAACCGTTCGAGGAAGCCTTTCATGAAGGTTTCAACTAAAACATGGAGCAATATGTGTATGGAGAAACCAACTTATGTAGCCTGGAAGTCAAAGGTAAAATAATGAAGCTTTTGTAAGGGAGAGATAAGGATGACCTGAAATTATTTTTGTAATTTTTTGGTGAAACAAGGGGTATATTTGGTAATTTTTTTGAGTTATAAGTGTGAAAACATTTGTATTTAATTTTGGGAGACATAGGTGATCATAGAATTTTTGGATGAGATAAAAGGTGCATTAAATTTTAAATTTTGGAGAGATAAGTGTGCTTCTTTTTAAGTGGAGTAATAAGTTCTAATCTGGATAAATATGGTGTCATTTCTTTTTTTGTATTTGGATCGATAAGTGCACATGGTTTTTGAAGATATTTTCTTCCAAAATTTGTGAGTGTGAGATTCTAATTGTTTGAGAAAGCTTCAATGCCAATATTGTAAAATATGAAAGTTTGATGACCTCAATACTTAATAAAGACATATTATTTGTGGTGTTGAAGTGTCCTAGATCCGCTCAAAATTGAATAAGGGGATCTTAGGTACACCATGTGTGTGTTTGTGATGGCGTGTGGTTTTTATGGCTTTATGATGTTGCTTATGATTTGTGTCTAGATTTGACACATAAATGATCTCATTCAACACACACATAAAGTTCAATGCAATAAATCACAACACCTGTAATGAAGTAGCTGCAACGAAGGATAATTAAACTCAAGACATGCATTTGTGCATGTACAAGAAACAATCAAAGATGTTAAAATTGGAATTCTACCTCAATAAGCAAATTCACTCAATAAAATCAAGTTAATGAATATGGAAACTCCAACATTTCATAGCAAAGTCTACATAAAAATTCTTGCACATAGATTTAAGAACTCGTAATCTAAGTTGGATTGTAAGGATGCACTCTCAGTTGAAACCGACAGCCAAGTTTTGAATTGATAAGAGGTAAAGAGCGTCAATTCTCTTCAATTAATTCAAATTAAGACAATTGAATTCATTGGTTTAAGTGAGTCATTAAAATCATTGTAAGTTTTTTTGGGTGCATTTTCAATAGCGTTTGACACCCTTCTTTTTCCAATAAGAACAATCAAGTCAATACAATGTTCACAACATCAAGCGAGCCAACATCAAGTTCATTGAAGCAACCATCAAAGAAAGTGAGTGAGTTCAACTTTAACGCAAGTAAATGTAATATTCAAAGAACAATCAAGAAAGTTGGAATCTACATCAAGCAATCGTGAGTTCCAGTGATGAAGCAAGAGATCAAGAAAATTCGAAAGAAAGCGAGCGTGTTGTTCAAATCAAACGAGTGAATTCAACAAGTTCAAGTAAGTTCAAGACAAGAGAGCCTAAATTCAAGCGAGCGAGTTCACATGGCACATCACATCTAGCTGTTACAAGTTATTCACAATTTAATTATATCAAGTGCTAAAGACATGGTGTAAATCAACAAAGCAACTCTTGATGAAATTTCATGGCACCTACAACAGACAAACGAAACAATCAAGTTCCTTCGATTAGAGTCGCAACTGAAAATAAATGTTTTGCAAGAGCGGAGTGATGCTTCCTAGTCTTCAAACCATACAAATAAATATGATAAGCAATTCATGCCAACACCTTCAAGTGTTGAAGTTGTCCAAGTTCAACTTTCTTCCAAACCAATCATCAAGCCATGGGAAGAAATTCAAAGTAACAGAAATCGAAGACGATGAGGATATGAAAAGATGATGAAAAATTACATATCCCAGATTATTAAAAGGCCATCAAGTTCATCAGTGTAGGATTTTTTGAACAAATCGCATCAACAATTTCTGTGCTAGTTGCAGACAAACCGACATGCACGCAAACTTAAGTTGCAATCAAACCAAGATGCTCACATTTTCAAAGAACAGGTCGTATAGAAGATCATTGTTTTGATATCCATCCTTGTCACTTGTGACAAGCCAAATCATTCATCAGAGAAATGGTGCAACCAAGACCAGATTGAAGATCAATTATGAATGGATTTGTCTTTGGGAACAATTGTCGACACTCAAAAGATTGTATAAGTTTTACAACCAAATTCAATCACACCTTATGTAGGTGACAGACAAGATAATATTGCACTCTCATGCAGTTGAGCAGGGGAGTAAACCAGTGCAACACTCCTACACCTAAAGGGGGGAGTTCAAAAATACTTTCCAGATGATTGGCTCTCCTTTCAGCTGACAAAGGGGGGAAAAGGTCAATCAAAATGACGACGGTTCTTAGATTGAAAGTATCGACAATATTAGCTTAGCAGCCAATGGGCATCTTCAGTAGCCAATGGGCATCTTCAACACCCAATGGGCATCAACAAATTCTGTAGTGGGTGGTTACACCAAAAGAAAGAATGAGTAGTTTTTTGTAACATAAACAAAAGCAACAATGACCAATGGGTGATCATCATCAGCCAGTGGGTGATCATCAAGTAGCCAGTGGCCACTTTCATCATCAACAAATTCTTTAGTGGGCATTGTGAAATTTTTTCAGTGGAAAAAGGATGATGATTTAAAGAAAAGGATAAACAGATCCTTTTGCATCTTGGCACATGATGGATTTTTCAAGCAAAATTTGTAGATGAATCAAACATGCAGTTGACTCATGGTCTCTTTAGATTATAGTTTTTTCGGCATCCATCTTTGGCAGTTTTTCAAGAACTGTTGTTGAGGAGCAACAATTTCATCATGAGAACTTGGAATATGATTCCTCGTTCTTATTTTGACTTTATCATTGAGGGGGGGAAGGTTAACCTCTTTATAATAAAAAATTATAAATCCAAAATAAATTAAATTAATAAAATATTTAAAATTAGTATTTTATGCCTAATTTTCGAGATTATCTTAGTTCCTCTTGATTAGGAATTAGTTTAGGCCTATCTCCTATATAAGTGTGTCTGGTTGAGATATTTTCTCAACCAAGTTGTCCAAGATAGACACACTATCTTGAGACAACTTCCTCATCTATTTAATAGTATTATTACATTCTTTTAATAATAAAGAGTATGTGAGGAATGTCATAAGGCTCTCAGGCCTTTTCCGCCATGATTGTGTTTCTATGTTGCCGATGTGTTTTTGGTTCATGTTAATTCTTTTTAATATTCAACATATTCATATTGGAGAATCCTAATAGAATATAATACGAGTCTCATTTGTTAAATGATAGAAAAAATTGTGAGATGGAAACACATAAGTTTTTTGGATCTATGTTTGCTATTAATTTTGAATCAATTGTCATAATTTCATGTTTCTTTAGTTACGATCACGTTTTTAAAAAAACCACATTAAATTTTTCTATATTGAAACATTTACTTGAATTTCCAAACTATTTTCAGAAGTGATTGAATTCTTTTAAGATGGAAATGCTTATGGAATTGTAGAACTATATGGTACTGTTTCGATTTAAAATCAATACACTTTTAAATGGAGAAAAATCAATAGATTTGATTTGGGATTCGATATAGAAACTCTCCTTCTTTGAACGACTTCCACTCAATTGTTGTGTAGATCAACCGATATTTCACTTGAGACAATGAAGGTAATTTCACTATAAAAAAAAATTGCATTAGGAGAACATGAGGAACTGTGTGCCTAGAATGGTCTAAGAAGAAGGGACACAAACTCATCAATACACAGTTTCTATCAACATCTTTTTTCCCACACACCCTTTATTATGAATGTGGATGCCAACCTAAATAAGCACTAAAAAGCTATTTTTTATTTATTCACTAAATAATAGGTGAATAAGGGTTTTAGGGTTACAATGTTTAACTATATGGATGTAGCAATGCATACTATAAATATAATAATTTTATAGTATCAAATTTGTATACAATTGCATCTAACATACTACAAAATTTGACGACTACTTAGCAAGAAGTGAGGGTACTATGAAAATAGAGAGTTTCACGTGCTATATATTGGGTATACATAGAGGGTCTAATGATGGTACTCGGCCCAATATTTCAGAGTGCTAACGAAGGAGAATCAACCAATACAATTACTAAAAGATGACTTTTTGACAATTTCTTCAAAATAATGGCAATCATAGATACAAAAAATTGTCATGTTTCCATATTGGACCTCACACTTCTCACCAACCCATAGATTTTAGTTCTTTCTATTTATTACCACATGAGGCTCAAATTATATTATATTAAGATTCTACAGTATCAAAAAAATTATAATAATCATCCTAAATTTTAAATTAATATCCAAATCATAATGGGCTTAAATTATTCTAATTTATTTTCATAGATAAAATTACCACTAAAAATGTTAGATGCAATTGTATACCAATTTGATACCATAAAATTATGATATCTATAGTATGAATTGCAACCATATAGAAAAAAATCATATTTAAGGTTCTACGAAACCAAGTATTCTTATTGAATCATATCTATCGAAATATTTTGAAACACTAAATCGTTCGTTCCTCTTCAATATTGTATTATTTTTTAACTTTTCTAATGAATGGATTGACTGGATCAAGTTTTTAATATATATTTTTTTATGTAATACTCTCTTCCAAAATCTCTCAAGTTAATTGACATGTTGAGCTAAACGTGTGATGAGAGGCTACTATGATATGATTCAACTCCCCATGAACATTTAAGGAATTGGAACTAACACAGCAGAACCAATATAACCTTCTGCACATCCTACAAAATCTCCAGGAGATAACCCTCCCTTCTAGGTGACCAACCACTAGGAAAATTAAAATTTGAAGGGATTAATCCCCGAGTCACACCATTTCCAAGGCATTCGTGCGAAACATAGCCATAGTTACTCCCATGAGTCTGCTTGAGTGTGATTATATGCTCTTTCTGGGAGTGCTATGCCAGGAAATATGACATTTAAGGGTAATTTTTAGGGCTAGGACCGAGTCAGTTCCAAAAAAAACATGGAATTTACATAAATGAAAAATAACATCGGGACAATGATGCCAATGAAAATGATTTAATAAGTACTTGACAGTGCCCCCACTAGCCATCATACTAATTTCGTAAAACATGTCACAAATATGCATTCTACATGTCATAATAACATATATGACCATAGGGGTCTCATACTTGTATGAGAATCGCTAAGAAGCATTGATGCCTTATCACAATAGTTGTATTAACATACACCAGGTCATAGATTCCTCTTTCGCTCATTCATAATTAAGAAAATATGAGATCCATACATCATCATTCTCATAAAACATACTCATAACCAACATATAAACAACAGAGATAACAAGGATAAAACTGTCATAAATCTGACATATGAACCAATACATTTACCCATAAAATACCATGGAAAGGAACTCTTTTTAATTAATGCCAAATCCAACTAGCTATAGGACTTCCACATTCCACCTGAACTTATATTGGATGAAACGAATCCCTCTTCAGCGAATCACCCCCACACCATATTGCAAGCGTCAATGTGGGACTGAAAGCCAAATAAATCATCGAGGGCTTCCCAAGGCTAAACTACCTCACCCTCATCAATAGAACATTGATTTACCTTAATCTCCACTAGATCACTAAGCCATAAAGAAGCATCGATGCCTCTAGATATCTCTACCAAAACAGTGAGGAATTTGTCTATCTGAACCTCTCATCTTTACCTTTTACTATGCCATTACCGGTAAAGGGATTCCTAGGCCTATGATCTCTCCACCCTCTGAGATTTACTATGTATCCAAAGATGGGATTCTTAGGCACAAACAAGGGTATTCATCACTGAGCTTTACCGTGCATCCCTCCACTCACCAGTCAAGGGATTCCTAGGCTCAATCAAGGTGTTCACATCTAGGTTTTATCAATTATCCAATCTAGGGATTCCTATGCCTTATAAATAATCCTGATAGAACCCCACTCAGCTTCTTGAAATCTAGCTCAACCAATTATAAAAGAACCCACCACACCATCGCTATCCAAAAATGGCAACGAAAGGTTGGAGAACATTATCGCACCTGACAAAACCAATGCCAATGACAAGAAGAGATCCAAGAACACATTTTTTATAGATTTATATCGTTCTTTTCTTTGATAATTTCATTTCCTCATGAACACATTAAATTCACCCCATAAAATCATAAAATTATTCATATTTTCACCGTAATTCAGCAGCGTATGCAACTATATAGAAATAAAAATATCATCATCATCAACAATGCAACGGAACAATAGAAGAAAAGCATTCACAGTAAGAGACATCAAGATTTTTCAAAGACAAGGAAAAAACCATATAAGGGGAAATCCCTTGGAAATTATTCTTTTCAGATTTTTATCAAATGATTCAGAAAAATAGAGTACAATGGTCCATATCTTCATTTATGTAGCTAACCATCAAAACAACTACAACATCAATGAAATGACAACAATGTATATACTCTGAAATCTTATTCTGAAGTATGTATTGAACTGTCACTCCTTCAAGTTAGTTGTCAAAACCTGCAGTCACTGAGAGAAATATTAGGAAGAAACATATTTCATATTTAAGTTCTTCGTCACATAGAGGAGGTCACATCCGAGCAACTCTAGTTTTTGTATTCGCTCCCTTAAGCATGAAAAGAGAGCGATTTGCATCTGAACTAAACTGTGAAAAACCTAATCTCTCAGTCACATGCACGGTGAGATGTTCATGAAACTAGAAGGCTCCATTCACATGCATGAGATTCTCTGGGATAAATTGTGGTTCAGATCCTCCTGTTCTATGCCTGCGAATGGGGCCCAAAAACCCTAAATCCGATATGTGAGCCTCACACCCTGCAATTTCACCCTCAAAGCGAACATATTCCTTCACAGGTGAGAGTCAAACCTATGTGAGCCAAAAACTAAGATAGATATGTGCCTCATCATTCTGTCTAAATGTGCTAGGGGTCACTTTTATTTATAGCCTTCCAAGGTGTTACACTTTTCTTTAGGGCCAACCTTATCAAATAACACATGTGTATGAGGCCGATGCGATCCAATGTACATGAGAGGGTTCATAAATTCAAAAACAAACTTCCATTTTTGCAAATGAGGTGATATTTAGGTCAGTTTTCGTCCTACCTCAAAGAGGAATTCAAGGCAATCATATTCTCTGTCGTTTGATATTTTCAAGGTGGAATTTGGCTGAATTTGAAAAAATTAACACTCCTTCTCAACTAGGAAGGATTCCACCTACGAATATTTGCCTATTGATCATCATATCAACTTGTCATTTTGTCATCATGTTGTCACCATCTCAAGTATCACATCATATTAAATCATCAATTTTCATCACATTCCATCACTTTCTTATTCCTATATATCTCTTTATTGTCCCTTCTCATATGTTGAACATCCTCGAATATAAAAGAAGAGGAATTTGTCATCAGAGGGTAGCCTAAGCTACCTCTCTCTATTCATTGGGCTATTACCTGGAATATCATCAGTTGGGAGTCAATTCACATCATCATAAAAAAAAAGATCATCAGGGTGCACATATTAAATGGTAACCACATCAGGGATCTACTACGTGACCCATAATATCATAGGGGATCTATATAGCTACAAACCCATATTGATCAATAGTATATCTAAACATATAGGGGAGAACATATCAACCCTGGGATAACATCGGGGAGCTCAATATAAACCTAAAAAAAAATAGGGTTATCTAAACCCAATCCTATTGCCCACTAATCTTCCCATCGATGACTCTAAGTAGTCATGTGGTAGAAAACCTTCATCATATTATACTTGGGTTGTACACTCCAAGTACACTCTCAACTAGCTAGTGAAACAATAATTGGTATTCCCAATAATCCCTTCTCGTGGGTATGATGCCAGCTGGGGTATAGTTTGCATACATCAGATTGGGGAGAATCATCTTTGACCCTATGAGGATAGGGAAGCAACATATCCAAACCTATGGATAACACATAGGGGTGACACCCTATTATCGAGAGTTCCCTCAACCCCAAGAGCGCTCCATATCAATTCTGTTATCACTTCATAATTCTCAATATTAGAGGTAACCATAAACCTACTTTTAATCCTTAGGATCTAGCCTTCCTAATGCTCAGAGAGGACTCTCTCTCTATTATTTATCTTTTTTGATTTAAATTGATTTTAGGCTAGTTATGTAGGGTAAATTGGTTTTGGATTTTGATTTTATTTGGTGGTGAAATTACTTACTTAGATGGATAGACGTAGGTCTATATTCCATTAGGCTAATGGAGTCAATGTGTCAAGCAATCAGATTAGGATCAAGCTATAAAGGGAAATGGTTACACTGCAAGATAGCTAAGTTACTTCAAATATTCAAGGTTGATGGTGAAAATGGTTTCAATCAAGGTAAGAGAGAAATTAAGAGTTCTCAAATCCAGATAATGAGTGAAAAGGTAGAGGTCAATCTAAACTAGGGAGAAATTAAGGGTTCCTTAGTCTAGATATCAATGGAAAGCATGTAAATGATAAGCAATTCAAGACAGAGAGCTTTTAACATATTCTAAGATAACAATTCTTGATTTATCATTTACATTTAGAACAACATACAAGTATTGATGAAAAAAATAAGAAATTGATAAAGAAACAAGTGAAAATACTTCATTCTAGTGGCCCAACACATGAATTATATAATATGATGCGTTATTGTTTTAATCTAGTCTGCTGAGTTGAAATTGGTACAATCACCCTTAGGTTCAGAATAGTACAACTATAGAAATGTTCAGCAATTCATCCACACTCAATACTTCCAAATGAGAATTATTTATACAAAAAATCTTTACAAAATATGCTAAAACAAACTTAGGAATTATTCATGGAAAATAAATATCTTCATGCAACAAGATAGTGACAAATTTCTAGCTAATGCTAGTTGGCCCTATTTTTATTGAAATTACTTGTTTGTTGTCTTCATTTTTTCACTGTTTTTTCTCTTTGTTGTTCAACGAAGGTTGCAGCTAGACAGTGAAGTGTCCTCTATGCTGGTAGCTTTATCTCTACTTTGTAATTCTTGTTTTGAATTTTAAACTTTGAGTTTGAACTGATACTCTTTCACCTGATACTCTTAATGAGGATACTCTTTCATGATTTTTTAACTGCAAAACTATGACTGTAAATGTGAAAATAGCATGCTTTGTTTGTTTTTATTGCTTTGTGCTTACTGCAATCTGATTTCATAGTAAATTAGTCAATTTTTTCCAAAGTTATACCTCTGGTAATTTTATCTTCGTCATCCTTATGAAAATCTCATCAGCTTCAGTATACTTTGACAATGCGGGCTTGTTGATAAATATTGGTTTCACCTCATGCTGTAGGTAAAAAAAATTCTCCAAATTCTTGTAGATTACCTTCCCTGTTGGAATACCATGTGAGGTAGGAAAATAGGCATGATCCTTGGAAACTTCTCTCATTTTCTTGTCATAGTCATCATGGTTCATTAGTTTGTCATGAATAACTAATGGATTTGAAAGGCCTTTCTCTCTTAGGACATCAAATTTCATCATAAACCTTATGATAGCAACCTCCATGTTTTGGCATTTCTCCTCTAACTGTATCATCAAATTATTTTTAGGAGTTACCTTCCCAACTTCTAGGATGGTTTATGTTATGTCATTAATACCAATTTCTTCTAGCTCTTGCATGTTCTTAGAATTTAGAAACTTGATCATTTCAAGAGCTTCTTCAGGTTTCTTACCAAGCTCTTCTTTTATCTTTTGAATGTCTTATTTTGTTGATTTGACTAAGTATTTTTGCTCATATATAACATGGATTGATGGCCAAATATCATTTACTACATCAATGATATTGGCCCATAGCCGTTGTCTGATTTGAGCCATGGGCTCCTTTAATGTTAGATATTTTTCTAACTTCTTCAACTGCTCATTTAATCTATTTTCTCTTTGTTCTTCATTCTTATGCATTATCTTGGAAAGTTTATTTTCGTATTAAAGACTTTTAAGATGTTCTTTAAGTCTGTTAATCTCATTAGCCTGAATAGTCATGTCTTGCATAACTTTTACTAATTTTCTTGCTTCATTTGTATGTTATGCTACTATTGTTGAAGACATTGTTACTGAAGTTGTCGATGAAGTGATAGGTAATGTTGTAGCCATGGGAACTATAGGAGCCAGTGATTCTGCTAGCGTGGAAGGTACAAAAGTAGCAACTATACGAATAATTGTGACTGCAACTTCTTCTTCTCTATCCTATTTCTCTTGGACCAACTTGTCCATTTCATTCTCCATTTCCTTTATCTGAGAATTAAATCGTAAAATGAGATTCATCATCTCATTTTTCTAATTTGTATCTTATAAACTTCCTTGGCTTGAGGATTTTTTGTAGGGGGTAGCTTTAGCTACTTCTCTAATGCACTAATGTCTGCATTTTTATTCTTTATCAATTCATCTACAACTTTGATATTTTTAGGATCAGATCCTACTTCAATTACTAATTCTTCCAAGGATTTAATTCTAGTGTTTTTTGCCTGTGAAGATGCTTTTTCCAGTTTGAGATGATCTCTGATATTGGAAAGGATGTTTTTTAGCTTCTGTACACTCATGGCCTTGGTGGTCATTGTAATATAGATCATCTCCCAGACCTACTTATTAAAATCAATTTTATCTAGAGGATGAATATCCCGAGCCAAGACTTCACAATCTCTCTTTTTGTAATTAGAAGATGACTTGGGAGTTTGAACAGTGGGTTGAAGAAGTGTCATATGAATTTTTTTATTCTTATATTCAAAGGCTGAAAGAAGCCTATTCTAGATGCCAGGAGTTTGTTTCAAATATTGAGAGTATATTTTAGTTTTAATTTCTTCATTTTTGGCTTTGATTTCTTTATACCTTTCTTTTATATCCATATCCTTTTCTACTAGTTTTTTAGATGAAAGAACCTTAATACTATGTTGCTTCTGAATAGGCTGAGTGTTTGAAGTTGTAGGTTATTCTTCTTCTTCAATTATTGTAGGAGGTGCATTGTCCTTTTCTTCTATTTCTGTATCAATCACCTCTATTGTTTCCACTTCTTTATTGGTAGGATTTAACTTTGGATTCTTACTATATCTCAGTTTAAATTTAGCCTCAGTTGTAGTCTCTGTTGTGTATGATCCTTCCTCTCTATTTATTTTTTCATTTCTGTCTTCTTGGAATGGATTTTGCAAAGTTTGACTAGTATCACTTTGCTTCTCTGCCTCTACCAAGGTGTTCTCCAACCATTCAGATTGATTGGAGAATTTCTCTATGTCTAGTTTATTTTCATGTAGATAGGGATCCAATTTTCATTTAACTCTCATTTTACTTATAGCTCCAAGGGGATCATAATACCACTAAAAATTTTGACTTAATTTGAACTCCTATAAATGTTTTTTAGCCTCAGGACCTGCAACTCTATTATTACAAATAAAAGGGCCAACCCAATTTTTCAATTTGAACTATGTCTTCTTCTTTTCTGCCAGGAAATTAAGTGCTTCTAAATGAAGAATCTACCTTCTGTAATCAATGGAAAATAACCTCATAAGGAGGTATTTGGGCAGTTTATATGGAACAATAATTGCTCCATATACTCTTATCTTAGTATGATTGTGGTACAAGTACCAATCACCCATCCTACTATGCTCTAACAACTGTAGAACTTTCTTAATCTCTTCACTAATTTTGGGTTGCATGCTTCTGTTCAATAAATTGACCATAGGATGAATGAAAGAATCAATAAAATATTTATTGGTGAACTCATTGGAGTATTTCCTTATCAATGAAGTCCAAAAGATGAGTGATTGTAGGTTTCCTTCCACATCAAGCTTCTAAATGTTTATATTGAATTTCTCAGAATAAAAGTATAAGCACATGTGGAATAGGAATGGTGAATACTTGAAAACACCTTCAGAAGGAATTTTGATCAACTATTCATGGATATTGTCAGAAAGGTATTGGGAAAAATTAAATATGGTAGTAGGAGGCTGACTAGGTGTGAAAGTAGATAAAAAACCTAGCACTCCGACATCAACATGTTCATCTGTAAAATAACCAAGAATGAAAGACAGCATGGATATGATATGTCTTATCCTTTTAGAGAATTTTGCAGAAGGGTATGGGGGATTTATCTTAGGAATTTCTACAGAAGAAGGCATGAAAGTTTGAAATATCTGGAACCTCTTGGGGAAGTCCAGATTCATGTATAACTATGTGAGAGCTTCCATGGATAAAGGGATTTCATTAGGCCTGTGCTGTATCTCCAACATCTGATTCATTGATTCAACAACGATGGTAAATAATTTTTTTTTTCAAGGTTTATTATGGCTCTCTCATTAGGCACATAGCAATATTGACAGAGTCTAATCACGTATGGGCACTGAAAGGTGACAACATATTTTGGTAAATTAGACTCCTAGATGAAAATTTCATCAACTTGATCTATGGACTTTTCTTGGCTCCAGCAGTGGAGTTCAAGAAGGTTGAATTCTCTAACTGTGTCAGTAATCTTGAATTCTGTGTCAGCTAAGGGAATGTGATTTACATCTACAACAGGGGGTTATAGAGCATTGATAGCTACAATGTTTTTGGAAGCCATTGCTTTGATTGATTTATAAATTTTATTACTCTTTTGACTTTAGAAACAGTGATTTAGGTCTGTAGGAGCACTTGTGGTAATTTATAATAGTTTACATAAGGATAGAGGATGAAATCAAGGTTTTATCTATGGTCTGCAAAGGTATAAACTTGCTCAATTGATCAAATTGTCTTTTTTGTAACAAAAGGCAATTTATAGGATTCAAAGTTTTGTAAATAGATGTCTAGGGCTTATATGAAAATGACTGGAAGGCAAGGAGGCCTTATTCAAGTGCACAAAGGTTTAAAATTCTTCAGTTTATTCAATCTTAGTGATTTTAAATAGTCTTAGGCCTCAGAATCTGTGAAAAGACACCTAGGGTTTACAGAAAAAAAAGATTTAGGAAGCATCAGGGTTTTCTTTAGGTTTAAAGGCTCCTAAATGATTCAATTAGATGTATTATTTATTTATATCAAGGAATAGGTATTTTATTTTGAAGAATAACTGTAAAAAATGAATATTTTTGTCTGCGCAGAAGGTTTCTGGGGTTCCAGAAAGCTTTCTAAGGTCCTGCCGGTGTTTACAAGCTTCAATTCGGTTCTGAAATGTTATGCATCATCAAAGGTCTTGAATTCTGGTGAATTGGGCTTAAAATGAGGTCAACAACATGACTTGGTTGCGTAAAAAATGCTTTGCAGTGCTTCTTCAGTGTAAAATATAAAAAAAAGCATAAAAGGGTGCAAATGGGCGGTTATATGCATTTTTTTAACAAACATTGTTTACATTAATGGGTGGTCACTTCAAATGAATAGGTGGTTTATGCTCTGGGGAGAAAATCGCTCAGTGATTTTCGCAAGCTCCAGAAGTGGTTAGCTGTATTATTTGTGGTGATGCGATCCAATAACAATCGGCCACGTAGCGATGAGGGAGACTCGAAAAAATGTGTTTTTCACAAGGCTTGGGGTGTGTTAACTATCGCACTATCAGATGTGCGATAGGCTCTAATGGCGGTCAAATCTGGAGGGTGAAGATCTAATGGCTAGGAAGATGCTACGGAGTATTGGGGATTGATGGCGTGGCGCTCGGGGCATAAACTATGTGGTAGGTTTATATGTATTGGTCGGGGTGTTGAACGTTATAACCAATAAGGTTAAGTTAAGTGTAGCATATGTGTAAGCGGGGTTTAATAAGTGGTTATGGGATAATTAACATATGGGAATATTAAAACATAGTTCATATAAAAATAATGGGTGGGGAATGATATATAAAGGAATTATATTAATACGGGGTAAAGTTTATATAGAGATTTCATCCATTAGGTTAGATTTTAATAAGGTAATGTAATTGCGGAATATGTATAATACACTAAGTTTTAACTTTAAATAAATATAAGGAAGGGAAACTAAATAATGGGCGGAAACTAAATACACTTAATAATATAAGGAAGGGATCCAACACTTGCTGATATTCCAGTCGTCATCTCCATTGAGATATATATATATATATATATGGTAACTCCAGGGCGGAAACTAAATACACTTAATAATATAAAGAGGGTATCCAACACTTGTTGATATTCCAGCTGTCATCTCCATTGAGATTAATAGGTCTTTTTTCAATCTCTAAGGCCTCCGTTAACTTATGATAATGGAAATGGTAAATTCTAGAAATAACCTTCGCTTCTTTGATGAAAATATGATGATTAGTCTTTTCTGCATGCTCAGCTAAGGTGGATCAGTGCGATCTTCCATGTTTAATGTCAACATCATGTTCACAAATCCTTTAATTTTTATATCTGCCATTTTCACCATTGTAAGGTGTCCCACACAAACAAGGAATAATGTGGACAACTTTCCCATATCTAGGGTCTACTGGATATTTAACCAATTTGAGAGAGCTACAAATGGTGTTAAGGGGCTTGAAAGACAAAGAAACCCTACATTTCTTAAGGATCCTAGCAATCCTATTAGTGGTTCCTTCAATGATGGGAAGGCCCACACTACAGGACTATTCGCTAGGCTCTTTTTTATTTTTAACTAAAGGACCTTTTTATTCTTTAAGGAAAGCTTTAAGGCCCTGTGACTTACTATAACCATTTTTACAAAAAAAAATTAGGAGATGGTTCTTTTCTCTTTGAAGGTGAGACTCATTAAATATTTGCAACGCCCTAGTGGCTAAGCTGTTGAGGATGCCTCATTTTTTAGCAGGGGAATGATGAGAACTAGCATGAACATATTGCTCTGTGTGAATTTTCTTACAAAAAACTTGGTGGTAGAGAGAACCATCATCCTTCCTACAAATAAGCACATTGAGGAAAGGAAGGCTGCCATCCACCTTAAAGACTCCATGGTGATTTTTATGGAGTGGGATTGATTATTAAGATGAGGAAAAAGAGATATAACGTTTCCTTGCCATGAGGCCAAAGGACACACGTATCATCTAAAAACATTTTTCAACTTTTTGGCAAGAAAGGAGTTGGGGAAAGAGCCTTGGATTCAATGTCCTCCATAAAAATATTAGCAACGATCATTACCAATATGTTTATAGAGGACTCTGAATCCAAGGCTCTTCCCTCAGCTCTTTTCTACCCAAAAATTTGGAAAAGGTTTTTAGATGATATGTGTTTCATTTGGCCTCATGGAAAGGAAAATTTAGATCTATTTTTCCTTATTCTTAATAATCAATCCCACTCCATAAAATTGACCATGGAGTATGAGGTGGATGGCGGCCTTCCTTTCCTCGATGTCCTTATTTCTGGGAAGGATGATGATTCTTTCTCCCATCAATTTTTCCATAAGAAAACTCATACCGAGCAATATCTTCACACCAGTTCTCATCATTTCCTCGCTCAAAAATTAGATATCCTCAACACCTTAGCCACTAGGGCATTGAGAATCTATGATGAGTCCCATCTTTAAGGAGAAAAGACCCATCTTCTAATTTTTTTTTGTAAAAATGGTTATAGTAAGTCACAGGTTCTTAAATCTTTCCTTAAAGCAGAAAAAGGTCCTTCAGTTAAAAATAAAAAAGAGCCTAGTGAATGGTCTTGCAATATGTGCCTTCCCTTCATTTAAGGAACCGGTGATAGGATTGCTAGGATCCTTAAGAAACATAGGGTTCATTTTTCTTTCAGCCCCCTTAACACAATTTGCAACTCTCTGAAATTGGTTAAAGATCTGGTAGAGCTTAGAGATATGAAAGGTGTCTCCATTATTCCTTGTTCATGTGGGTCACCCTATATTGGTGAAACTGGCCGGTCTATAAATCAAAGGATTTGTGAACATGACGTTGACATTAAACATGGAATATCCCACTCATCTGCCTTAGTTGAGCATGTAGAAAATACTAATCATCATATTTTCATCGAAGAAGTTAAGATTACTATTAGGATTGACCATTTCCATCATTGTAAGTTAAGGGAGGCCTTATAGATTGAAAAAATACCCTTTAATCTCAATAGAGATGATGGTTGGAATATCAGTAGGTGTTGGATCTTTGCCTTATATTCTTAAGTGTCTTTAGTTTCGACCTTGCAATTTTCTTTTCTTTTTTCTTTTCCTTAGTTTTCTAGGCTCGGTCTTTGATTTTTTATGGTCGTTTTCATTTATCATTTGTTATTGTTTCCTTAATATATATATATATATATATATATATATATATGTTAATTAATTAAATAGTTAAAAAATAAAAATAAATTAAATAAATAATTAAAATACAAATAAACAACTAAATTAATATGGTATATATATAAAATAAATATATGTACATTTATAAATTAATAAATTAATGGTTTAATCTAAAAACTAGCCGTTACAGAAGGAATTGAATTTTCAGAGTCAAACTAGTTGTTATCCTAACGGCTAGTTTAGTCATTTCTACATCTATTTAACCTTAATGTCTAGATCTGATCTCTTAGTTAGTTTTGATGATGAACCACACTAGTTGGTTCAAAACGTTTCCACAACAGTCTTTGTCATGTGATTATTAAGGAAAGAATCCTAAATATGTATGATGGATCACAGAAGCCAAAATTCCAAAAATATATATGGGATACTCTACCAATCGGACCCCACTTTTTTTCATCACAATTTATCCATTGTATTTCCAGATCCTCTTTAGAGAACTCTCCAAAGAGATTCTTCATCTTTCCTCACAGATGGGCATGCTAGCGACATCATACTCAACCTTGGCCATGCTACCAAATCCTCATCTAAGATATCATGGCAGATCTCATACTAAAATAACATCCAAATCTTGTCATTGATAATAATATAAAACATAGTTAATACATTCATGCAACCACAAATTTTAGGATGAATATATCATATCATAAATGATTATCTCATGAAAATATCTCGAAGGACGCTCAACGGAAACTCAGTGTGAATGAAGTGAAGAAATAATGTATCGACTCAATTTCTATGCGCATAAAGTATATGTATATAAGGATGGATGCTCAAAATGGAACTTCAATGCTTCAATGAACTCTCAGATGCCATGTAGATTATAGAAACATCTTGAACTTTAAATCAGAGTGTCTAAGGATTTTCATTTCCACTTTCCAATACTTCTTCAATATCTTCGCAATATAGATTTCGTATTCCAAACTTTAGAAATTGATTCATCATTCCATGATTCATTATGTAGAGCTTTAGAATCCATCTCCATCTTACTTTTATCATCATAAGATCATTTCTTATCAATATTATATCATCAGTATAAAATCAAAAATAAAATCAAAGTCATACCTTGGAACACTTCTCAAATACAGATTTGGATCAACAAATCATCCTAGCTTCACCAGATAACTATCAATGTGGGCATATATAGATCAGGGTGCTTTATTCATGTAATTATCACTGCAACCATAACACTTTACCAAAAAAAACAAGCTCAAGCTTTCATAAACCAATATTTTCCAATCATATCAAGTAAATAAACTCATCAAAATTTAGAATCCATATCAATATTAATATCAAATTCATCAATATCTTAGTTGAAATTCTTTAAACCAGGTGATAGGTAGAGATCTTATCAATTCATGACATCATCTATTATCATTTGAATAGGTTTTCATCAACTATTTAATATCAATCCAAAATTCATCAAGTCATTCTTATGATCATAATAAAAGTAATTTATATTACTAGATGAAAATGCACACAACAAGGATAAGTCATGCAAGTTCCATCCATTCATTGATAGATATCATCATACTAAATCACAACTATCAATACTTCAACCAATGTTTTAAGAATCAGGAGGCAAACACAAAACAATTATCAGGAAAAAATATTATTCATTTAATGTTATTATGCCCATGTGGCACTTCCATCGAGGAAAATCATCAATCTTCAAGTCAAATTATGAGTCATCAGGTCAAATCCGAAATTCGTTATCATTGTGAGATCTATAGTATATAACATATCTCAATATCAAGTCAAATTTCTAAGTCATTATCAAGAATCATGAAAAAAATTGAAACACAACTCATTTATTTCAATTAACCAAATCATGCCAAACTCTTGTAATACAAAATCTAATCATAATGAAATATCTATATGCATATCCCGCTCACCTGCAAACACAATTTCATTATTCATGCTCATATTATAGGAAACATTCAAACTTTCTTTCTTAAAATTTATCTTTTATTTAATTGAACCACATCTATAGAACTAAAATCCTTAAGGTTAACATCTCATTTTATGGACAAAAATTATTTTTTATGTCATGTAGACATAGTCACACCCATATAACTTCCTTTGTGTGGTTGTGAGGATTGCATTTTCACTCTTAAATATGTTATGCGAGCATCTATGCATTCCCAATTTCCAAACACTAGCTTAGAACTAAAACGTTGCCTTGGTCGCACCCTTGATCTTGCATTAGTGTGGCTAGGAGGCTATAGTCACACTTGTAGGCTTTCTTCCATGCAACTCAAGATTAGAGTTAGATAAAACTATCTCACCTTAGATCAGAACTTTGTTGTAGATCAATATTGTTAGATATTTTTCTAGTCATGCCCATAAACCATATTTCAACAATTAATAATATACATATAATTCAAATGGTAATAGGAGTAAGAATCTTATGGAGAGATTTTCTCTTTGAATGGGAAACTAGTTCATTCATTTTAATTTATGTCATCAACCTATCTATATTACTATCATCCATCAACATATCTATTAGATCATAAATTCAAACATATTTCCATCATGGTCATAACATTTTAACATCAACTACTACATCATCACATCATCACATCAATTTTTCATGACGGGTTAGAGTCAAGTGATTACGGAAGTAAAAATAGGTAACATCACACTTCAAAGATCAAAATATCAAGTCAATCCATCAAGTTAGGGAATTTAGTTTCATCATATGTCATAGTTACTAATCACATCAAATCATAATCACGGTTAATGAAGGATCTATAATGTCAATCTCATAGTTATACTTCTATCATCATGGCTACCATGTGTATCATAATCAATAGAATCAAGTTAGGTCATTCAATAAAACTTTACCAAAACAACAAGAGTGTCCACCCTCTTTCCATACTTTCATCATGCTCATCACAAGCATTATGGATACCATTGTATATAGAAATCAATGAGGTAACCTTTTATATCAGATCCATCATGTCTTATGCATGTCAAGTGTCATGAGAATCATTTACTAGAGTCAAGATGGTGGCCTTCTTCATAGGGTCAGGATATCCAAAACAATATATGTTAGCCAAACATCAATTATACCACTATATCAAATATCAACACTAGTTAGCCTCATAGAATTAAGATTTTGATTATGTCTAGAAAGTAAGATACTTTTTTAGTATCAAGTGCAACATTTCATCATAAGAACCATGGATCCAAGTTACTTTCATATCCATGCGTGAACCATTTGAGAAGGATACATTCTCATCATACATTAGGTCTTACCTTCCCATCAAATGTTACAACTGAAACATAAAATATATACCATGCATAGATTGCAGTATTCAAATATATGTACACGTTTTCATCTAACAAAGGAAACTTGTATCACTTAGTCATCTTTTCATTAAGTGCCTCTTTACATTTTCCAGCTTTGGCTTTTCTTTCTTGCATTTGAAGTGAACCTCAAGAAGGATCCTCTTATTACATTTCATCAAGGAGGTTAGAAACATCCAAATTCTCAAATATATGTCGAGGATGTATAAGTCATGATCAAAACAATAATTAGATAAATAAGTTTAGACAAAATTGAAGACATTAAGGACAATGATAAGTCAAGAAATACTTTTCTTCAATGAGAGGTGATCATCTCCATCTTGAACCAGCCTTAAAGAGCCACCATTTTCCATTTTCCATATAAAAATGTTTCCTTCAATCAACTTTATCAGCAACTAGGATGACTGGGGAAAATCTCATCTAGGGATTCATAAAATTTTTCACAAGTGCTTGAACATATTTACTTTGACCATGCTAGGGTTTCCAGATTTCATATCTCAAAACTGGCCATATACGAGGGTTTCTCTTAAACCATAATTTCATAATATCCATCAATCATTAATACACAAATTACCTAAGGTTATTTTCAAACCCTAAAATTCTTTTAGGTCTAATCCATATTCTCTTCCTTCCATCAAAGGTGTCTCCAGGAGGGTTGTCTCCATGAATTTTATTCATCCTGACTCTAATACCATGTTAATTTTTATTAGGGCTATATTTTTCCTTTCTTTGATAATTTCATTTCTTCATTAAGACATTAATTTCAGCCCATAACATCAAAAAATTATTAATATTTACACCATTATTCAACAACATATGCAACCATGTTTAAAGAAAATTATCATCATCATCAATAATGTAGTAGAACATAAAGCAAAAATAGAAGAAAAACATTCACACATAGAGACACCACGATTGGTTAGAGACGAGGGAAAAATGCATTGTGGGGAAAACCCTTACAAAATATTCTTCTTAGAATGTCATCAAATGATTTAGAGAAAGAGAGTATAATGATACATATCTTCATCTATGAAACTGAACATAAAAAAAACTACAACATCCATGAAATGAAGCCAACAATGTATGTCCTCATAAATGTGATTTTGAAGTTTGCACTAAATTGTCACTGTCTGAACTCAATTTTTGAAATGTGCGGTCATTGCATAACATATTCACAAGAATGATATTTCATCTTTAAGTTACTAGTCACATGGAGGAAATGATATCATAGCAACTATAATTTTCCCATTCGCTCCCTTAATCTTGGCAAGCGAGCGACTAAGGTTAGAACTGAACTGCAAAAACCCTAATCTCCCATTGGCACGCATAGTGTGTTGCGAGAAAAACTACCCTAAAGTCTGGGTCGAGGGACCTAATAGAGTGGAAGACATATTTTTGATTCACAAAGGTGGCTTGTTATAGGAAACCTCTAAGCTTCTTATTTACTTATCAACCCAAGGTAAGTATTATTATTTCAAGAGTGTAAGCACAGTATATGCAAGTGAGGTCAAATGATAGTTACTCTATATTACTTATGAAAAGGAGTATCTAATTCTCGAAGTTCAATCAACCCAAAAAGAACCCATAGGATGTCATAGATCTCATCCTTTCTGATGCATCTGCATATGTGCATGTCAGCACTCGTATGGAAGAGGCATCCACTGTAATATTCCTAAAATCATCATGCAGCTAATGGGAATATTAGATTTTGGATTTTTTCACCTAGTAGATGAATAAATGGGGAAAAGGACCCATATATAACTTGTATTGACATAAAATCCCTCTTGGTGTGAAAATGGGATAACTTGGTCACTGGATTTTGCACTTCCCATGTGTGAACAGGAAAATAATCATGTTGATTCAGTCAAGTTGACCAAGTCAACGACGCAGCATGGAGGGGCAATCTTGAAAGAGATACAACACAGTTTTGGATGGGAGGGATTCACATGGTGTTGGAAACCCTAATCGGTGGGACCCAAGGTGAGGGGGCTCACAAAAATTATAAGGAGTAAGATAGAAAAAGCTTGAGGTTAGCTTATGAATTATTATTTTTGGTCTGCTTAGACTATTGAGCATTCTCGAGCTGTTGAGCTGAGTATGCAGTGTTGTCCAGCACAAGGCATTCCTGCTTAGGGATTCCTTCACCTTCATTGAGTGATCTCTTTGAGGGGTTCTGTTATTCATTTCCCACATCTGGGCTCAAGGCCAAGAATCCTCCTTCAGCCACAATGTTATTTCTATAGAGAATAGTGCTCTGTTGCAGGGTGTTGCAGTGGGAGACTTACAACACTAGCTCTTGAGCTTATCTTTCAGAGGAGGGAGCTCCCCTTTCTTTGCAAGATATGTACAAGAGGTTCCAGAGAACATTTCACATCTCAGCATAAGGCCAAATCATTTCCCATCCTCTATAGCGCATTTATTTGCAGAAATTGCATCATTTTTAGGGGTGCTGCAGTAGCAGGGTTTGATGCCTTGCTTGTGAGCTTGTTCCTTGGAGAAAGGGCCAAAACTTCTCCCAGAAAGCTCTATAATTTATTATTTTTTTGTCACTTGTACATTTCAACTATATTTATTCAGTGTTCCAATATAAATAAGGTTTTCAGATCCCCATCTGCAGATCTGCATTTTTATACATTGTATTCTCATGAACCCCTTGCCGGGTTACTCTTGTTTTGTATAAAAGGGAAGGAATCTCCATTTTCTCAGCCATTGATGAATTGTATACTCTAGATCTATTTTTTCTCATAATTTTTTGCATAAAACCTCATAAAAATATTTTTTTCTTTCTTCAGTACTTTCTGCATAAGATAGGCTATGCGGTTTGGGCTTATTTGAGGCATATTGACCTGGGGAGACCTGCTTATGCTGGCTAGAGTGATTTGTTTCACTTCTAATTTTGCATGTGAGTTTTTTATGATGTATTATAAGGGATCCAAGTCCCATTCCTCATAGGTATAGCTTTATTTTCTGAAGACAACTTTTTTATGCCCTATATTGTTGCATTTCCCCACTTCGGAAAGAGAATATAGGCCATATTCTTGCTAAGCTTCTTACATCTTCTAGTGAGATCTTCTTGTACATCTAATGAGTTGATCTACATTTCCATGGTCATGATTTTCTGAAGCTTCAACTTTGGAATATCTTAAGATATTTCATTTGTTGTAGAAAATCCCTATTTTGGGATATTACAGTGGTATCAGAGTTGCCAACTTGGCTTAACCTGTGGATTTCAGATCCAATCAGAAGATAAGAAGAAGAGGAGAACAAAATTATGGAGAGGATGAGAATACTCTCATCCATTTTTATATCTAAGAAGAGTCTCTCCAAGGAGGTTCAACTGATGGAAGGAGAAGGATGCAATGAAACTCTAAGAGGGTTTCAAGAAGGAGAAAGCTGTAGATAGACCTCTAGAAGTTTTTGAGAGGAAGAAGAAGATCCATGAACTTCTTGTTATCATAGAGAAAGGGGAGAGAAAGAATACCACTTGGAACATGAGATCCTGAGTGGGTATTTGGCAGAATACAAGTTCCAACCTAGGGCTTTCAAAGAGACCCTAGATTTTTCTCAGTTTATTCAACTGAGAGAAGAAATAAGACCATGCAGTAAGAGAATGATAAGAGGCAATAGATTCCTGTTGTCTACATTTGATGGATCACTCAAGTGTGCAACAAATACTTGGGTGATGAAACTAGATGCATTTTTCCTACTACATCTAGTAGTGGAAAAGGAGGATGTGGAGATCTTAGTGCTGCACTTGGAGGGAAAGGAAAGCTCTTGGTGGATCAACCATCTAAGTCATGCAAGAGTATCTAATTTTTCTGATTTTACTCATCAAGTAATTAGAAGATTTGACAGTAGAAGATCGGAGAAGGAGGGTTCCTCTTCTCCCCTTGAGGAGCCTTGTACCAACACTTTCACAATCATGGAGGGGCATCCATCTGTAGCAGTGGTTGGGTCAACCAACACAATGGAGAAAGGAACCCTTGCAGCCATACAAGATGTTCCCAAGACTCACCAAGGTATGCATGTATTTCCATGTCTGATTATTTCAGAAAATCGTATGGAAGACCTTGCAAATTTGTCCTCACATGGTCAAGGATCAAAACACATTGTTGTGGTGGAGCAGCAAGCTTGCACTGCACTGTGTGACCTTAGAAGGATGAACATTCATTCCATTGGACCTCTATTGAGTTGCATGCAGCATGAGGAGTTAGGGTGTAAGGTTTTGGAGGGCATGAGGGATGTTGTGCCACTTTGTGATGATGTTCTAGTTTTAGCACACTTGGATCCTTTTGGATTGAATAGATTGATTGATGAGAGGTCTTTTCTGAAAGATCTCCAAGGGGTTACATCTCAAATTCCCATGAGGTGTAAGGAGGAATACTTTCTTTGGGAGAGTGGTATTCTTCATTGCGAAGATACCCAAGGAGAGAATGATTGAAGGAATCCACATTTGGATGTGTGGAGGTGGATGGAGAGCAAGAGGTTGGTGAGCCACTTGCAAATATATGACACCGGGTAGCAAGAAGCAAGGCTATGCTGGATGCTCTTGAGAGATTTTGGTCATCATGAGCCATATCCTTCTCCTAAGGGTATGAGGGTGGAAGATAGTTGGCAGGACACTAGCATCATATGGCAGCCTAGAGATTGGGTGTATCATGTTGATTTGATCCTCTTCACATCAATCAACATATTTTCACCTCATGATTTGTATGAGGGAGGTGTGGGAGGGAATCAAGAGTCGTTATTGGTGTGGCTTCTCTTGGGAGAGTATGGGCAAAAATTTTCCCATACTTTTCATGATATTTCTAGAGAGAAGGAAGGCATATTCAAGGTGCAAGGAGGCTTCCCTTCAGCATTGAAGGATTATGAGAGACTTCCAGTTAGGAAGGAGGTCTTCTCCCATAGCAGCATGATGGTATATGGCTTTGGCATATGGAATGCCAAATGGAAAAGTCATGGTGTGACAAGAACCTTCTTACTAAGGCCTACAACATTAACTAAATACACTTAATAATATAAAGAAGGGATCCAACACTTGCTGATATTCCAGTCGTCATCTCCATTGAGATTAATAGGTATATCTATATCTATATATATATATATATATATATATATATATATATCTATATATATATATATATATATATATATATATATATAGTAACTCCAGGGCAGAAACTAAATACACTTAATAATATAAAGAGGGTATCCAACACTTGTTGATATTCCAGCCGTCATCTCCATTGAGATTAATAGGTATTTTTTTCAATCTCTAAGGCCTCCCTTAACTTACGATGATGGAAATGGTAAATCCTAGAAATAAACTTCACTTCTTCGATGAAAATATGATGATTAGCATTTTCTGCATGCTCAGCTAAGGTGCATCAGCGCGATCTTCCATGTTTAATGTCAACATCATGTTCACAAATCCTTTAATTTTTATATCGGCCATTTTCACCATTGTAAGGTGTCCCACAAGAACAAGGAATAATGTAGACAAATTTCCCATCTCTAGGGTCTACTGGATATTTAACCAATTTGAGAGAGCTACAAATGGTGTTAAGGGGCTTGAAAGATGAAGAAACCCTACATTTCTTAAGGATCCTAGCAATCCTATCAGTGGTTCCTTCAATGACAGGAAGGCCCACACTATAGGACTATTCACTAGGCTCTTTTTTATTTTTAACTAAAGGACCTTTTTATTCTTTAAGGAAATTTTTAAGGCCCTATGACTTACTATAACCATTTAAAAAAAAAACATTTAGGAGATGGGTCTTTTCTCCTTCAAGGTGAGACTCATTAAAGATTCGCAACGCCCTATGTTACACCATTTTTTGGTCATCTAACCTATTATCATTAGATGGACCCAAGTACACCATGTAAGACCAACTTTACCCTAAGTAAAATTGCTTTCACTATGTAAAATAACTTAATAAACAACATTTATTAGGTTGTTTATGGTCTAAACAGGAAACCCCAAAAGGAAATATTAAACAAACATATTTTGTTTAATTTTCCTCATGGAATAATTAATTAAACCATAATTTAATTATTATTCCCAGTCATGTTTAACCCAAAAACAAAGAAATTAATTAGATAAACCTTTATTTATCTTATTATTTTCTAGGAATAACTATTTAAATCTTATTTAGATAATATTCCTTGTTAAATATGACCAAATCACCCACAAATAATTAAATAAATCATTATTTATTTAATTATCCTTCAACCACTTCCTTAAAAAGATAAATAAATCATTTATTTATTTATTATTAACAAATAAAGGGATTTGACCCAAGTCAAATACTTTTTCCTCCAACAAATATAATAAAATATTCCATAAAAGGTGGATCTAGATTTGGTTAACATTATTTTAATCATGCACCAAGATCTAGAATGACCCAATATTTTGTTATAAATAGGAGGGTTTTTCCTACCATTCTTCACCTTTTGTTGCCTATTAGATCACTCTGGATCTATACATTTGGTCACCTTTTTCTACCATTTGCTGTGTGAGCTCCCTTTGAGTTCTATTCTTTGTGTGGGTTTTCTACACCAACAAGAGAGAGAGATTTTAGATCTGAAGTGCTGAGGACTTCCAAGAACCCATCCCACTGAGGAGAATTGGATACGCCTTCTTGTTTTCCTCCCAGGTGCCTGATTAATACAAAAATTCTTTCAAAATTGTTCTTGTCTTGTCTATTGGTATATGGAGCAAACCCTTATTTTTTCTGCTTAATGTCTTTCCATGCATAGATCTGGTTTTTGCAGCTCTTTTATGTTCAACTAACCGCAGATCTGAAGATATTGGCAGCCACTTTTGTTGTTAGGGCTATTAGTTATGCGTAGCTAAAGTGGTCCTTTTTCGTACACTTCTACAAAGGATTCATACTAACAAATGGCGACTCCACACGGGTTTTAAATTACGACCGCTGTCGTTTTTCATATTCCTGCATATCCAGCTACTTCAGACCCTAGGGTTTCTTTTAAGATGTTTATTTTTCCTATTTTTATGTTGTTTTTCTCAGATAAAAACCCTAAAACATTAGAATTTTTAACTTCCGCGTGTTTCTGGCCCTATTGCGTAGGTGACAGACATCAGCCGCAACTGAGACGGCAACTTTTCCCAAAATCTGCCGCCGAGACAACCAGAACGGGAGGTCGCAATTTTCGGCCCAAAACCTGCGACCTAGACCTCCAGGTCGCACTTTTCAGCCTCTTTTCTACGACCTGCACTGAAAACAAGTCAGAAACTGTGACCTACCCAATTTTCAGCTGTTTTTCTGCAATTTTTCTGGGTTTTTCTGAAGCTTCTGTCAGGGTTTTCCAGCCTCTGTCTCAGCCTGATTCGACATGTTTCTGATCTGTTTCTCTCATCTAAGTGGGAACATAGCCCCCTAGGGCTTCATTACCCTCCACTTTTTGTGGAAGAGTTTTTTATCTGTTGCAGGTCTGCTTTTTCAGACTTTCAGCCCCTCCTTTTCCAGATCTGATACCTCCTTTTCAGACCTATTCTAAATCAGCCTTTCTTCCTTTCAAATCACCTCTTGTCATTTTGTTTTGATCTCCTTTTAGGGCCTCCTCCTTGCCCCTTCTACTTTTTGCTGATTTCCTCCTTTTTTCCAGCCACCTTGCCTCTGTCTCTTGGTTGTGATCTGCACCTCTTTTCAACAGCTTTATCCTTTAGATCCCTGTCCCTTTTGACCCTAGATCTATTGGCCTCATTTTAGGTGTTTTTTGACTAGATTTTTTCCCTTTTTTAGATTAGTTTTGAGCGACCCGCCTTCTTGGGTTGAATCGATGCAATAGTAGCTGTTATTTTTATGTTATTTCAGCATTATATACTGTTCTCTGCAGATTTATTTTCAGTTACGCAACACACTTTTCTCTTGCTCTCAAAACGAAAAGGGTTTAAAAATTAAAATTAAGGCACGCCACACACTCACCCTAAGCGAAGAAGAGCCTGGTTCACACCGCCAGGAAAAGACCTTAAAATCAATTGACACTGCACCTATCTGCCCTTGTTTCGACATTGTAATCACTTGATTCTGCACCTCCTTGCCCTTGTGGTCGTTCTTCTTCCCCTTGTGCCGTGTTTGTATTGCGCCCCCAAGGCGCACTTCCCGGAGACTTCTTGGCCTTCACCCTCAGTTTCCGGTCGATCGACCTGCTCCGTCCCGCCGTCGTCAAGCCAGTCCTCCTCCGAGTCCGCACTCCGACTCCTCTTCTGATTCATTGGGTTCTCCTTCTCCTCCTGGTTCTCCCCCCTGTCACCTTCACTATGTCTAGTCCAGGGCCTAATGCTAGCGGTGCTCCAGGCCCTAATGCTGGAACTACTACTAGCAGAACCGCCATAGGAACTACCTCGGCTGCACCCTTGCTCCCCTTCATGGTAGGCCTCAGCCTCCCTGATTTGGACCGGTTGAAAAATGACCCTATACACCATGACGCTAGTTGGCCTCCTATGCTGACAAAGCTCCCTTCTGACATCCCAAATTTTGAGGGCCTTGCTGGAGAAGATCCTTCAGATCATATTTGATCTTTCCACATGTGGTGTTCATCTACCTCCATTACCGATGACTCTGTCCATCTTCGGTTGTTCCAATGATTGCTTACAGGCACGACTTCTAAGTGGTATGTTGATCAACCCACTTCCTCTCATACCACCTTTGCGACTCTTGCCCGGGCTTTTTTGTCTTACTTCCAGCTTCCCCTTCGTTATGACACTGGTATCAAACTTTTGACTTCTTTCTGTCAATCATCTGCGACCTGCCTATCCAATCATGTCCAGGAATGGCAGAGACAAAAGAGCCTATGTCAATCCCCTACTTTCGAAGACCGTGTCTACATGGACTGGTTCCTTAGATCTCTATTTCCTCCTATCGGGAAAGATGTCGCATCACATTTCCCCCAAACCGAAGAATCCGCCCTCCAACTAGCGTTAAAATAAGACTTGATCTATGCTCAGATGGGTTATGTTTATATTGTTCTACCTAATCTCCCCAGACCCGGTGATACCCACGCACCAGGGGCACCTCATGCCGCTGACGGTATCATTGGAGCTCTCTCTCACCCATATGCCCAACCTCCCATGGGTTATGGTTTTCCTGGGGGAGGGGGCTGCACCTCCCGCACTTGTTCCCCTCCTGGTAGAACGTATCTAGGTTACAGCCTGCCTCCTCTTTTGGCCCAACCTTCTGGTCACCATACTGTTACCCAACCCCCTTATTATTCTTATCCACAGCCTGGTGCTCCATCTCCTCCAGCATTTTCACCTCCTCCTCCCTTGCCTTCTCAACCCCTGCAACCGCAATCACCGCCCCCTCAAGCGCAGGTGGATGCACTGCAGGGATTCGTGGCTTCCCAACCACCTAACGGACAGGCAGCCACTCAACCTTCCCCTTCTGGTTCCTCCAATTATGAGATCCTAATGATGAGCTCTGATCCACCTCTAACCGTCGACCTTAACCTTCAAGCTTGGTCTCACCAGTACCCCACGCCTTCCACTCAGTCTGCCCCCGAGTCCCCTTCTTCAGGTTCTACAGAGCCTCTTTCGACATCCAATGGTCCCTTACATATCCCTCAACCCAAAGTTGAGGTTCATACCAAGATTCGTAAAGGACCATTATGCCGAAATGCTGCTCCTGGTCGAGCTGCTCATTCGTATAGCATAGTAGATGATTTGGCGCAGTCTCCTGCTGCCATTTCCACATTGGAACTCCTCCAATCATGCCCTTCCCAAAAGAAGGCTGTACTATCTTCCATGGGCATTGTGGATCCTGCTGATGACCAAATGATCATTTTCAACGCCCATCAATCAGAACATCCTCCCCTTCTTGCTTCCGTTGCCTTCCAAATCCCAGTCAAAATCCGGAACGCTAACATTTCCCGGTGTATAATTGATGAGGGGGCATCCACCTGCGTGATTTCCGCTTCGGTTTGGAAGCAACTCGGATCTACTGAGTTGGCCCCTTCCACGATCACCCTTCGAGCGTGGGATGGCCACGCCTCCCAGCCCATTGGTCTCTTTCGTAATTGTCCTATCACTCTTGCGGGCAAGACTGTTTGCGTTGACGTCGAAGTCATTGACGTCCCTCTAGATTACAACATTCTCTTGGGGCAGAGCTACACTTATGCTATGTCTATTGTCCCATCCGCGGTTTTCCGCAAGATTTCTTTCCCTCATAATGGAAAGATAGTCACCATTAACTAGTTGACATATCATGAGCCAAAATCTCAAACCTCACCTCAGACAACCATCTCTTCTGTAGCCAACAAGAAAACTGTTGATTCCTTGACCAGTGTCTCTCCCGGCGTCTATAAAGAATCCTCTTTGCTTGGAAACTTCCCTGGTCTTCCTCCTCCTTCTGTCTCTGACCCCAGCTCATGGAATGTTTGCATGATGCAATCGTCTCAGGCTGCTCTCACGCAACCTGCTTTGGCTAGTCAAAAACCACGTTCTCCGCAACCTGCTCCTAACCCTTCACCTGCAGCTGGTATTCATGAGCCTATTTATCCTCCTGGCATGGTTCCTCCAAGCCTTAGCCATTTAGGAGCCGTCCCACCTGGCCATTACCCCTCTGGTCAGATATTGTTCCTAGCTCCCCCACCAGGAGTGTACACGGTACCGGTCATGGCCACCCTCTCTCTTCCTAACCTGGCCCTTGGGATTCCCGTCTAGTACCATGATCCTCCAGTCGTAACCCTACCTGGTCAACCCAAACCTTATATTTCTTTGACCCCGGTTCAACCGGTCCCCATGACTTCTCCCGCTGCAACAGTGCCTTAGTCACCTCAACAGGAACCACCTCCTGTTGTGACCGCTTCGGGTAAGAAGGGCAAAGCTTGCAAGGGGGCATCAAAGGAAAAGGCTACCCCGACAAACCCTGCCCCTCCTCGGCCACCAAAGCATACCATCCAGTGTGCTTTGTGTGACGTTGTCGGCCATGCCACCCATACCTGTCCTGAGCTGCTTCATCTCAAGCCCATGGTTAATGTCGCGTTCCCTGAGTCCACGGTCCCATAAGCCTCTATTCCTTCTGCGACAGCAATCAAGAACCCAAAGACTATTCACACCAAACACCCCTATTCTTTGTGTGATCTCCATGGCCATTACACCCACCTTTGTCCCCGCCTCGAGGACTTTCGCACCTCTCTAGCTGCGGTCCGCCAATTTGAGGCCAAGCGCAATGAGTCCACCTCTCCCCTATTTGCGCATCTTTCTTTGGCCGAACTACTAGATATGACTGGTCCCATTGAAATTCCCCCTCCTGATGTCGAGATGACAGAGCCTTCGTCCAGCATTTTCTACCTATCATCATCCATGAGACCCTCGGGGAACATTCCATCTGAATCCTCCCCTATTGTTTCGCTTGACCTTCCTTCAGCGATCATCTTGGGCTCAACATCGGTAGATCCTTTATCTACGTACTCTTCGGTCACCCCTTGTGACGATGCACATGTGAACCTCTCTTCTCATGATGATGATTCAGGTCGCTTCACCACGTCAGGTGGTCTTTCTTCCACCAGTCACCCCATCTTCTATCACGATGACGACGTTATGGAAAAAATCCCCACCCCTAAATTTATCTATTCCCCCTTACATCAAACCCATGCGTTCACACCACATACACCTTGTGGCCATTACATTGAAACCCAATGTTTGGGTAAGGGGGCACCCATATTCAAGAGACTAGGAGAAGAAATTCTCCAAAACTCTCCTCGTGTATCTAGTCGTGTTGACTTTAGTACCATTATTCTTCCACATTTATAAGAACCTCTAGAGTCCCATATCACTTCAGATCACTCTAAGGATGATACCCCTTATCGTCCCCTCATCTTCCATCAGCAACCCAATCTCTCGGACATTGTTGTTGAACAACCTATGGATTTTCTAGGAGAGCATCAGTTCATTATCTCCAAATCCTCTCTTTGGGATAATGACACTAGGTATGCAAACCCGAAAACTTAAAGTCCATTTGCTTCATATATGCGGTACCAAAAAGAGATTGGTAAATCCTCCATTTCCTTTCTCAAAACTGCATAACCATAACAAAAACAAATGGCACCCCACATAATTAAAATGTGTTTAGATTCCCCCTTTTTCTAAATACATTTTCGCATGACCACACCATGCTTGGGGGCACCTATGCCCCTCAACCATAACCCTCCTCAAAATCGAATTTCTTCACTTGCAACACTCATACTAGGGGCACCATTTGGCCTCCATACTTATCCATGCTCGTGTTGATGTTTGTCGTGAGTTCCCATCTTGTACTCATGTTTTCATGGTCCCCCATTGGACCTTTATTGTGTGGCAGCACCACCAAGTCACCCTTGTTTAGAGCATCCAAGTTGAGTCATCATCGCATTCATGGAGTCTATCCCGAGTCCCTTTGTACCCCGCTATAGTCCTCCATCCTTCATTGCTTGGTCCCTCTCTTGTGTCGCACATTATGGCCTTCAGTCCCACTGTCCCCTATCCCTCATGATATTGTGTCAGTCGCTGCCATGTCATTCATGCTATTTATGCTCTAGTAAGGGAAGTCATCCATTCGCTACTCAGTCCCCTCCATCCCACCATCATCATTAGTATTAGTCTGTCTGTCACTCTACTTTTTTCTCTCGTGCCTTAGTTGAGGATCTCTCATTACCTCACCTATGGCAAACCTTCTTCTGTCGACATCAGCTCCTTCATTCCAGAAGACAGGTCTAGAGGGCGGTGTACCTTGGTTCCAGCTTCCACTCTTGTTTGGTGCCTCGAGTCAGGAAAAGGGATATCTCATTTCCCTTTGACTTGATTGTTTCTCCACTCCAGCTCCTTTCAGCATGACCGAGATCCATATACTTTATGGTTCAGTGATATAGCAGCAACTCTTGATGATTCCCGGGTGTGTGTGAGATGTCTCAACCCTCATGAGGGGGTGGCCCTGCAGGTAGCCCCCCACATGCCCGGATGACCTCCTCCTTGCAGCCTTCGATGCAACTCCAGATATTTGATGATGTTGGCCTTAGCCACTTGCAGTGCCTCTTTTATTTGCATGTATCAGTCAAATTTTGTGAGCCCTTCCCCATTTACAGGGGGCATTTGGGTTGTATTTGTATCTCATGTACTCAGATATTATAGTATAAGTCATGGTTGTTATCCCAGGCACAGAATGTATGTGGGATTCCTCATTGTATTATTATTTGGCTCATGTTTATGCCGGTTGTACTTTATGGTACGGTCCCTTGTTTACTGGACACACTATTTTTTGTACTTTGTCTCGGTGGGCATAGGTATGCCTCTCCCGCCGCCTTTAGCACAGGTACCCTCTCATAAAAAGAGACTTGTTGCACCTACGAGTCTCGTCTCCTCAGGGTCTAGTTCTTCAGCACACTCGTCTACCTTGCATTTCTCTCTCTGACTTCCCTCTTGATGTCTGGTGATTGAGTTCTTACAACGTACTTCGGTCATACGATTTGATCCTAACACTCGCACGCTGGGGGGCAATCTGTTACACCATTTTTTGGTCATCTAACCAATTATCATTAGATGGACCCAAGTACACCATGTAAGACCAATTTTACCCTAAGTAAAATTTCTTTCACTATGTAAAATAACTTAATAAACCACATTTATTAGGTTGTTTATGGTCTAAGCAGGAAACCCCAAAAGGAAATATTAAACAAACCTATTTTGTTTAATTTTCCTCATGGAATATTAATTAAACCATAATTTAATTATTATTCCTAGTCATTTTTAACCCAAAAACAAAGAAATTAATTAGATAAACCTTATTTATCTTATTATTTTCTAGGGATAATTATTTAAATCTTATTTAGATAATATTCCTTGTTAAATATGACCAAATCACCCACAAATAATTAAATAAATAATTATTTATTTAATTACCCTTCAACCACTTCCTTAAAAAGATAAATAAATCATTTATTTATTTATTATTAACAGATAAAGGGATTTGACCCAAGTCAAAAACTTTTTCCCTCCAACAAATATAATAAAATATTCCATAAAAGGTGGATCTAGATTTGGTTAACATTATTTTAATCATGCACCAAGATCTAGAATGACCCAATATTTTGTTATAAATAGGAGGGTTTTTCCTACCATTCTTCACCTTTTGTTGCCTATTAGATCACTCTGGATCTATACACTTGGTCACATTTTTCCACATTATTTGTTGTGTGAGCTCCCTTTGAGTTCTATCTTTGTCTGGGTTTTCTACACCAACAAGAGAGAGAGATTCTAGATCTGAAGTGCTGAGGACTTCCAAGAACCCATCCCATTGAGGAGAATTGGATACGCCTTCTTGTTTTCCTCCCAAGTGCCCTTAATACAAAAATTCTTTCAAAAATTGTTCTTGTCTTGTCTATTGGTATATGGAGCAAACCCTTATTTTTACTGCTTAATGTCTTTCTATGCATAGATCTGGTTTTTTGCAGCTCTTTTCTTGATCAACTAACTGCAGATCTGAAGATATTGGCAGCCACTTTTGTTTTTAGGGCTATTAGTTATGCGTAGCTAAAGTGGTCCTTTTTCGTACACTTTGACAAAGGATTCATACTAACACCCTAGTGGCTAAGTTGTTGAGGATGTCTCATTTTTTAGAAGGGAAATGATGAGAACTAGCATGAAGATATTGCTCTGTCTGAATTTTCTTAAAAAAACTTGGTGGTAGAGAGAACCATCATCCTTCCTAAAAATAAGCACATTGAGGAAAGGAAGGCTACCATCCACCTTAAATACTCCATGGTGATTTTTATGGAGTGGGATTGATTATTAAGATGAAGGAAAAAGAGATATAACGTTTCGTTGCCATGAGGCCAAAGGACACACGTATCATCTACAAACATTTTTCAATTTTTTGGCAAGAAAGGAGTTGGGGAAAGAGCCTTGGATTCAATGTCCTCCATAAACATATTAGCAACGATCCTTACCAATATTTTTATAGAGGAATTTGAATCCAAGGCTCTTCCCTCAGCTCTTTTCTAGCCAAAAATTTGGAAAAGGTTTTTAGATGATACGTGTTTCGTTTGGCCTCATGGAAAGGAAAATTTAGATCTATTTTTCCTTATTCTTAATAATCAATCCCACTCCATAAAATTGACCATAGTATGAGGTGGATGGCGGCCTTCCTTTCCTCGATGTCCTTATTTCTTGGAAGGATGATGATTCTTTCTCCCATCAATTTTTCCATAAGAAAAATCATACCGAGCAATATCTTCACGCTAAGTCTCATCATTTCTCTGCTCAAAAATTAGGAATCCTCAACACCTTAGCCACTAGGGTGTCGAGAATCTATGATGAGTCTCATCTTGAAGGAGAAAAGACCCATCTTCTAATTTTTGTTTGTAAAAATGGTTATAGTAAGTCACAGGTTCTTAAATCTTTCCTTAAAGCAGAAAAAGGTCCTTCAGTTAAAAATAAAAAAGAGCCTAGTGAATGGTCTTGCAATATGTGCCTTCCCTTCATTTAAGGAACCAGTGATAGGATTGCTAGGATCCTTAAGAAACATAGGGCCCATTTTTCTTTCAGCCCCATTAACACAATTTGCAACTCTCTCAAATTGGTTAAAGATCTAGTAGAGCTTAGAGATATGAAAGGTGTCTACATTATTCCTTGTTCATGTGGGTCGCCCTATATTGGTGAAACTGGTTGGTCTATAAATCAAAGTATTTGTGAAAATGACGTTGACATTAAACATGGAAGATCCCACTCATCTGCCTTATTTGAGCATGTAGAAAATACTAATCATCATATTTTCATCAAAGAAGTTAAGATTATTGTTAGGATTGACAATTTCCATCATTGTAAGTTAAGGGAGGCCTTATAGATTGAAAAAATACCCTTTAATCTCAATAGAGATGACTATTGGAATATCAGTAGGTGTTGGATCTTTGCCTTATATTCTTAAGTGTCTTTAGTTTCGACCCTGCACTTTTCTTTTCTTTTTTCTTTTCCTTAGTTTTCTAGGCTCGATCTCTGATTTTTTATGGTCGTTTTCATTTATCATTTGTTATTGTTCGCTTAATATATATATATATATATATATATATATATATATATATATATATATACATGTGTTAATTAATTAATTAGTTAAAAAATAAAAATAAATTAAATAAATAAATAAAATACAAATAAATAAATATGGCGTATATATAAAATAAATATATGTACATTTATAAATTAATAAATTAATGGCTTAATCTAAAAACTAGCCGTTACAGAAGGAATTGAATTTTCAGAGTCAAACTAGTTGTTATCCTAACGGCTAGTTTAGTCATTTCTACATCTATTTAACCTTAATGTCTAGATCTGATCTCTTAGTTAGTCTTGATGATGAACCACACTAGTTGGTTCGAAATTTTTCCACAACGGTCTTTGTCATGTGATTATTATTGAAAGAATTCTAAATATGTATGATGGATCACATAAGCCAAAATTCTAAAAATATATATGGGATACTCTGCCAATCGGATCCCACTTTTTTTCATCACAATGTATCCATTGTATTTCCAGATCTTGTTTAGAGAACTCTCCAAAGAAATTTTTCATCTTTCCTCACAGATAGGCATGCTAGCGACATCATACTCAACCTTGGCCATGCTACCAAACCGTCATCTAAGATATCATGGCAGATCTCATACTAAAATAACATCCAAATCTTGTCATCAATAATAATATAAAACATAGTCAATACATTCATGCAGCCACAAATTTTAGGATGAATATATCATATCATAAATGATCATCTCATGAAAATATCTCGAAGGACGCTCAACGGAAACTCAGTGTGAATGAAGTGAATAAAAAATGTATCGACTGAATTTCTATGCGCATAAAGTATATGTATATAATGATGGATGCTCAAAATGGAACATCAATGCTTCAATGAACTCTCAGATGCCATGTAGATTATAGCAACATCTTGAACTTTAAATCAGAGTGTTTGAGGATTTTCATTTCCACTTTCCAATACTTCTTCAATATCTTCGCAATATAGATTTTGTATTCCAAACTTTAGAAATCGATTCATCATGCCATGATTCATTATTTCGAGCTTCAGAATCCATATCCCTCTTACTTTGATCCTCATAGGATCATTTCTTATCAATATTATATCATCAGTATAAAATCAAAGTCATACCTTGGAACACTTCTCAAATATAGATTTGAATCAACAAATCATCCTAGCTTCACCAGATAACTGTCAATGTGGACATATCTAGATCGGGGTGCTTTATTCCTGTAATTCTCACTGCAACCATAACACTTTGCCAAAAAAACAAGCTCAAACTTTTATAAACCAATATTTTCCAATCATATCAAGTAAATAAGCTCATCAAAATTTAGAATCCATATCAATATTAATATCAAAGTCATCAATATCTTAGTTGAAATTCTTTAGACTAGGTGATAGGTAGAGATCTTATCAATTCATGACATCATCTATTATCATTTGAATAGGTTTTCATCAACTATGCAATATCAATCCAAAATTCATCAAGTCATTCTTATGATCATAATAAAAGTAATTTATATCACTAGATGAAAATGCACACAACAAGGATAAGTCATGCAAGTTCCATCCATTCATTGATAGATATCATCATACTAAATCACAACTATCAATACTTCAACCAATGTTTTAAGAATGAGGAGGCAAACACAAAACAATTATCAGGCAAAAATTTTATTCATTTAATGTTATTATGCCCATGTGGCACTTCCATCGAGGAAAATCATCAATCTTCAAGTCAAATTATGAGTCATCAGGTCAAATCCTAAATTCATTATCATTGTGAGATCTATAGCATATAACATATCTCAATATCAAGTCAAATTTCTAAGTCATTATCAAGAATCATGGAAAAAATTGAAACACAACTCATTTATTTCAATTAACCAAATCATGCCAAACTCTTGTAATACAAAATTTAATCATAATGAAATATCTATATGCATATCCTGCTCACCTGCAAACACAATTTCATTATTCATGCTCATATTATAGGAAACATTCAAACTTTCTTGCTCAAAATTTATCTTTTATTTAATTGAACCACATCTATAGAACTAAAATCCTTGAGGTTAACATCTCATTTCATGCACAAAACTTCATTTTTATGTCATGTAGACACAGTCACACCCATAGAACTTCCTTTGTGCGGTGTGAGGATTACATTTTCACTCTTAAATATGTTATGTGAGCATATATGCATTCCCAATTTCTAGACACTAGCTTAGAACTAAAACGGTGCCTTGGTCGCACCCTTGATCTTGCATTAGTGTGGCTAGGAGGCTATAGTCACACTTGTAGGCTTTCTTTCATGCAACTCAAGATTAAAGTCAGATAAAACTATCTCACCTTATATCAGAACTTTGTTGTAGATCAATATTGTTAGATATTTTTCTATTCATGCCCATAAACCATATTTCAACAATTAATAATATACATATAATTCAAATGGTAATAGGAGTAAGAATCTTATTGAGATATTTTCTCTTTGAATGGGAAACTAGTTCATTCATCTTCATTTATGTCATCAACCGGTCTATATTACTATCATCCATCAACATATCTATTAGATCATAAATTCAAACATATTTCCATCATGGTCATAAAATTTTAACATCAACTACTACATCATCACATCATCACATCAATTTTTCATCACGGGTTAGAGTCAAGCGATTAGGGAAGTAAAAATAGGTAACATCATACTTCAAAGATCAAAATATCAAGTCAATCCATCAAGTTAGGGAATTTAGTGTCATCATATGTCATAGTTACTAATCACATCAAATCATAACCACGGTTAATGAAGGATCTAGAATGTCAATCTCATAGTTATACTTCTATCATCATGGTTACCATGTGTATCATAATCAATAGGATCAAGTTAGGTCATTCAATAAAAATTTACCAAAACAACAAGAGTGTCCACCCTCTTTCCACACTTTCATCATGCTCATCACAAGCATTATGGATACCATTATATATAGAAATCAATGAGGTAACCTTTTATATGAGATCCATCGTGTCTTATGCATGTCAAGTGTCATGAGCATCATTTACTAGAGTCAAGGTGGTGGCCTTCTTCATAGGGTCAGGATATCCAAAACAATATATGTTAGCCAAACATCAAGTATACCACTATATCAAATATCAACACTAGGTAGCCTCATCGAATTAAGAATTTGATTATGTCTAGAAAGTAAGATACTTTTTTAGTATCAAGTGCAATATTTCATCATAAGAACCATGGATCCAAGTTACTTTCATATCTATGCATGAACCATTTGAGAAGGATACATTCTCGTCATACATTAGGTCTTACCTTCCCATCAAATGTTACAACTGAAACATAAAATCTATACCATGCATAGATTGTAGTATTCAAATATATATACACGTTTTCATCTGACAAAGGAAACTTGTATCTCTTAGTCATCTTTTCATGAAGTGCCTCTTTACATTTTCCGTCTTTGGCTTTTCTTTCTTGCATTTTAAGTGAACCTCAAGAAGGATCCTCTTATTGCATTTCATAAAGGAGGTTAGAAACATCCAAATTCTCAAATATATGTCGAGGAAGTATAAGTCCTGATCAAAACAATAATTAGATAAATAATTTTAGACAAAATTGAAGACATTAAGGACAATGATAAGTCAAGAAATACTTTTCTTCAATGAGAGGTGATCATCTCCATCTTGAACCAGCCTTAAAGAGCCACCATTGTCCATTTTCCATATAAAAATGTTTCCTTCAATCAACTTTATCAGCAACTAGGATGACTGGGGAAAATCTCATCTAGGGATTCATAAAAATTTTCACAAGTGCTTGAACATATTTACTTTGACCATGCCAAGGTTTCCAGATTTCATATCTCAAAACTAGCCATATACGAGGGTTTCTCTCAAACCATAATTTCATAATATCCATCAAACCTTAATACACAAATTACCTAAGGTTATTTTCAAACCCTAAAATTCTTTTAGGTCTAATCCATATTCTCTTCCTTCCATCAAGGGTGTTTCCAGGAGGGTTGTCTCCATGAATTTTATTCATCCTGACTCTGATACCATGTTAATTTGTATTAGGGCTATATTTTTCCTTTCTTTGATAATTTCATTTCTTTATTAAGACATTAATTTCAGCCCATAACATCAAAAAATTATTAATATTTACACCATTATTCAACAACATATGCAACCATGTTTAAAGAAAATTATCATCATCATCAATAATGTAGTAGAACATAAAGCAACATTAGAAGAAAAAAATTCACACATAGAGATACCACGATTGGTTAGAGACCAGGGAAAAATGCGTTGTGTGGAAAACCCTTACAAAATATTATTCTTAGAATGTCATCAAATGATTTAGAGAAAGAGAGTATAATGATACATATCTTCATCTATGAAACTGAACATAAAATAAACTACAACATCCATGAAATGAAGCCAACAATGTATGTTCTCATAAAAATGATTTTGAAGTTTGTACTGAATTGTCACTGTCTGAACTCAATTTTTGAAATGTGCGGTCATTGTGCAACATATTCACAAGAATGATATTTCATCTTTAAGTTACTAGTCACATGGAGGAAATGATATTATAGCAACTACAATTTTCCCATTTACTGCATTAATCTTGGCAAGCGAGCGACTAAGGTTAGAACTGAAATGCAAAAACCCTAATCTCCCATTGGCATGCATAGTGTGTTGCGAGAAAAACTACCCTAAAGTCTGGGTTGAGGGACCTAACAGAGCGGAAGACATATTTTCGATTCACAAATGTGGCTTGTTATAGGAAACCTCTAAGCTTCTTATTTACTTGTCAACCCAAGGTAAGTATTATTATTTCAAGAGTGTAAGCACAGTATATGCAAGTGAGGTCAAACGATAGTTACTCTATATTGCTTATGAAAAGGATTATCTAATTCTCGAAGTTCAATCAACCCAAAGAGAACCCATAGGATGTCATAGATTTCATCCTCTCTGATGCATCTGCATATGTGCATGTCGGCCCCCGTATGGAAGAGGCATCCACTGTAATATTCCTAAAATTAGCATGCAGCTAATGGGAATATTAGATTCTGTATTTTTGCACCTAGTAGATGAATAAATGGGGAAAAGGACCCATATTTAACTTGTATTGACATAAAATCCCTCTTGGTGTGAAAATGGGATAACTTGGTGGCTGGATTTTGCACCTCCCATGTGTGAACAGGAAAATAATCATGTTGATTCAGTGAAGTTGACCAAGTCAACGACGCAGCATGGAGGAGCAATCTTGAAAGAGATACAACAAAGTTTTGGAGGGAAGGGATTCACATGGTGTTGGAAACCCTAATAGGTGGGACACAAGGTGAGGAGGCTCACAAAAATTATGAGTAAGATAGAAAAATTTTGAGGTTAGCTTATGAATTATTATTTCTGGTCTACTTAGACTATTGAGCATTCTCCAGCTGTTGAGCTGAGTATGCAATGTTTTTCAGCACAAGGCATTCCTGCTTAGGGATTCCTTCTCCTTCATTGAGTGATCTCTTGGAGGGATTCTGTTATTCATTTCCCACATTTGGGCTCAAGGCCAAGCATCCTCCTTCAGCCACAACATTATTTATGTTGAGAATAGTGCTCCGTTGCAGGGTGTTGCAATGGGAGACTTACAACACCAGCTCTTGAGCTTATCTTTCAGAGGAGGGAGCTCCCCTTTCTTTGCAAGATATGTAGAAGAGGTTATGAAGCACATTTCACATCTCAGCATAATGCCAAATAATTTCCCATCCTCTATAGCACATTTATTTGCAGAAACTGCGTCATTTTCAGGGGTGCTGCAGTAGCAGGGTTTGATCCCTTGCTTGTGAGCTTGTTCCTTGGAGAAAGGGCCAACCCTTCTCCCAGAAAGCTCTGTACTTTATTTATTTTTTGTCACCTGTAAATTTCAGCTATATTTATTTAGAGTTGCAATATAACTAAGTTTTTCAGATCCCCATCTTCATATCTGCATTTTTATACATTGTATTCTCATGAACCCCTTGCCGGGTTACTCTTGTTTTGTATAAAAAGGAAGGAATCTCCATTTTCTTAGCCATTGATGAATTGTATACTATAGATCTATTTTTTCGCATCATTTTTTGCATAAATCCTCATAAAATTAATGTTTTTCTTGCTTCATTACTTTCTGCATAAGATAGGCTATGCAGTTTGGGCTTATTTGAGGCATATTGACTTGGGGAGACCTGTTTATGTTGGCTAGAGTGATTTGTTCCACTTATAATTTTTCATGTGAGTTTTTTATGATGTATTATAAGGGATCCAAGTCCCATTCCTCATAGGTATAGCTTTATTTTCTGAAGACAACTTTTTTATGCCTTATATTGCTGCATTTGCCCACTTGGGAAAGAGAATATAGGCCATATTCTTGTTGAGCTTCTTACATCTGCTAGTGAGATGTTATTGTACATCTAATGAGTTGATCTACATTTCCATGCTCATGATTTTCTGAAGCTTCAACTTTGGAATATCTTAATATATTCCATTTTTTGTAGAAAATGCCTGTTTTGGGATATTACAATGGTATCAGAGTTGCCATCTTGGCTCAGCCTGTGCATTTCAGATCCAATCAGAAGATAAGAAGAAGAGGAGAACAAAATTATGGAGAGGATGAGATTACTCTCATCCATTTTTAGATCTAAGAAGAGCCTCTCCAAGGAGGTTCAACCAATGGAAGGAGAAAGATGCAATGAAACTCCAAGAGGGTTTCAAGAAGGAGAAAGCTGTAGTTAGACTTCCAGAAGGTTTTGAGAGGAAGAAGAAGATCCATGCACTTCTTGTTATCATAGAGAAATTGGAGAGAAGGAATACCACTTGGAACATGAGATCCTGAGTGGGTATTTGGCAGAATACAAGTGCCAACCTAGGCTTTCAAAGAGACCCTAGATTTTCCTCAGTTTATTCAACTAAGAGAAGAAAGAAGACCATGCAGTAAGAGAATGATAAGAGGCAATAGATTCCTATTGTCTACATTTGATGGATCACTCAAGTGTGCAACAAATACTTGGGTGATGAAACCAGATGCATTTTTCCTAATACATCTAGTAGTGGAAAAGGAGGATGTGGAGATCTCAGTGCCGCACTTAGAGGGAAAGGAAAGCTCTTGGTGGATCAGCCATATAAGTCATGCAAGAGTATCTAATTTTTCTGATTTTACTCATCAAGTAATCAGAAGATTTGATCAGTAGAATATCGGAGAAGGAGTCCTCTTCTCCACTTGAGGAGCCTTGTACCAACACTTTCACAATCATGGAGGGGCATCCATCTGTAGCAGTAGTTGGGTCAGCCAACACAATGGAGAAAGGAACCCTTGCAGCCATACAAGATGTTCCCAAGACTCACGAAGGTATGCATGTATTTCCATTTCTTATTATTTCAGAAAATCTTATGGAAGACCTTGGAAATTTGTCCTCGCATGGTCAAGGATCAAAACACATTGTTGTGGTGGAGCAGTAAGCTTGCACTGCGCTGTGTGACCTTAGAAGGATGAACAGTCATTCCATTTCACCCCTATTGAGTTGCATGCAACATGAGGAGTTAGGGTGTAAGGTTTTGGAGGGCATGAGGGATGTTTTTCCACTTTGTGATGATGTTCTAGTTTCAGCACGCTTGGATCCTTTTGGATTGAAGAGATTGATTGATGAGAGGTCTTTTCTAAAAGATCTCCAAGGGGTTACATCTCAACTTCCCATGAGGTGTAAGGAGGAATAATTTCTTTGGGAGAGTGGTATTATTCATTGCGAAGATACCCAAGGAGATAATTATTGAAGGCATCCAAATTTGGATGAATGGAGGTGGATGGAGAGCAAGAGGTTGGTGAGCCACTTGCAAATATATGACACAGGGTAGCAAGAAGCAAGGCTACGCTGGCTGCTCTTGAGAGAGTTTGGTCATCATGAGGCATATCCTTCTCCTAAGGGTATGGGGGTGGAAGACAGTTGGCAGGACACTAGCATCATATGGCAGCCTAGAGGTTGGGTGTATCATGTTTATTTGATCCTCTTCACATCAATCAACATATTTTCACCTCATGATTTGTATAAGGGAGGTGTGGGAGGGAAGCAAGAGTCGTTATTGCTGTGGCTTCTCTTGGGAGAGTATGGGCAGAAATTTTCCCATACTTTTCATGATATTTCTAGAGAGAAGGAAGGCACATTCAAGGTGCAAGGAGGCTGCCCTTCAGCATTGAAGGATTATGAGAGACTTCCAGGTAGGAAGGAGGTCTTCTCCCATAGCAGCATGATGGTGGATGGATTTGGCATATGGAATGCCAAAAGGAAAAGTCATGGTGTGACAAGAACCTTGTTACTAAGGCCTACAACGTTGTCAGTTGTGAGCATGTTTCTATTGATGGAGTGTTCCAAAGGGAGTATGCACCCTCTCTTCTTGCAGATTTTTATGAGAAGAATCTCATGGGAGGACTCACTCATGGACCTGACCTTTAGCTCACACATGATGCATGGTAAGAAATACATTTATGTACTTGTTGGTTACTCTATTGAGTATTTTTATTTTCTCACCATATGTAGACACTGCATTGCTCCATAAGAGAGCAAGATTATTTATGGGTTTCATGGTCACTTTAGGGCCAAATTTTGTGATGTTGATAACCCATATCTACATGAATTTGGGAAAGTGTTTTATTGTTTTGATTGTATATAGCTGATCTATATTGCTGCTTACTACTTCATAGTATATGAGCGAACATGCATCGCTAGAAATTCCTTGGGGGACAACTTGCCACTTGATGCTCTGAATCAGCAGTTGAAAATAATGCACTGTATCCACCAAAGAGACCATGTGTATCATGAAAAATTACACATAACCTTCAACCATTTTCTGATTTGTATGCCATATGGTGAGGATGTGCCATTCATCTTGTACGGAATGGTTTGGGTTGGCATGGCTCATTATTCTGGGGGAAGAGTCCTTGGAGACTCAATCTTCTTCTTCCCATTGGAGGGAAATCATGTTGCAGCCCAAGATGAACATGCCCTCTACGCTTATCATAAGTGGAGAGGAGGAGAGCATGGGATAGGCTATCTTGCCTATCATGTTCAATTATTCATCCCACCTACACTTCAGGAGCCAAAGGTGGAGGTGATTCTTCATGAGTTGCCTTATTGTAGGGTGGCTCTTTTCATATGGATGATAGCTTGGGAGTGGAGGTTTCACTTGGGGATGAGGATTTCCCATGAATTTCATACTCCATGCCTTGAGAGGACCTCCAGACAGCACATAGTTGTCTCCTTGAGTATGCTACTTCTACGTGATGATAGCTATTTGGGGTGTACACCAAATGCTAATTTTTTTGCTTGGGAGAGGCACTATGAGGATTCATTGTTGAGACATCATCTTATTCTTTGGGAGAGCTCATCATATGGGGATGCTACCAGAGGAGGATGGAAGACTTTCCAGTTCTGTCCTTGTAGTTTCTTGAGGAAAAGCAACATTTGGGAGGGTAGGACTATAATATTCCTAAAATTAGCATGCATCTAATAGGAATATTAGATTTTGGATTTTTGCACCTAGTAGATGAATAAATGGGAAAAAGGACCCATATTTAACTTGTATTGACATAAAATCCCTCTTACTGTGAAAAGGGGATAAGTTGGTAGCTGGTTTTTTCACTTCCCATGTCTGAACAGGAAAAGAATCATGTTGATTCAGTCAAGTTGACCAAGTGAACAACGCAACATGGAGGAGCAATCATGAAAGAGCTACAACGCAGTTTTGGATGGGAGGGATTCACATGGTGTTGGAAACCCTAATAGGTGGGACCAAAGGTGAGGAGGCTCACAAAAAATATGAGGAAGATACCAGAATTTTGAGGTTAGATTATGAATTATTATTTTTGGTTTGCTTAAACTATTGAGCATTCTCTAGCTGTTGAGCCGAGTATGCAGTTTTTTTCAACACAAGGCATTACTGCTTAGGGATTCCTTCTCCTTCATTGAGTGATCTCTTGGAGGGGTTTTGTTATTCATTTCCCACATCTGGGCTTGAGGCCAAGCACCCTCCTTCATCCAAAACATTATTTCTATAGAGAATAGTGTTGTGTTGCAGGGTGTTACAGTGGGAGACTTACAACACCAGCTCTTAAGATTATCTTTCAGAGGAGAGAGCTCCCCTTTATTTTCAATATCTGTACAAGAGGTTCCAGAGAACATTTCACATCTTGGCATAAGGCCAAATCATTTCCCATCCTCTACATCACAATTATTTGTAGAAACTGTGTCGTTTTCAGGGGTGCTGTAGTAGCAGGGTTTGATCCCTTGCTTGTGAGCTTGTTCCTTGGAGAAAGGGCTAACCCTTCTCCCGGAAAGCTCTGTACTTTCTTCTTCTTCTATCACTTGTAAATTTCAGCTATATTTATTCAGTGCTATAATATAACTACATTTTTCAGATCCAGATCTTCAAATTTGCATTTTTATACATTGTATTCTCATGAACCCCTTGCCGGGTTACTCTTATTTGGTATAAAAAGGAAGGAATCTCCATTTTCTCATCCATTGATTCATTGTAGACTCCATATCTATTTTTTCTCATCATTTTATACATAAACCATCATAAAAATAACATTTTTCTTGCTTTAGTACTTTCTGCATAAGATAGGCTATGGGGTTTGGGCTAATTTGAGGCATATTGACTTGGGGAGACCTGTTTATGTTGGCTAGAGTGATTTGTGTCACTTCTAATTCTGTATGTCAATTTTTTATGATGTATTATAAGGGATACAAGTCCCATTCCTCATATGTATAACGTTATTTTCTGAAGGCAGTTGTTTTATGCGCTATATTGCTGCATTTCCCCACTTGGGAAAGAGAATATAGGCCATATTCTTGCTGAGGTTCTTACATCTACTGGTGAGATGTTTTTGTACATCTAATGAGCTGATATACATTTCCATGCTCATGATTTCTTGAAGCTCCAACTTTGGAATATCTTAATATATTACATTTGTTGTAGAAAATCCCTGTTTTGGGATATTGCATCCACCGATCCAGGAGAACTTGGAGCTAAATTGTACAATAATTTTCCATTGTCTTGATGTTAAATTTTTGGGCATCTTTCCCACTGCCAAGTAATTTTCCATGTCTTCATGCCATGGCATTTTACCACTACCGCAACCAAATATTCGTCATGAAATTGATCATTGACTGCTAGCATGTCATCCATCTTTGGAACCTTTGATAGGAATTCTGTAACCACAGTTTCCTCTCCTAGAAGATCCTTGATAGTTATATTGAATTCCTATAATATCAGCAACCAACGAGTTATTCTCCCATTCGTAATTGGTTTATTTGCTAAATATCTAATGGCAGAGTGATCAATATATAAGAGTAATTGATAGCCAATTATATAATGTCTAAATTTATTAATAACATAAATGACAACTAGGAACTCCTTTTCAGTCACTATACAATTTAATTCAACAGGAGTGAGGTTTTTTCTGATATAATAAATAACATAGGGCTTCTTGTCTTCTTCTTGGAAAATAATTGCGCCTATTGCTATGTTGGATGCATCTAAAGAGATGTGAAAAGGAAGTTTCCAGTTGGGCCCTCGCAGAATTGGTGTTGTCGAGACCAGTTTCTTTGAATCTGCAAAAGCGGTGTCACATTTATCAATCCAGTGGAATTCAACATTTTCAGTTAATGCATACAAAGGTTCAGCTATTTGTGAGAAATTCTTTATAAATCTATGATAATATCCTACATAACCCAAAAAAATGCATACCTCCGCCTATGTACAAGGTGTGGCTAATAGAAGGATTACCTCTATTTTTGCTAGATCTACTTGTATTCCAGTTGTAGAGATGTAGTGACCTAGGATTACTCCCTCGGTCATTGTTATGGATCATTCGCAATATCCTTATTTTAATTTTGAAAAATACAAAAAAAATAGAAAACTATCAAAAGATATGTTAGATTATCAAAATTAATGTACTTTAGCATAAAAATATATCTTCTTGCTATGATAAAGATTAAAGTTTTAATACTTTAAAGTCCTTATATAAGCGGGTCCCAGTTATAAGATAAATTATCAAGCATATTTTCCAGCGGGATTTGTTGATTGATCAAACAATAAGCAAAGGGATCAAACAACGAGCACTTTTAGCGCGAGGTTTAACACAGAGGGTGCCTCCACAGTTGACCCTATTGACTACGGGGTTATCCAGATGAATGGTAAAGATTTACTATAGGTGCATAATCCAAATAATTTTTTCGTACCTCAAGGCTCCCCGTAGTGACGTTTGCTACCAAGTTTGTTAGAGTTGTCATCCATGTCAAGGTTTCTTAATGGTTTGTTGGCATTTCTTATCAGCATTTAAGTTCAAAGCCACACCACCTATTTAAGGGAAATATATCCTTAATACAAGCTAAGGATATCATTTGGAATGATATTATTGAAGAAATGAAAAAAATATGGGATTTTCTGACTGTTATTGTAGAAGAAAAAGGCTTTATCAGGGAATTTGAAGAGAAAATCATGACAGATAAACAAAAGATAATAAATAGGGCTATTTGGGCAAGGAAGTTCATTAATTTCATTGATTTCAAAATAGATCAGGAAATGGAGGAAAATGAAATTAATGACATAATTTTATATGCAGTAGAAATTAACAATATGATTGTAGGAAGTCTACAAAAAAGAAGCTGATTGAGTTAAAGGAAACAGTGAGTTAATTTGATCAATTATTTGATAAAATAGCAAGAGCAGGTTTTCCATCATGTTGGGGGCTTGGAGGTGGTCTTATGTCATGGGATTCTTATGAGCCTTTGCTAGTTTTGGAAAAAAGTAAGGTTGACAACACTCATGAGAAAACTCAGGTTCTTAAAGAAGCAACATTGATCAATTTCCTTCAGAGATATTTTCAACTGCTGTGGTTGGTGAAAAATCTGTTTTTGGAAAGACCATCTTCCAACAGAATCACTGCTTTTAGATTCAATTTTCGCAAGTTGGTTCATTCACCAAAGGAAAACACCGAAATATGGAAGAAGTGCAGAGCCTAGATGACAGATTTACGAAAGGATCCCTCGACTGCTAAGAAGGATAAATCAACTAGTCAAGGAAATGTAGCAGTGTCATCATCAATCCATATTCAGCATATAGACTAGGAGTTTAATTTCATGTTATTTCCTCTTTTAAGGAGAATGTAATTGTAGTAAGAAATTTTTGAAGACATGTAATATATAGTCTATGACATGCTAAGTAGTTAAAGAAGTTAAGATTAGTTGCAACAGTTACAAACTGATTTCTATTGTATTTAATGAGATAAAGAAGAAAGAGAAGGGTTCCAAGTTTTGAACATTCAAACTGCAATTTTTGTACTTATATTTCAAATGATAAATGAATGAGAAGCAAGTTTCTGGCATTTTTTAATGTTGACGTGTCTTCAAGTTTACATTCTGTGTTTTCTATCCGTGAATAAAATGAAGTCATGAAGCTGTAGGTCTCTTTTTACTTGCGTAAATAGGAGTTCAAACCCTTAATAGGGGATACTTCATTTTAATTTTTTCTTTCCTTATAATTGTTTTGGAGTTTCAGGTGATATATTCTGTGAAACAACATATCAGTTTGGGCTTCTTTCTTTCATGTTCTTCTGATCAATCCGTTCTATTTTAAATTCTAAATCTTTCGGGCAATCACATGAGAAATTTTGGAACTGATGCGTTTCGAACTACCAACTATAGTTCATCATCAGGATAATGAAGATTGGCTGATCAGACTATCCATTTATATACCAGGAAGAGAGAAGCAATGGTCAAAACCCAAAGAAAATTAAAAATGTTAAAAACGTTCAAAAAATAAAATAAAAATAAATAAAAGTATAAAATAAACCAAAAAATACAAATACCTCAACCTTAAAAGCTATGAATTAACCCAGAAAAATTATATAAGGACCAAGTCCAAAAATGAAAATAAAAATAAATAATATAAAACCACAAATAAAAACTAGAAAGCAACTACCCCCAAGAAATAAAAATGAAAATAAAACAAGAATTAAATCCATAAAAGTCAAAAAGTCAAAAGTTAATAAAAATAAAATAAATATAAAATAACTAAATAAATAAAATATATAATATAAAATAAAATAAAATAAAATAAAAAAATGGATAAATAAAAATAGCAATAAAAATAAATAAAAATAACAATAATAGTAATAATAATAATAGAATATAAGAAAACATAATCATAAATATACAAAAAGATAAATAGATAAATTATATCGAAATAAATAAATATATCTATCTATATATATATATATATATAAACAATAAACAAGGATAAAAAGAGCAGGAACACAATACAATTATATAAGAAAAATAAAAGGAGACCATTAGAGGAACGACCACTATAGGGAGTGAAGAGAAGGGATCCAACAACTGCTGACCTTCCACCTGTCATCCCTGTTCAATGTGCGGGACCTCTTCTCAATCTCAATCGCCTTCCTAAATTTACGATGATGGAAATGATCAACCCTAGCAAGGACTCTAGCGTCTTCCATACAGATGTGATGCTTCGTCTTCTCTGCATGCTCAGCTAGAGCAGAGGACTTGGTTCTACCATGCCTAATATCCGTAGAATGCTCTTGGATCCTTTTATTAATTGACTGACCAGTTTCACCAATGTCGGTCGATTAATAAAAGAATACGATAATGGCCCAGTCGGTACGATTAATAAAAAGGATCCAGAGAGCATTCTGTGGATATTAGGCATTATTCATTCAAGAATCCTCCTCTAGCCTAAACGGAGAGGTAGAAGCATCACATTTGTATGGAAGATGCTAGAGTCCTTGCTAGGGTTGATCATTTCCATCATCGTAAATTTAGGGAGGCGATTGAGATTGAGAAGAGGTCCTGCATATTGAATAGGGATGACGGATGGAAGGTCAGCAGTTGTTGGATCCCTTCTCTTCACTCCTTATAATGGTCGTTCCTCTAATATGTCTCCTTTTTTTTCGTTCCTACTCTTTATCCTTGGTTATTGTTTATATATATATATATATATATATATATATATATATATATATATATATATATATATATATATATATATATTTATTTATTTATTTTGATATAATTTATCTATTTATCTTTTTGTATATTTATGATTATGTTTTCTTATATCCTATTATTATTATTACTATTATTGTTATTTTTATTTTGCATTTATATTTTATTTTAGTTTTAGTATATTTTATTTTATTTTTATTTATCCATTTATTTATTTTATTTTATTTAGTTATTTATTTTATTTTATTTTATATATTTTATTTATTTATTTATTTTATATTTTATTTTATTTTATTTTTATTAACTTTTGACTTTTTGACTTTTATGGATTTAATTCTTGTTTTATTTTCATTTTTATTTCTTGGGGGTAGTTGCTTTTTAGTTTTTATTTGTGGTTTTATATTATTTATTTTTATTTTCATTTTTTGACTTGGTCCTTATATAATTTTTCTGGGTTAATTCGTAGCCTTTAAGGTTGAGGTATTTGTATTTTTTGGTTTATTTTATACTTTTATTTATTTTTATTTTATTTTTTGAACGTTTTTAACATTTGTAATTTTCTTTGGGTTTTGACCGTTGCTTCTCTCTTCCTAGTATATAAATGGATTGTTTGATCAGCCAATCTTCATTATCCTGATGATGAACTACAGTTGGTAGTTTGAAATGTGCTGGTTCCAAAATTTCTCATGTGATTTCCCAGAAGATCTAGAATTTAAAATGTTATGGATCATAGAAGCTTGCACTCTCAATCTGTTCTATATCAACAAATAATAGCATTGCATAACATTCATTGTATTTGATATTTGAGGGTTTAATGATAAATATTTTAGGGTGATAAAACAAATACAAATATTTATGTGACATATTTATACCAATGTCTTAAGCATTGATTCCTTATCACAACTAAGGGATTGTCTCTTAAGGTACAAATTTTTTTGGCGTGTTCCTAGGGAGTGAAGAAACGAAGTTCTTTCCATGGATTTTGTTCATATTTCCTCTTGTTTTTCAGAGAGGAGGAAATATTAGGCTGTGTCTTCATTTCATAAATTATGGCATTTAAAATGCCACATACGAGGTTGGATACATCCCAGTATAAATCCCCCATTCTTTTAGATCCTGAGAAGTTGGTTTCTAGAAAAACTTAGAAACCAAAGAAGTGTTCCACACCTGATGCTACACTACCTGCACCTGGTAGAAGTTCATGTAACCCCTCATCCAAGGATATTTCCCAGAAACTCATTTTCTCAGAAAAAGAACCCTTGTCTTCATCCATTCATTTCCAAGAACCAAAGTTAGAAGATAAATCTTTTGAGTCTGTTTCATTCAAATTTACAGAAACACATCCTAATAAATTTTCCAGTTCTTCTTCTATTGTTCATCAACCCCTTCCCATATCAGTTTTTTCACCTCATCCATCGATATCTTTAATAGGTATAGAAACCCGACCTACTCAAAGAACAGTAAATCAAGGCATAAACATGCAACCCATGTTCCTGCTTTCTTGAAAAACAGATATGTACCATCAAATCTTCCCAAACCAATGAATGCAATGCCTCAGGAATATATTAAATTGCTTCCAATATTTACTGGTGAAGATGGAATAACTGCAGAACAACACTTGCCCTTTTTTCACTTTTGCTAAAAATTTAAATGTTGAACATCTTAATGTGGTACTAAGACTTTTTGTACAGTATTTGAGCAAAGAGGTAAGAAAATGGTTTACAAGATTACCAAATGGCTGAATGAATAATTGGGACGAGTTAGAAAGACAATTCATCCAAATATGGGGTGACAAGAGAGATCATGGCTATTCATTGACATAATTTAATGCTATTATGAAAAGGTCAGATGAAAAAATGACTGAATTTATTAAAAAATTTAAAAAATTTTATAATAGTTTTCTTGTAGAAATGAAACCCCCTCCTATTGGAGAAAGAGTTGTTTTTTCAAGGGCATTTGTATTAGATTTTAGTTTTACGTTGAGAGAGAGAAGATCTCCCACTCTTAACCAAATCCAAACTGATGCTTTGGAGATTGAAGAAAATATGACTGCTACTGGAAAAACATAAGGAAAGTAGTCAGTTCCAGATAAATGTAAAGGCAAAGAAGACTCATCACAAGATCAAAGGATTGATGACATGAATAAGGTGATCAAAAACTTGTGAAATAAATTAGCAAAGATGGAATTGGATAATATGAAACCTACACAGCAAAACAGGGGTGTTTTTAATCCCCAATTCAAAAAATAGCCCTTCCAAATTTTGCAGATGTTAAGGAGAGATCAAGACCAAGTTCAAGCACCCTTATATATAGAAGCAACACCTTCACATTTTGTTGAAGGTGAACAAAAGGAGGTTGAAGATCAAATTTCTGTTGTTTATATGGAAGTTGATGAAGACGATGATAAATGTGAAGAACAATGCACACAGGATGATGTATCATTTGACTAGGAAGAAGTGGATGATTATCGCAAGTAATTCACTGATTTTATGCAAGAAGAGTTGCATAAGAAGTATGAATTAAGATTAGAAAAGAATTGAGAACTTAGGATGTTGAGGAAAAAGAACCAGAGTCAGTTCCTTCTCCAATGGCATCTTCACAATCAAAGAACTCAGTAAAACAATCAGACAAGGGAAGGCAGCCCATGAATTCAGTGAAAGAAAATGAAAAGCAACAAGTTGCCCCAAGTAAGTCTGTTGATTCTAATATTTTGGAGAATATTGTTACTATACCTCAACAGAATGCTAATCTTAATAAAAATCAATAAGAACCTAAGATAATTACTATACAAAATCAAACCTTCAGTTTTTCCAATGAAATAGAAAAGATTAAAATTCAAGTACCCTTTCTTGAATTAGCTAAGACACTTGGTTACAAAAAGGAACTTGCAGAATTTATTAATATTTCTTAGTCTAATGATCTTCGTGATATTGTAAATCTCCAAGAAGAAAAACTAGTAGTCACCTTTGGTCCACATGTTAAATAGGTAGACTCATTCGTTCCTCCTTTTTATATATCAGTATTTCTACATGATTTCATTCTACATAATTGTATGTTAGATTCTGGTGCATCACATAATCTGATGCCATTATCTGTGATGAAAGAGGTAAATTTACAAATCACTAAGCCCTATGAGACCTTTATTCATTTGATTAAAAAAGGGTGAAGTGTGTGGGGCTTGTTAAAGACATGGTGGTATCCCTTGCTCAAATTCCAGCCAAGAGTATCATGATGGATGTAGTAGTTGTAGATATTCAAGCCAGATTTGGTATTTTGTTGTCCAGATCTTGGGGAGGAAATCTTTGAGGTGTCTTAAAACTAGACTTTACATATGCAATCATCCCTATCTTCAATGGTGAAGAGAGAAGCTTATACAGAGAAACCAGATTTGTTAAGACTACCACCAAGATGGATGCAACTAATTCTCCTATCTATGGCCAAGAGAAGGAGAATCTCTCTTGTTCTATGCTGCATGATGCAAAATTTGCTGAAGACTCACAGAATAAGCTTTCTTCAGAAATTGTACATAAGGAGCTGGATTCAAATAAAATTCGGAAGTGTTATTTCGATGGTGCCTACTCAAAGGATGACACAGGAGCTGGCATTTTATTTATATCTCCAGAAGGTAATCTTGTACCCTTTTATTTTAAGCTTGAATTTGAATCAACCAATAATGTAGCTGAGTATGATGCGTTGATTTTGAGTCTTCAAACTACTAAACAAATGGGAATTCAATGTATTTCCATTTTTTGTTATTTTGAGTTAATTATAAGATAGATTAATAATTCATGTCAAACCAAGCATCCCAGATTGAGATATTATAGAAATGAACTATGGGACCTGATTGCAAATTAATTTGAAGCCTTGAATATTCAGTTCATTCCAAGAGAAGAAAAAAAAATGGCAGATTCACTAGCAGTTGCGGCTAGTATATTTAAGCCACCCATTAATCCAATACTGAGATATTAGATTGAGTTGAGACATAACCTTCAATTCCTGATAATATAGAGCATTGGCAGGTTTTTGAGGATGATGATCAGATCAATCATTTCCTAATAATGATTGGAAATTTTGAATAGACTGAAATAGATCAAGAAAGTGAATAGACTGATCAGAATGTTGCACTGAAAAAGCTGAAGCAGTCAATAGGGGATCAAAAGATAGTTTAGTTGAAGGATAATACATTTCCCAGATGTCTGGTTACTCTTGAAAGGTTGTTCGATGCAAATGATGTAGTAGTAAATCAGAAGAAAGCATCTCAGGAGGGAGAAATGGAAGACTGTAATTTAGGAACTCAGAAAGAGCCCAAAATGGTTAAGTTGTTTAAAGGAGTTCCTAAGGATTATAAAGAAATATATGTTTATATTTTCAAGAAGTTTATGATTTTGTTTGCATGGACGTATGAATATTTAAGGACATATGACTTAGATATTATTCTGCATAAAATACCATTGAAATATGGGGTTAAGCCTCACAGATAGAAGCTCAGATAGATTAATCCACTGTTACTTGCCCCAATTGAAAAAGAAGTGAAGAAGTTGTTGCAAGAAAATATTATAGTCCCACTTAGATACTCGAACTGGGTTTCTAATTTGGTTCCTGTTAGGAAGAATAATGGAGAGATAATATTATGTGTTGATTTCAAGAACTTAAACAGAGCTTCCATAAAAGATAATTATCCTTTTCCAAATATGGATTATGTTCTACAAAAAGTAACTGGAGCTCATAGGTTATCCATGGTTGATGGTTTCTCTGGGTACAACCAAGTAGTTGCTGAAAAATAAGATCAGAAGAAAAAAAAATTTACTACATCGTGGGAAACGTTCATTTATGTGAGGATGCCATTCGGTCTCATGAACGTAGGGGCTACTTTCCCGAGAGAAATGGATATAGCATTTTTGGGTGATAAATTTGTAGTCATATATTTGGAGGATCTAACTATTTTTTTAGGTTCTGATTATGAGAATTTGGAGCATCTACAGAAGGCTTTCCTAAAGTGTAGGAAGTTTGGTTTATCTTTGAATCCTAAAAAATCTTTGTTTTCTTTGGAGGAAGGTGTAATATTCCTATTTAGCCCAAGCTAATAGTAATACTTCATTTTGTTTCTTTCTTATTGTTTGATGAATAAAATTTAGAGGAGGAAATGCAAAGCGCCTTAAATCAAAGAATAAATAAATGCCCAATGTGAAAAAGGATAAATCGGGGCCTTTGCAACAAAAATCCACTTGTGTGTGAACAGAAATTGGACCACCTTAGAGAACCAGCACAATTTTAGAAGAATGTTCCAATGTGAAAGGGGTTAAGTCCATTGAAGTGGTTTAGGGTTTTTGCACCCCTTCAAGCTATAAAAAGGAGGCGAGGGCTCAAGATATGGTTGTTGAAGTATTTTTGAATTAGAGGTCACTTGAGCAACTCTAGCTCTCTAGGCTTTTTAGCCTAAGGGAAGAGGATTTCCTGTTTAGGAATCCTCCCTCCTTCCTTGAGTAGCTATTGGAGGAGAATGTATTGAAATGAGCCACTATCTGGTTTGAGGCCAAGCTCTATTTTCATGAGCAGCGCTGGCCCATTGAGGGTTTTGTCGCTGCTATCTTTTGTGGCAAGTAGTATCCTAGATCTGCAGAGATTTAGTGTTTTGGAGGAGTTCTCTCTCAAGGAGGGTGTCTTGTGATCACCCGGAAGAGGATCTCTCTCTTATTTGTATTTCAGATCTGTATTGTGTAGCATGTACTTCATTTTTATTCAGCTACTATGCAGTCCCTCTCAAGAATTGTGTTTCTGCACTTGAGGGTTTTATTGTCATTTCAGTTTTGTGCAATAGAAGATCCTCCGTGATTGAGGCTTGCCTCTCAATTTGTAAATATTTGATGTAGCTATTTTTTAAGCTATTTTCAGATCTTATATCTATTATAATGAAGTAATCTTCATAAATTCTGAGCATTTTGTAGTTCTGTAGCTTATATGTCAGATCTACACTTATTCCAGCATTATTTTGATGAAATTCCAAGGGGATCTTGTAGAGAAGGCTGAGTAGTTTCCAGATCTGGTATAGATATGATGTTTCAGCCATAGATATTTCATAGATCTAAGTTTTCACTTACAGCAGCTGAAACCCTTGAAAAATAATGCTGATATACTTTGTAGTCTTTTTCCTATGTGTTGTAGCAACTCATTGCAGGGTTTTTCTTCATAAAAATGCTTGTTTTTCCAAGACTAAGCTAAATGAATCTTATTTTGAGCCTGCATACTAATATTTCTACATAAACCCCATCATTCCCTTCAGAAATTATGCTACCCAAGCTTCAACACTTTTCTGCATAATTTAGGTCATGGGAAATTAGGGTTTTTCTTGACTAGTCGGGAAGGAGGAACTATTTGACATAGAAAAATGCCTTTTTTTGAGCTGAAATTAGACATCAAAGTCCCTCTTAACCGAATATAACATATCCCAAATCCATTTCCCTTTTTCTCACGTAAATTTATTTATACACATATTTTAGTCCATAATTGTTGCTTTTCCCCACCTTTCTGAAGTTAAAAGCTGATTAAAGAGTGTTGCTATTCTTTCTATTGGTTTATAAGTGTTCTCAAACACATTTCATGATATATGAAGCCATCATATCTGAAAAATGTGTTTTTCAGTCATGATTTGCTGAATAAACCCTTTGGGATCTTACCTCTCAGCAAGGATCTACAAACAGAGTCTGAAAAGGGCCAGATAGCCTCTAGATCTCATCCTTTATCGTAAAGGTGACATATCTAGTAAATTCCCATTCATTCAATCTCTGTTTTAGATCAAATTGTTGATTGATAATGTCTTAAAGAGAAATATCTCATTGGTACTCCATACATCCCCACTTTCCTGCTGAGAGAAAGAGGAGTAGAAGAAGGAATGACAGAAAAGGGGATTCCCCCACTCTTTTTCCAGAACTTTAAGGATATTCAAGAAAATATCAAGGAGGTTGAGGGGGTAGAGACTTGTACCAGCGCTGCCACAACCTTGGAGGAGCAGCCTTCATGTTCAATGGAGGAAGACTACACAGTTGCAGAAGAAGCTCTTGCTTCTACATCTCACCAAGGTATGGTCAAGAGTTCATCTATTTTCAATTCCGCCCATTGCATGGAGAGATCTACATTTTTATATGCTATTATTCTAGAACAATAAAGTTTCACTGCGTTGTTCAAGAGCAGTAAGGGAGGAATAAGATCTTCCCTTGGAGATATCAAAGGGGTTGCATTTCAAAAGCGCTTGAGATGGAGAAGTTGCAAAGGCATGAGGGTACCAAGAGAACATGGGCAAGAGGGCCAATCTAATCTATTGCATAAATTTTATGCACCTAAAGAGGTGATTGGATTGCGCAGTGGAAGCATGGAGGGTTTTCTCCATTCATGTATTTAGTCACCACTATATGATGTCTCATCTCCTGGAGACATTGCACCAAGGAGGCTACTTGATCCGCAAGAGAAGGTGAGTGCTTCACATGGTGAGGCATTGCTCATTTATTTCAAAGAAGTGGAGATCTTGGGAGGTCTTGATGTAGCAGTGCGAGTCTTGGGTAGGCTCAAGGAGGAGAGAAACAGTCTCTCAATATCATCTGCCCCCACTCTCATTTCAGTTTCTGCCCAGTGGCAGGAGAAACAAGGGAAGGGTAACAACCTTTCCACATTTACATTTGTCATGGGGGCTATGCATGCACATGAATCTTGGGAAGAGTTAAAGAAATCTCCTCACTTCTCTTTTAGGATGAAAGGAGGCTCATCTATGAGCTGCTCCTTTTGCATGAGAAAAATCTATGGTAAGGACATTGCTTATTTAATTGTTGATTTACATATTGCTTCCTTAACCATACATGTGTAGAATGTTGCTCCAAGGAGGAGCATTCTTTCTTTGAGGTTGCATGGTCTACTTGAGGCCATGAGCAGTATTGTTGACCTCTCCCTAGGAGGACTTGGGGAGGGATTTTTATTTGGAGGACATACTTACATTGCCTCATATATCATTCAGGTCCTCCAAGCTTATGAAGAGATTGGGGCAAAAGCAAGTGGTTGGGAGACCACATTTTTCAGCAGTCCCTTTTGCAGTTGAGGTCCAAACTGTGTTGGTTTCATATGAGGGATCATTTCCATTCACATTTGTTGGATATGGCAGCCAACATGATTTCTATTCTTGCTCCCTATGTTGCTGATGTTTCTATTTTTACGAGGAGCATATGTGGGAGAGGAGGAATGATACATTGGATGAATGTATCGCTTGGGAATGCACTCTCCCATATTCATTTCTATTTCAAGAAGAGGAGGGAAATTTTTCTGGCTACTGCATGGTACATTCTATCATCTTCTACAAAGGGCCATGCATTGAGTTGTATCATGAAGGGGAGCCTCTCACATGGGAGGAATTAGAGCAAGACATGTTTTTCTTGATCTCCATTCAACCAACACTTATTTTCCTCTATCATTTCCAAGGTTTGAAGAAGCTTATTTTAGCAAGAAAGTGGTGGGATGACCACTTATTGTATCATGACTTGAGGCAGCAAGATGATGGACAATGTTGGTCTCAAGAGAGGGACTATTGTCACCATCCAGCACATCATATGGCATTTAGTCCTCATGTATTTTGTAGCACATGTGGTGAAGGTAAATTTTTCACTATATGCCTAAGAGGGTGGGAAAGGAGGCTCACTGAAATCAATGGAGGAGATCATGAAGTTTTAGATTCCTTTTGGCTTCATGGTAACCACATCTTTGCAGCCTAGGATCCACAGCTCCACATCCATCAATAGTGGGAAGAGGAACAGCGTGAGTTGGATACATTCATCCCTCATTTCCAACCTTATAGCCCCTACTCAATGCACATCATGGGAATTAATGATTTTTTTTATGAGCTATCAAGGATGGCTCCTTTTATTTGGATGGTAGCATGGGTGTGGGAGACACTCATTGGGAAAAATTTTCCCCATGCTCCTCATCACTCCTACCTGATGAGGCGATTGAGAAACAAGAAGATCACTACTTGTACCTCCCATTTCTCATGATGTACACTTGCTATTTTGCACTTGGAGAAGGTCATTAGAGGGTAGATTTATTTCTTATCATTTTCAGCTATGGTGGGATCCATTTATGAGGTCACATAAAAGGGAAGGATAATTTTGGTTCTTCCTTGTAGTTGCTTTAGGACACGCAACATTTTGAAGGGGGAGGACTATAATATTCTGATTTAGACCAAAATAATAGGAATACTTCATTTTGTTTCTTTCTTATTGTTTGATGAATAAAATGTCGAGGAGGACATGCAAATATCCTTAAATCAAAGAATAAATACATGCCCAATGTGAAAAAGGATAAATCTGGGCCTTCGCAACAAAAATCCACTTCTGTGTGAACAGAAATTGTACCACCTTGGAGAACCAGCGCAGTTTTAGAAGAAGGTTCAAATGTGAAAGGGGTGAAGTCCATTGAAGTGGATTAGGGTTTGTGCACCCCTTCAAGCTATAAAAAGGAGGTGAGGGCTCAAGAGATGGTTGTTGAAGTATTTTCGAATTAGAGGTTGCTAGAGAAAATCTAGCTCTCTAGGCTATTTAGCTTAAGGGAAGAGGATTTCCTGTTTAGGAATCCTCCCTCCTTCCTTGAGTAGATTTTGGAGGAGAATGTACTGAAATAAGCCACTATCTAGTTTGAGGCCAAGCTCTATTTTCATGAGAAGTGTTGGCCCATTGAGGGTTTTGCCACTGCTATCTTTTGTAGTAAGTGGTATCCTAGATCTGCAGAGATCTAGTGTTTTGGAGGAGTTTTCTCTCAAGGAGGGTGTCTTGTGACCACCCGAAAGAGGATCTCTCTCTTATTTGTATTTCAGATCTGTATTGTATAGCATGTACTTAATTTTTACTCATCTACTATGCAATCCCTCTCAAGAACTGCATTTCTACACTTGAGGGTTTTATTGTCATTTCAGTTTTGTGCAATAGAAGATCTTCAGTCATTGACGCTTGCCTTTCACTTTGTAAATATTTTATGTAGATATTTTTTAAGATATTTTCAGATCTAATATTTGTTATAATAAATTCATCTTTAGAAATTCTGAGCATTCTGTAGTTTTGTAGCTTATATGTCAGATCTACACTTATTCTGGCATTATTTTGATGAAATTCCAAGGGGATCTTGTAGAGAAGGCTGAGTAGTTTCCAGATCTGGTATAGATATTATGTTTCAGCCATAGATATGTCATAGATCTTATTTTTCACTTACAGCAGCTGAAACCCTGAAAAATAACGTTGATATAATCTGCAGCCTTTTTCCTATGTGTTGCAGCAACTCATTGCAGGGCTTTTCTTCATAAAAATTCTTGTTTTTCCATGCCTAAGCTAAATGAATATTATTCTTAGCCTGCATACTGATATTTATGCATAATATCAGTCATTACCATCAGAAATTATGATGCCTAAGCTTCAACACTTTTATGCATAATTTAGGTCATGGGAAATCAGGGTTTTTCTCGACTTGTCGGGAAGAAGGAACTGTTTAACATAGAAAAACACCTTTTTATGAGTTTAAATTCAACATGGAAGTCCATATTAGCCTAATATTACATATTCTAGAGCCATTTCCCTTGTTCTCATGCAGATTTATTTATACACCTATTTTCGTGCATAAATTGTTACTTTTCCCCACATTTCTGATGTTAAAAGCTGATTAAAGAGTGCTGATGTTATTTATATTTGTTCCTAAGTGTTCTAAAACACATTTCATGATAGCTTAAGCCATCATATTTGAAAAATACGTTTTTCAGTCATGATTTGTTGAATAAACCCTTTGGAATCTTAACTCTCGACAAGGATCTATAGACAGAGTCTGAAAAGGGCCATATATCCTCTAGATCTCATCCTTTCTTGTAAAGGTAACATATCCAATAAATTACCCTTCATTCAATCTCTGGTTTAGATCAGATTGTTGACTGATAATGTCTTAAAGAGGAATATCTCATTGGTACCAGTTTGTGGGAGATCTGTTTAGTAGATCTAACTTGATTTTTTTTTTAAGATATTCCAGATTTGAGTCCCACATAGCATATTCAAGAGGAAACAAGCTTTTTCCTGCATTTTATTTGTCCATATTTCCTTATAAAATGTTCCTATTGAGCAGCTTGGCAATATTCCTGAAAAAGTGATATTACAGAAGGTAAGTTGTTGGGACATATAGTTTCAGATCAGGGGGTGAAAATTGATCCAGAAATATTTGAGGCTATACAAACAATCCCATTTCCTATAATTAAGAAATATATCCAAATATTTCTAGGAAAAATTAATTTTATAATGAGATTTGTCCCAAATTATGTTGAGATCATTAGAAGCATAATAAATATGTTGAAGAAAAATGCTGAAGTGAAATGGGACAGAGATGCAAGAGAATCCTTCACTAGGATTAAAGAGGCTCTTCAAGTGGCTCCAGTTTTGATTAGCCAAGATTATCAAAAGCCTTTCCAAATCTTTTCATTTGCATCACCTTCTACCATTGATGTTGTGTTGTTGTAGAAGAACGAAGAAGGAAAAGAGAAAACTGTAGCATTTTTTGGAAAATTTCTCAGGGATGCAGACCTCAAATACAATGTTTTGGAGAAATAGGTATATTCTCTAGTTAAATCATTGAAGGCTTTCAGGACTTATGTACTTCATTCTCAAATAGTAGCATATGTACCTAATTCATTTGTAAAAGATGTGCTAGTTCAAAGTGATGTGGATGAAAAAAGAGGAAAATGGATTGCAAAATACAAGAATATGATTTAGATATTAAGCCTACTAAGTTGGTAAAAGGACAGGGCTTGGAAAGAGTACTGACAAAGTCTAATTTCAAGTTCTGGGAATTAATTTTCTTGCACCATCGGATGAAGTTGTGGTTGAAACAGGTCAAATTAGCACAAAGTCAGCAATCAAGTACAAATTTCTCTACTCAGATTTGTATAAGGATATTATTCACTACTTATGCTTTTTCTCTTGTCCTCCCTCAAAAGACAGAACAAAGTATAGAGCTCTTAAACTCAAAGCTTATCCTTACCTTATAATTGATCCTAAACTATATTGGAAGGATCATGCTGGAGTTTTGTTGTTGTGTTTGACAAAAGGAGAGTCAATGGAAGTTATTATGGAGTACCATGAATGTCTATGTGGGGGCCATTATATCTAGAAAGTTACTTCCCACAAAATCCTCAATTCAGCTTTTTAGTGGCCTTCCTTATTTGCTGATGTATACAGAGTGGTTAGAAGTTTCCATAAATGTCAATTGTTTGTAGAAAAGAAAAGGTTAGCCCCTCTACCTCTTCTCACTGTTTTTGTTGAAGAACCCTTTAGATAATAGCGATTGGGTTTCATTGGACAAATAAATCCACCATTAAGTGGTAAGTTCAAGTGGATTCGGACTACCACTGATTATTTTACAAAGTGGGTGGAGGAAATGCCTATTAGAAAAGAAAACGATTTGATAGTAATGAAATTTCTGAAAGAGAACATCTTCAACAAGTTTGGATGTCTAGTGAAAATTTTAACAGACAATGCTCAGGTATTCAACTCAGTCAAATTCATTAATTTTTGTCAAACATATAATGTTATCTTATGTCATTATACAACATATCATCCTCAAGAAAATGGGCTAGCTGAATCTTCCAATAAGACATTGGTGAATATTTTGAAGAAAACAATTAATGAGAATCAGAAGAACTAGGATTCAAAGTTGATATTTTCTCTCTGGGTAGTAAGGATGAATCCAAGAAGATCTAATGGTAATTCTCCTTATGAATTAGTATATGGTACCCAAGCTTTGTTTCCCACTCATCTAGCCAAACCAGTGATCTCTTTTCTTCAAGAAGCACAAGAAGAACCCAATGCATTGATAAGAAGACTAAATAAGGTGATAGAATTGAGTGAGAATAGGAATAAAATCAAGGAAAACTTAATCACATATCAGGAGAAAATGAAGTCCATTTTTGATAGGAGGGCAAAGGAGATTTTGTTCCAAACTGGAGATTTGGTATTAAGATGGGATACCAGAAGAGAAGAAAAAGGAAAGCATGGTAAGTTTGATCCTCTCTGGTAGGGCCCATACAAGATTATTGAAGCCAGATCAAATAACACTTTTATGCTGAAGAATATTGATGTTGAAACAATAGAACTACCTATAAATTGGTGGTATCTAAAACATTACATCCAACATTAAAATCTAATGGTTCACCATTGTACATATTCAGTTTCCTTCACTGTAATTTTTTCATCAAGTAGTGTTTGACTCCATGCCCTAGGTGAAGGCACTAATTTGAGGTTCTTAGTGTCTCATGGATAAAAATAGTATCCCCAGGTGGAGCCAGATGTTGTGGCTCATTTGCAATATCCTTTATTTTAATTTTCAAAAATACAAAAAAAAAATAGAAAACTATCAAAAGATATAATAAAGTATCAAAATTCATGTACTTTAGCATAAAAATATATCTGATCGTTATGATAAAGTCTAAAGTTTTAATACTTTAACTTCCTTATATAAGTGGGTCCCAGTTATAAGATTAATTATTGAGTAGATTTTCAAGCGAGATTCATTGATTTATCAGAAAATAAGCAAAGGGATCAACCCGTGCGCACTTTCAGTGCGAGGTTTAACACAAATGGTGCCTCAGCAGTTTACACTGTTTTCTACGGGGTTATCTAGATGAATGGTCAAGATTTACTGTGGGAGCACAAGCCAATAAGTTTTCCATACCTCAAGGCCCCTCGTAGTAACATTTGCTGCCAAGTTGGTTACAGTTGTCATCCACATGAGGGCTCCTTAATGGTTTGTTGGCATGTCTTATCAACATTTAAGTTCAAAGTCACGCCACCTATTTAAGGGAAATATATCCTTAATACAAGCTAAGGATACCATTTAGAATGATATTATTGAAGAAATGAAAACAATATGCAATTTTCTGACTGTTATTGCAGAAGAAAGAGGCATTATCAGGGAATATGAAGAGAAAATCATGACAGACAGATAGAAGATAATCAATAGGGCTATTTCAGCAAGGAAGTTCATTAATTTCATTGATTCCAAAATAGATCAGGAATTGGAGGAAAATGAAATTAAGGAAAAAAATTTATATGCAGTAGAAATTAACAAAATGATTGTAGGAAGTCTGCAGAAAAGAAGATGATTGAGTTAAAGGAAGTAGTGAGTCAATTTGATAAATTATTTGATAAAATAGCAAGAGTAGCTTTCCATCATGTTGGGGTCTTGGAGGTGGTATTATGTCATGGGATTCTTATGAGCCTTTGCTAATTTTGACAAAAATTAAAGTTGACAGCACTCATGAGAAAACTCAGGTTCCTTAAGGAGAAACGGTGATCAATTTCCTTCAGAGACATTTTCAACTGTTGTGGTTAGTGAAAACTCTGTTTGTGGAAACACCATCTTTCAATAGAATCACTTCTTTCAGAGTGGAGTTTCACAAGCTAGTTCATTGACCAAAGACAAACATCGAAATATGGAATAAGTGCAGAGCCTGGATGACAAATTTATGAAAGGATCCCTCAACTCCTAAGAAGGATAAATCAACCAATCAAGGAAATTTAGCAGTGTCATCATGAATCCATATTCAACATATAGACTAGGATTTTAATTTCATGTTATTTCCTCTTTTATAGAGAGAATGTAACTATAATAAGACATTTTTTAAGACATGTAATAGATAGTCTACAGCATGCTAATTATTTAAAGTAGTTGAGATTAGTTACAGCGGTTACAAATTGCTTTCTATTGTATTTAAGGAGATAGAGAAGAAAGAGAAGGGTTCCAAGTTTTGAACCTTCAAACTGTAATTTTTGTACTCATATTTCAAATGATAAATGAGTGAGAAGCAAGTTTCTAGAATTTTTTGATGTTGATGTGTCTTCAATTTTACATTCTGTGTTTTCTATCCTTGAATAAAATGAAGTCATGAAGTTGTAGGTCTCTTTTTACTTCTGTAAATAAGAGTTAAAACCCTTAATAAGAACTCCTTCATTTTAACTATTCCTTTCCTTATAATTCTTCTATAGTTTTAGGTGATATATTCTATGCAATAGCATATCATTTTGGGATTCTTTCTTTCATGTTCTTCTGATCATTCCATTCTATATCAACAAATAATAGAATTGCGGAATATTCATTGTATTTGATCTTTGAGGGTTTAATGATAAATATTTGAGGGTGATAAAATAAAGAAAAATATTTATGTGACATAAATACATGAATGTCTTAAGCACTGATTCCTTATCATAGCTAAGGGATTGTCTCTGAAGGTACAACATTTTTTGGTGCCATTTCCAGGGAGCGAAGAAACGAAGTTCTTTCCCTAGGTTTTGTTCATATTTCCTTTGGTTGTTCAGAGAGGAGGAAATATTAACCTGTGCCTTCATTTCATAAATTTTGGCATTTAAAAGGCCACATATGAGGTCGGATACCTCCCAGTAGGAAGCCCCCATTATTTTAAATCCTGAGAAGTTGGTTTCTAGAAAAATTCAGAAAGAAAACAGGTTTTCCACACTTTATGCTACACTTCATGCACCTGGCAATAGTTCATGTAACCCCTCATCCAAGGATATTTCCTAAAAACTCATTTTCTCGGAACAAGAATCCTTGTCTTCATCTATTCATTTCCAAGAACCAAATTTAGAAGAGAAATATTTTGGGTCTGTTTAATTCACATTTACAGAAACTCATCCTAATAAATTTTCTAGTTCTTTTGCTATTGTTCATCAACCCCTTCCCATATTAGTTTTTTCACCTCATCCATCCATATCTACAATAGGTATACAAACCCCACCTACTCAAGGAGCAGTAAATCAAGGCATAAACATGGTAGCGCCTGTTCCTACTTTCTTGACAAATAGATATACACCATTAAATCTTCCCCAAGAAATGAATGTAATGCCTCAGGAATATCTTAAATTGCTTCCAAGATTTACTGGTGAAGATGAAATAATTGCAGAACAACACTTGCCTTTGTTTTGCACTTTTGCTGAAAATTTAAATGTTGAACATCTTGATGTGGTAATGAGACTTTTTGTATAGTCTCTGAGCAGAGAGGCAAGAAAATGGTTTAAAGGATTACCAAATGGCTCAATTAATAATTGGGATGAGTTAGAAAGACAATTCATCCAAATATGGGGTGAAAAGAGAGATCATGGTTATTCATTGATAGAATTTAATGCTATTAAGAAAAGGTTAGATGAAAACATGACTAAATTTATTAAATGATTTAGCAAATTGTATAATAGTTTTCCTGTAGGAATGAAACCCCCTCTTATTGGAGAAAGAGTTGTTTTTTTTCGGGGCATTTGTATCAAATTTTAGTTTTACGTTGAGAGGAAGAATATCTCCCACTCTTGAGCAAATCCAAACTAATGCTTTGGAGATTGAAGAAAATATGACTGCTACTAGAAAGACACAAGGAAAGCAATCATTTCAAGATAAAGGTAAAGCCAAGGAAGAGTCATCACAGGATCAAACGATTGATGACATGACTAAGGCGATCAAAAACTTGTGAAATAAATTAGTGAAGATAGAATTGGATAATAAGAAACCTGCACAACAAAATAGAGGGGTTTTTAATCCCCAATTGAGAAAAAAACCAGTGCAGATTTTGCAGAGGGAAAGGAGATATCAATACCAAGTTCAAGCACCCTTATACATAGAAGCAGCAGCTTCACAGTCTGCTGAAGATGAACCGAAAGAGGTTGAAGGTAAAATTTCTACTGTTTATATGGAATATGATGAAGAAGACAATAAATGTGAAGAAGAATGCACAGAGGCTGATGTATCATTTGACCGGGAAGAAATGGATGATTATTGCAAGCAATTCACTAATTTTATGGAAGCAGAGTTGCATAAGAAGTATGAATTAAGATAAAAAAAAAGATTGAGAACTCAAGATGTTGAGGAAAAATAACCAGAGTTAGTTCCTTCTTCAATGGCAACACCACAATCAAAGAACTCAGTGAAACAATCAGACAAGGGAAAGCAACCCATTAATTCAGTGAAATAAAATGAAAAGCAGCAACTTGCCCCTAGTAAGTCTACTGATTCTAATATTTTGGAGAATATAGTTACTGTACCTAAATTGAATGCTAATCTTAATAAAAATAAACAAGAACCTGAGATAATTACTAAATGAAATCAAACCTTTAGTTTGTCCAAAGAGTTAGACAATATTAAAGTTCAAGTACCCTTGTTTGAATTAGCTAAGACACCTAGTTACAAAAAGGAAATTGAAGAATTTATTAATCTTTCTCAATATAAAGATCTTGGTGATATTGTAAATCGGCAAGAAGAAAACCAGGGGTCACCTTTGGTCCACATGTTGAAGAGGTAGATTCTTTCGTTCCCCCTTTTTATATATCAGTACTTCTACATGATTTCATTCTACATAATTGTATGTTAGATTCTGGTGCATCGCATAATCTAATGCCATTGTCTGTGATGAAAGAGTTAAATTTACAAATCATTAAGCCCTATAGGGACCTTTATTCATTTGATTCAAAAAGGGTGAAGTGTGTGGGGCTTGTAAAAGACATGGTGGTATCCCTCGGTCAAATTCCAGCTAAGAGTATCATGATGGATGTAGTAGTTGCATATATACCAACCATATTTGGTATGTTGTTGTCCAGATCTTGGGGGGCAAAGCTTGAAGGTGTCTTAAAATTCAACTTTACATATGCAATCATCTGTGTCTTCAATGGTGAGGAGAGAAGGTTATACAAAGAAACCAGATTTGTTAAGACTACCACAAAGAAGGATGCGGGTAATTATCCTATCTATGGCCAAGAGAAGGAGGATCTCTCTTGTTTTATGCTGCATGAAGATGCATAATTTTTTGAAGACTCACAAAAGCAACTCTCTTCAGTAATTGTACATAAGGAAGTTGATTCAAGTAAAATTTGGAAGTGTTATTTTGATGGTGCCTACTCAAAGGATGGCACAACAGCTAGCGTTTTATTTATATCTCCAATAGGTAATATTGTACCTTTTTCTTTTAGACTTGAATTTGAATCAACCAATAATGTAGTTGAGTATGAAGCATTCATTTTGACTCTTCAAACTGATAAACAAATGGGAATTCAATGTATTTCCATTTTTGGTGATTCTGAGTCAATTATAAGATAGATTAAGAATTCATGTCAAACCAAGCATCCCAGATTGAGATCTTATATAAATGAAGTGTGGGACCTGATTGAAAATTAATTTGAAGCCTTGAATCTTCAATTCGTTCCTAGAGAAGAAAATATAATGGAAGATTCACTGGCAGCTGTAGCGAGTACATTTAAGCCACCCATTAATCCAAGACGGAGATATGAGATTGAGTTGAGGCATAGGCCTTTAATTCCTGATAATATAAAGCATTGGTAGGTTTTTTAGGATGATGAGCAGATCAATCATTTCCTAGCAATGATTGGAATTTTTAAAGATAGTGAATAGCTCAAAAAATTGAACCGACTGATCAGAATGATGTACTAAAAAACCTGAAGTAGTCAATAGGGGATCAAAAGATAATTCAGTTGAAGGATAATACATTGCCTAGAGGTCTAGTTCCTCTTGAAAGGCTGTTCAATGCAAATGATGTAGCAGTAAATCAGAAGAAAGCATCTCAGGAGGGAGAAATGGAAGACTGTAATTTAGGAACTCAGTAGGAGCCCTAACTGGTTAAGTTCTTTAAAGGATTTCCTAAGGATTATAAAGAAAGATGTGTTGATCCTTTCAAGAATTTTACGGATGTGTTTTCATGGACATATGAAGATTTAAAGACACATGATTTAGATATTATTTTGCATAAAATACCATTGAAAGATGGGGTTAAGCCTCACAGATAGAAGATCAGACAGATTAATCCCTTGTTACTTGCCCCAATTGAAAAGGAAGTGAAGAAGTTGTTGCAAGCAAGGATTATAGTCCCATTTAGATACTCGGACTGGGTTTCTAATTTGGTTCCTGTTAGGAAGAAGAATGGAGAGGTAATATTATGTGTTGATTTCAGGAATTTAAACAGAGCTTCCCTGAAAGATAATTATCCTTTGTCAAATATGGATTATGTTCTACAAAAATTAACTAGAGCTCATATATTATCCACGGTTTATGGTTTCTCTGGGTACAACCAAGTAGCTGTTGAAAATAAATATCAGAAGAAAACAACTTTTACCACACCATAGGGAACGTTCATCTATGCCAGGATTCCATTCGGTCTCATGAACACAGGAGATACTTTCTAGAGAGAAATGGATATATCATTTGTGGGTGATAAATTTGTAGTCATATATTTGGATGATGTGACTATTTTTTTAGGTTTTGATGATGAGAATTTGGAGCATCTGCAGAAGGCTTTCCTATAGTGTATGAAGTTTGGGTTACCATTGAATCCTAAAAAATCTTTGTTTGCTTTGGAGGAAGGTAAGTTGATGGGACATATAGTTTCAAAATAGGGGGTGAAAATTGATCCAGCAAGAGTTGAAGCTATACAAACAATCCCATTGGATAGAAGTAAGAAATATATCCAAATATTTCTAGGGAAAATTAATTTTATAATGATATTTGTCCCCAATTATGCTGAGATCGTTAGAAGCATAACATATATGTTGAATTTAAATGCTGAAGTGAAATGGGACAAAGATGCAAGAGAATCCCTTGCCAGGATTACAGAGGCTCCTCAAGAGGCTCTAGTTTGATTAGGCCAAATTATCAGAAAATTTTCCAAATATTTTCATTTGCATCACTTTCTACCATTTTTGTTGTGTTGCTACAGAAGAACGAAGAAGGAAAAGAGAAACATGTAGCATTTTTCAGCAAAGTTCTCAGGGATGCAGCACTCAAACAAAATATTTTGGAGAAATAGGTATATGCTCTAGTTAAATCATTGAAGGCTTTTAGGACTTATGTACTTCATTCTAAAATAGTAGCATATGTACCTAATTCAACTGTAAAAAATGTGCTATTTCAAAGTGATGTGGAGGGAAGAAGAGGAAAATGGATTGCCAAAATCCAAGAATATGATTTAGATATAAAGCCTACTAAGTTGGTAAAAGGTTAGGGCTTGAAAAGACTACTGACAGAGTCTAATTTCAATTTTTGGGAATTAATATGATTGGACCCTTGGATCAAGTTGTGGATGAAACAAGTCAAATTAGCACAAAGTCAAAAATCAAGTACAAATTTCTCTGCTCTGATTGGTATAAGGATATTATTCACTATTTGTGCTTTTTTTGTTGCTCTCCCTCAATCAATAGAAAAAAGTACAAAGATGTTAAACTAAAATATCATCCTTATGTTATAATTGATGCTAAATTACATTGGAAGGATCATGCTGGTGTTTTTTTGTTGTGTTTGACAGAAGGAGAGTCAATGGAGGTTATCAAGGAGTACCATGAGAGTCTGTGTGGGGGCCATTATAGCTAGAAAGTTACTGCCCAAAAAATCCTCAAATTAGGTATTTACTGGCATTCCTTATTTTTTGATGTATACAAAGTGGTTAGAAGTTGCCAGAAATGTCAATTGTTTGCACAAAAGAATAGGTTAGCCCCTCTACTTCTTCTCCCTATTTTTTTTGAAGAACCATTTAGACAATGGGTATTGGATTTCATTAGAGGAATAAATCCACCATTAAGTGGTAAGTTGAAGTGGATTCTAACTTCCACTGATTATTTTACAAAGTGAGTGGAGGAAATACCTACCAAAAAAAAAAATCATTTGACAGTAATGAAATTTCTGGAAGATAACATCTTTAGTAGGTTTGGATGTCTAGTGAAGATTGTAATAGACAATGCTCAGGTATTCAACTCAGTCAAATTCATTAATTTTTGTCAAAAATATAATGTTATATTATCTCATTCTACAACATATCATCCTCAAGGAAATGGGCTAGCTGAATCTTCCAATAATACATTGGTGAAGATTTTGAAGAAAAAAATTAATGAGAATCATAAGAATTGGGATTCAAAGTTGATATTTTCTCTGTCGTAAGTAATGCTAAATACAAGAAGATCTATTGGTAAGTCTCCTTATAAATTAGTATATGGTACCCAAGCTTTGTTTCACACTCAGCTAGCTAGAGCAGTGATCTCTTTTCTTCAAGAAGCATAAGAATAACCCAATGCATTGATAAGAAGACTAAATAAGGTGATAGAATTAAGTGAGAACATGAATAAAGTCAGGGAAAACTTTATCACATATCAGGATAAAATGAAGTCCATTTTTGATAGGAAGGCAAAGGAGATTCTGTTCCAAACTGGAGATCTGGTATTGAGATGGGATACCAAAATAGAAGAAAAAGGAAAGCATGGTAAGTTTGATCCTCTCTGGTATGGCCCATATAAGATTGTTGAAGCTAGATCAAATAACACTTTTATGCTTGAGAATCTTGATGGAGAAACTATAGAACTGCCTGTAAATGGGAAATATTTAAAGAATTGCTTCCAACATTAAAATCTAATGGTTCACCATTGTACATATTTAGTTTCCTTCATTGTATTTTTTTCATCAAGCAGTGCTTGACTCCATGTCCAAGGCGAAGGCACTAATCTGCGGTTCTTAGTGTTTCATGGAAGAAAAAAGTATCCCCAGGTGGAGCCAGATGTTGTGGCTCATTCGTAATATCCTTTATTTTAATTTTCAAAAATACAAAAAAACAAATAGAAAACTATCAAAAGTTATGTTAGAGTATCAAAATTCATATACTTTAACATAAAAATATATCCACTTTTTATGATAAAGTTTAAATTTTTAATAGTTTAAAGTCCTTATATGAGTGGGTCCTAGTTATAATATTAATTATTGAGAAAAATTTCAAGCAGGATTCATTGATTGATCAAACAATAAGCAAAGGGCTCAACTCGTGGGCACTTTCAGCGTGGGGTTTAACAAAGAGGGTGCCTCTGTAGTTGACCCTGTTGACTGCAGAGTTATCCAGATGAATTGTCAATATTTACCTGCCGGAGCACAAGCCAAATAAGTTTTTTGTACCTCAAGGCCCCCCGTAGTGACATTTTCTGCCAAGTTGGTTATAGTTGTCATCCACGTCAGGGTTTCTTAACAGATTGTTGGCATGTCTTATTAGCATTTAAGTTCAAAGTCACGCCACCTATTTACGGGAAATATATCCTTAATATAAGCTAAGGATATCATTTGGAATGATATTATTGAAGAGATGAAAACAATCTGGGATTTTTTTATTGCTATTGTAGAAGAAAAAGGCATTATCAGGGAATTTGAAGAGAAAAACATGAAAGACAAAAAAAGATAATAAATAGGGCTATTTGGGAAAGGAATTTCATTAATTTCATTGATTCCAAAATAGATCAGGAATTTGAGGAAAATGAAATCAAAGACAAAATTTTATATGCAGTAGAAATTAACAAAATGATTGTAAAAAATTATTGGAGGAAGTCTGCAGAAAAGAAGTTGATTGAGTTAATGGAAGCAGTGATTCAATTTGATGAATTATTTGATAAAATAGCAAGAGCATGTTTTCCATCATGTTGGGGGCTTGGAGGTGGTCTTATGTCATGGGATTCTATGAGCCTTTGCTAGTTTTGGAAAAAAGTAAGGTTGACAGCACTCATGTGAAAAATCATGTTCTTAAAGGAGAAAAAGTGATCGATTTCCTTCAGAGACATTTTCAACTGATGTGGTTAGTGAAAAATATGTTTGTGGAAAGACCATATTTCAACAAAATCACTACTTTCATATTGGAGTTTCACAAGCTGGTTCATTCACCAAAGACAAACATAGAAATATAGAAGAAGTGCAGAGCCTGGATGATAGATTTACGGAAGGATCCCTAGACTACTAAGAAGGATAAATCAACCAGTCAAGGAAATGTAGTAGCGTCATCATCATTCCATACTCAACATATAGACTAGGGGTTCAATTTCATGTTATTTTCTCTTTTAAAGATACTATAGATGGATCAATATTTTGATCTTAATAATGTGCAAAACACACAAATGGTACGCATTGCAACTTTACATTTAGAACAAAATACATTTGTATGGTATCAATGGCTTTGCTCCCGTAAAAAAATTGTCACTTGGTCAATTTTTACGGAGGAAATGATAACACATTATGAGGATACAAAGAGAACACCTTCTTTAGCCAATTGATAAATATCAAACAAAAGGGTTCAACGGTGGAGCACATTGAGGACTTCCAAAAATTGAATATACGGGTAGTTGATATTCCAAAGGAACACATGATTTATGTCTTCATAGGGAATTTAAAGGTTAATATCCAACACGAAGTTCGCATTTGGGAACCTGATTCATTGGAGAAAGCATTCAGATTGGTAACAAAAATTGAATGTAAAATTATGGCGACAAGGAAGCCTACCACTCACATCAATAAATATGAAAGTGTTGCTACTCCTAGACTTCCACAACCTACAACGTTGACACCGCAAAAATTGGAAGAAAAAAGAGAAAAATGGTTTTTCTAAATTTTTAATAGAAAATAAACTAAAGGTCATAAGTGTGGTGAGAAGAAACTATTTTAAATAGATTGTGAAGAGAAGGAAGAAAATGAACAAGAAACTTAAAAAGAAGAGGATATACACCAGGAAAAAACCATAGAATAAGAAGAAATGAGTCTGACCATATCGTATAATGCATTGGAAGGTATTACCACTCCTCAAAATCTCATGATAGAATCACATATCAAGAATAAAAAGGTAATAGTGTTGATTTATTTGGGTAGTACCCATAATTTTATTCATTGTAAAGTAGCCAAGTAATTGAATTGTTTCCTATACCTAGCACCAGAATGTCAAGTGATGGTTGAAAATGGAGGAACTATAAATTTCTCCGGAAAATTTCACAATATAAAGAAAAACATGTGGGAATATGTATTGAATAGTCCAATGATTTCCATTCCAATGCGAGGTGTTGATGTTGTACTAGGAGTACAATGGTTACAATATTTGGGGACGGTATCTTTTAATTTTCCAGACATTTTCTTGAAATATTTTTTGGAAGGAAAGGAATTAGAATTATAGGGTATCATAGGAAATATGGGAAAGATAATAAGCTCTAATGTCATGACAAAGCTTCTGAAGAAATAGAAATGAGGCATAATTGCACAATTATGCTCACTAGAAGTTCCAACAAAATCATCTATTTCTCTAGATCTCCAAAAAGTCTTGGAAAATCATTCCAAAATGTTTGAAACTCCTAAAGGACTTGCACCTATTTTTGATGATGATCATTCTATTAATTTGATTCCAGGAATTTTTCCCCAAACATCAGACCTTACATGTATCCTTATGTCTAGAAGAGTTAAATTGAACGTATGATTGCACAAATGTTAGAGGTTGGTATAATTCAACCTAGTCAAAGTTCTTTCTCTACCCTAATCGTATTGGTGTACAAGAAGGATGGATCATGGCCCATGTGTCTAGATTATAGGGAGCTCAATAAGCTCACTATTAAAGATAAATTTCCCATTCCTATGATTGATGAATTATTGGATGAATTACATAGAGAAATTTATTTTACCAAGTTGGATCTTCATTTAGCATATCATCAAATTAGAATGAAGATGAAAGATAATCTAAAAACAACATTTCAAACATGAGGGTCATTATAAATTTTTTGTTAGGCCTTTTGACCCTACCAATGAACCTTCTACATTTCAAGGGTTCATGAATTCCATTTTCAAACCCTTGCTTTGAAAATTTGTGCTAGTATTTTTTGATGATATACGAATCTACAACAGATCTTGGAAGGATCATGTTCAACATGTTGAGAGGGTGTTCAAACTATTGGAGGAGAAACAATTATATGCAAAAACATCCAAATGTTTCTTTGGAGTACAAGAGGTGGAATAACTGGGTCATATTGTATCTCATGAGGGTGTTAAGGTAGACCCTAAAAAAATTAAAGCCATTAAGGAATGGAAAGTGCCCACAACCATAAATTAATTGCAAGGATTTCTTGGTTTAATAGGGTATTATCTCAAGTTTGTTAAGAATTATGGGCGAATAGCGGCACCACTAACAACATTATTGAAGAAGGTGTATTTTCATAGATTCCTGCAGCAACCAAGTCCTTTGAACGTCTTAAAGAGGCAATGTGCCTAGCACCAGTATTAGCTACTCCAGACTTCACAAAAACCTTTATTGTGGAATGTGATGCCTCAGAAACTAGAATTGGTGTTGTTTTAATGCAAGAAGGAAGACCCATTTATTTTGAAAGACATCCAATCAAAGGAAAGTATTTACAGAAAGCTATTTATGAGAGCCGGGGGTGAAAATGTGAAATTTGGTTACACTTTTTGCCCTTTTTGAGAAAAACCTTTCATTTTTTTTCTGTTCTTCAACTTTCTACAAACTAAGACAATTTTTCTGTTTAGATTTTCATTTTGCGATAAAAATAAAATTTGTTAGAAATTTTATTATATTTCTATTACTTATTTTTTGGAATTTTTTTATACACATTTGATATGTCAACTTAGCGTTTTTTTGAGTGTGTGTTTTTTAACAATAAAAGGATTCATAAGAAGTCATGTTAATACACAATGTTGTATTCTTTGAAACTTTGTGTTTTTGAGAAACAAAATGTGTTACCACAATATAGACCGAGTCTACTTCGATTTCGTCATATTTTCAAAAACAATGGATGCATATCATAATTACTAGAATTTTTTGCACTGGTCCAATAAGAAAAAAAATGCATATTTTGAATATGTCTTGGACACAAGAAATTTCTCAACATATAAGTTATAAACTAAAACTGTAAGAACTACCCATTAGAGATGACAGACCAAAGTAATGCACCATAATTTTTTCAATTTTTTTTACAATGTATTTTGGAAGATACATAATTATGATTTCACTGAATTATAATGACCTTAAAAAATTGTTTACACCCATTTTATTACAAAATTAATTAAAATTAGTAAATATTTATGAAATTCCATAAAAGTTATATTTCCTGAAAGTAGATTCAATTCTTAAAATTCTTGTCTTGGTTTTGAGAGTTAATTCATAAAGTTTCATGGAGTTTAATTAGTTGAAAGTTGAAGATACGTATTCAAAGCTTGATTCTATGTAATTTCTGATGCGTTAGTTCAGCCGAACTCCTAAAAAAAGTTTGGCTGAATTGTTTTTTGCACTGACAGCCCATCAAGTCCAACGACATAAAATTTCGGCCGAACTTTTACCCAATTTTCCGTCGGTGCAAAAATACCACAGAGTCCCTTCAAAAAAACATTTCGCGGCAATGTAAATTGCCACAAAATCATTCATTATTTTCACATATTTTCGCACATTTGGTCTGATTTTACAAAGGTACTAGTCTGATTTTGCAAAGAATTGTTTTGGGTTTAAGGACTTTTCTTGGAGATACATTCAAAGGAAATTTCTGGGAGGTATGTGATACATTTTTTGGGTGTTTTTTGGACTTCATTTTTTTGAAAGTATGGATTTGGGCTTAATTTCGAGAGGAATCTTTTTAGGCTTAATATTCAAATGACATTTTTTGGACATCTTTTGGAAGTATTTTTTAAAGTGATATTTTCTTGGAGGCTTTTTTGAAGTATTTTTTAAAGTGGCATTTTTCAAGAAGTTGGAATTAATTTTCAATGGATGTTTATTGGAGGCATTTTTTGAAGTGACATTTTATTAGAGTACATTTTTGGGTTGAAGTAAATCTTTTATAATGATTTTCTAAAATGAGTTTTTGTCTAAATTTTTAAATCAATTTTTTTGTAGGACATGGAAGGAAATATTTTGACCTTCGTTTTATTTTTATAAGACATTTTTTTCTCATATTTTTTGAAGTGTTTTGGATTGAAGTATGTATTTTTTGCAAAAATTTTAAAATCATTTTTTTTTAAATTAAATCTTTTGTGATTTTTTTTTCAATTGCATTTTTGTCTAAATTTTTGAAGGAAAATTTTTCAACTCCATACTATATTATCAAGGGAAATCGAAGGAATTGTATGAGAAAATATGATAAAAAAAGAGACCCCAAGGAACGTAGAGAAGGGACGAGACAATCTCGCAAAAGAAAGAGAGGCACTCTCAAATATTGAAGGAAAAAATCAACCTCAACTAGAAGCTGAAGCAGGTATGTAAATGTAAATATTATGAGTTTGATATATTTAAAATTATTCTAGTGTAAAATGTGAAGCTTAGTTTTTATTTGATGAACTAATTTGAAAAATATTTTGCAATGTAAACAAAGAGAGATATTCCTCAAAACATTGATGATGAGATACACAAATTTTAAAGAGAAAGTGAAAGAGATATTGAACCAATGATTGAAGATGGTGAAAATGTTGAAAGAAATTCAAGTGAAGAAATTGAATCACAAGGTATATATATATATATATATATATATATATATATATATATATATATATATATATATATATATATATATATATATATATATGTTGAAAACATGCACGTATTATTGAAATTATACATACACTTATTACTTTAGTTATTTATTGAATATGTAAACTTATTATGTACTATTCATTCGAATATGTACAAATCAAATCAATGTGGATGATGAGATGTTAGAAAATGTTGACAGTCACACATATGGAGATAAAAGAGTTGACAATTATATACGATATAGTGCTAACCACATTTTTTATACGTACTTCATAAAGGAAAATGTGGCAGTTCAAGCCCAAATGTTGAAAGGTTTCCTATAATTAAGGAAATTAAAAGAAGCTACGACTTTATTGGGTATTCAAAAATCAACCAAAGATAAAAAAAAATGAAGGAAAATGTGATACAAAATATAAATAGTGCTATAAATTCAATTAGAAGAGCTAAACAGAAAAAGGTTTTAGTTGTATGTAAAGAAATACCTATGATAGTGGTTTAATCAAGTACGAAAGAAAATCGCTTGGTAAAATATATGGCATGACCATTAGGAACCTCACTAAATACTTTGCACAAACATTGGAAATTTCGGTTGCAAGTAGATGTAAATTATGAACTCAGTTGTTGGAGAGATATTTGTAGGAAACCATACAAAGATAGACTTGGAGAATATGTTAAGAAAATAATTTATGAATATTGGAAGAAAAATTCGCGTGTTTGCCAACTGCAAAGCATGTGATGTGAAGAAGAATAGCACGAAATCGGTACAAACAACATGAAAAAAAATTCTTGGAAACCACTCAGATAGAGTTTTTCAACAAGCTCAAAGAAGTGAATAGTGAAATTCATGTGTCAATCAGTGCTTTCATTCAACAAAAACCATGGTATGTAAAACCTATCACCGTACACGACATGTTTTGGTATTGTTATCATGTCGAATTTGAGTTATATTATGACACATTCCTTAATTTTGGTAGATAATTTTGGAGGGATTCACCTCCTCCTTCCACTATCTATGATTTCATATCTCAAATTCTACGTGAAAGACAAAGAGATGAACTATTTTACAAAAATAAATGTGTTGGTGGTAAAAAATGCGATGATTGTGGAAATTTGACTAAATTTCAAAACAAATATCATATTGATATAAATGATCCATCATTGTCCAAAATGAAAGTGAAATGGAAGAGATATGGATATATCCATACATCGATTGAAGGTGCAAATAGTGCTAAAATAATTGAATTACGACAAGAATAAATTTTTGTGATAAAATTTTTGAGAAAGTTTGAGGCAGAAATTTATCAATACACTAAGAATTCCCATAGAGCTCAATGGAAGGACTTGCAATTCAAAAAATCCCGTGAAATATTTCCACTAGGGATCATTTTGTCAGTAATTGATTTTGCAGAAAACTACACATTTGTTCCACAAAAAAAAATTCAGAGTGAATACTATCATTCTGACCAAGTCTCCATGCTTGTCCATATTCTATATAGAAATGTTGAACAAAACATCGATCATATAGAAAGCACCAACGAAAATCGACATTTTATTAAAGAATGTCACTTTTATATTAGTGATGATCGTACACATGATACATATTTTGTACAACATTGTTTTGGAAATATTTATGACTCCTTGAAAAGTCATGGAATAGAATTCAATGAACATTAGATATGGTCAAATGGATGCACATGTCAATTCAAATTTTCATGATCATTCTTTTGGTTGTGTTGTCTTCATAATAAAACCTGCATTAAACATTGTTGGAATTTCTTTGAGACTGGTCATGGAAAAGGAGAACATGATGGTGCATGGGCATGCATAAAACGAGCACTTTGAATATATCAAATGAACCGCTCTGAAAGCCGAATTGTGGACCCTAAAGAAGTTGTTCAATGGTGCATCGCTTCTCTAATCCATGAGACTAACCGATCAAGGGAAGTGAAAAGGTACATTCAATTTAATTTTTATTGGATATATAATTTTAAACAGTGTACATTTAGCACAATTTGATTATCTTTGATTGTGTTTTATATCATATTTACATTCTTCTTTGAATTTTCTATATAAAGGTTTTTTTGGCATATTTGGATCGAAGAAGTAGATAAATCAATTGGAAATGATGTTGAAACAATAAAAGGGACTCGAAAATTGCATTCAATTAGAACAAAGTTGTCCAGAAATGTGTTTGCATTGGATAAAAGAAAATATTATTGTTGTTAGATTGGATAAAAGAAAATATTATTGTTTTCGCATGTTTGCATAAACAACACAGAATCTAATGACATTTGTGAAAAAAAAATGTTTGTTAAATATTGGAAACATATAGAGCTAAATACAAATGGAAAAATGTCTTTTCAATGTTTGAAGAAATGCAATCAGAGGAGACTACAATATGATCCGATGGTGATCGAGTTTATGATCTTGTTAGAGAAGGTGACATTTGAATTGCTTTCAAATGATAAAGATATAGAAATAAATTTAAATACCAAATTTTGTTAAGTTTTTTAATTGTGCCAGAGATGTTATTGTTCTAATTACAGTTACTGACAATGAAGAAAATGTGAAGTATTATTTGATGCGTTGCACTAAACAAAAAATGAAATTATTAGAAAACTATAATGATCAAGGGTTTCCATATGAGAGAGGATCTATTATACTGAAAGGTTATTTTTTCCAGGCAATCTAATCAAAGTGGGGATTTTGTTTACTTTGAAGACTATGAACCTGATGTCATAAGCTGTCAATACAGTCATTTGGTGTGTGCAACACGCATAAATTTGATAGAGGTTCAATCAAAGAAAAAAGAAAAAATTAAGAAATGGAAAAGGTCAAAATCCGATCATGAAGGTATCATTGAAGATGGCATTCCATTAGATTTTTTTTATTGAACTGCCAAACAATTTCTTCTCTTTGGATTATGTTTTAGAACTTCCAGAACTCAACCAAAAATTGAGCTTCCTTGTTATGTTATCTGTGTAAGTGTTTGCACATGTACAAATTGTTTTGGTACATTCACACTAGGATCAAATAAAAGTAGCTTTTCTATGCATGCATTGATGAAAAATGTTGCATGTATTGGATATATATATGTTCTATAATGCAATTAAATAGTCAAGTAGTTTTACTATATGTGTATTGATGAAAAATGTTTCACGTATTGAATATATATGTTCTAGAATGCAATTAACTGAAAGTATTTTTTCTATGTGCATTGATGAAAAATGTTGCACGTACTGGATATATACGCTGAATGTGACTAATTTTTCTCCTGGGATTTTTTGGTAAAACGTATGGAATGTAAATAAATCATCCACAATAAATTTTTCTACATATATTCCTTTTAGACAAGAGACTCAGAGCACTTCTCCGACTTTTGGTGGGATTTGACCCACATCTCTATTCCTGATAGAAAATATAATACAAAATTTGTCTCTCCAATGGTTAGATATGTTCTAGAAAATTAACTGAAAGTAGCTTTTCTATGTGCATTGATGAAATTTTTTTCACGTATCATATATTCATATATATGTGTGTGTGTGTGTGTGTATGTGCGTGTGTGTTCTAGAATGCAATTAATTATTCTAGCAGTTTTCCCGTGTGCATTGGCGAAAAATGTTTGACGTACTGAATATATATGTTCTAGAATGCAATTAACTAAAAGTAGCTAAATGCTATAGCCATTGATGAAAAGTAGCTTAATTCTATTGACATTGATGAAAAATGTTGAAGTATTGGATATATATGTTCTAGAAAGCAATTAACTATTGAAAAATATTTTCTATGTTCATTGATGAAAAATACTTGATATATATACATTATAGATTGCATTTTTAAAATTTTATGATTTTTTTCAACGCATCTAACAAGACCAGGAATCTTGTGATTATATATATATATATATATGTATATGTATATGTATATGTATTGTACTTCACAACATTACTTCACATGCCATGCCAATTGTAGTTCAACTATCCTATAAAAACATTTAACATTATATAACATGCCAAATGTAGATCAACCATCCAAAACTTAAGTTTTAATTTAAAAAAAAAAATATAGATCACAACATTACTTCACATGCCAAATGTAGTTCAAAAGAAAAAAATTAATTTATAGATCACAACATTACTTCACATGCGAAATGTAGTTCGACCATCCAAAAATTAAGTTTTAAAAACCAAAAAAATTATAACACAACATTACTTCAGATGCCAAATGTACTTCAACCATCCAAAAATTAAGTTTTAAAAACATTATATATCACATTCATATGTACCAAATGTAGTTCACATAAAATATGTCCAAAATTTGTGGATCTCACAAGTATCAGGTATCAAGTTATATATATGAATGCATCTAGATAATATATAAAAAAATAAATTTACGACTAGAAGTCTCAATCGAATCTAGAAATCATCTATCAAATACAGATGGATGTAGTGTCTTTCCCAACAAAGTCTCAATCTGTGAGCTACCCTGCGAAACATTGGGAACCTATACACAATGCACGTACAAACATTAAAATTTGATGTTTTAAAATTTAGTGAGAATATATATAACTTCATGTAAAAAATAAAAAATAAAAATTTAAAAAAATCATGCAATACCTCATGAGGTTCCCTCTCCATTTTTTGCTCGTCGGCTACAACTTCCCCATGGGAACATCTCCAACAGTAAACTGTACAATATACATGTATAGTTATATATATATATATATATATATATATATATATATATATAAATTTCAAATGAAAATGCATATATATATATAAAATTATTTTCAATAATATAAAAAAAAAAAATTAGAGAACTTGTTCAAATGGTTGAAATGTTGTGGATGTTCCTATATCCATCACTAGAGTCTGTGGAGAAAAGAAATCCTTTATAGAAACCTAAAATTAAAAAAATTTAATTTAAGTGTAAAATAACTCAAGATCAAGATCTCAATTTATAATAGTAATTTTAAACTTCAATTTATAAATTATAAATTAAAAACATATATATGTAAAAGTGAAAAAATGAATACTCTTGCAGGTGGATTTCGCACATCTCCTAAGAAAGGCTCCAAAAGAAAATCTCAAAAAACCTTAAATTCAAAAAATTTAAAATAAATCAAGGTATAGATATATCTCATTTTTTAATGAAACTTTTTGAGGTGGAATATGTAACTTAAAAACATAAATTTTAAAAGTGAAAAATTGATCAAACTTGTTGTGAGCTTGGCATATCTTGTAAGGAAGTAGAAGGTACATCTACCAAGGAAGAAGAAGGTACCGCCATCCCAAAAACATCGGAAAGAATCAAAATCAATTAAAACATTTTATTATATATACATGAAAATGTACATGTGTGCACATTTATTAATTTTAAAAATATCAAGTTTAAAAAACACTAATATTTTCCAACATATCTTGATGGTGAGACCCATCTTGATTGTTTGAACCTGATGCTCCAAACGTGATATTACCATTTTCATCATTCATCAAGCGTGCCAACTGGAAATGGTGTTAACATATAACAATACATTTTTGTTAGGTTAATGTACATACAAATAAATTTATGTATATATGTATTTGTTACAAATTGTATGTATGTTTTAAAATAATTGAATCATAGCCATTAATACATACCATTCACATGCCCTCTTCCTCATGACCAATTAGGTCATGCCAACCATTGCGACAATTATTTGCATATTTTTTAAGATCTTCAACACTCATGTTGTCAATATCTTCATCTATATAATACAGAAAATTCGCGTTTGCATTCTCACGTGCTCTTTTTCGATTCAGACAAACATTGACTCCACCCAGTCCACTATGAACATTGTCGATGATGGCATCCCTTGCTTCTTGACTAATTTGAGAAGTGGATTCCATCTCTGACGACAAATTTTCGACACGAACAGGTCAACTAACCAATCGTGGCTCAAGACGAGGCAAGTCAACATCACACCTAGCGTCCCCACGGTCACAAAATCAAGCTTTCCCAAGACCAAAACATTTAGAGGGAAGGTCATTGTAATTGGGTTTCATTTCCATTTCCAAAATGAATTTGGCATAAAATAATTTTGCAAAATAAAGTAGAACCTCATCATTCCATGGGAGCCTTCCATAAGCCATAAGGTGTCTATCATACAAATAGTGCGCTATATCAGGGTGTTTGAAATATTGCACCTTTAGCATCTTTCTTTTTGGCCCTTCTTCAAAATTAAACATAGACTTTGCCATTGTTGTTTTAACTCTTTCCTTAACAGCCCCCTATTTATCGGGTCCTATCACTGTTCCCTTTATTTTTCTCATGACATCTGCAAAAGTATTTGTGGTTGGTCCAAGCTTTTGGTACACATCTAGTAGTTGGCCTAAAGAATGTGTAACTATTTCCAAGCTTTGTCGACTCTCAGTAGGTAGAGTCAAAGACACGAGATCTCTATACAATTTTGCATGAAGATTTTGACACCTTTCTAAGGTGCATTGCTGCATGTTTCTTTCCCATGGTATATTGGAAATGTCAGCCGGATATGTCGTGGTGGGTGGACAACCTTATTCTTGAATGAAGTGTTCTGCCCTATGTCTTTTTCGGCCAACATTTGGAGCATTTTCAGCCTCTGCATCAATATATAGAATTTTATATATTATAAAAAACACATGTAAACAAATTTGTACAAATTGAATGAAAAAAATATTCAAATTGATGGAAACCTCGATGTGGTTGGCTAGCATCTTGCCCACCGTGAAACTGTTGAGAAACAGAATGACCCTGCAGAGAACCAACGCCACTAGTCATTGATTGGCCTCCAGGGGAATAAATATCACCACCTTCATGCAACCTGTTAGCACTATTGATGACCCTCTAAGGGGATTTGAACCACCACCAACCTCTCGAGACGAGAGAGAAGCTTCATAAAAGAATATTAATTTATAATCAATTGAAAAATACATTCATATGTATAAATATACATACATATTCATTGATTAAATTGAATGATCCATACCACGACTCGGTGAACCATGGGCATGCTCCAAGGATGAAATAGAGACCCTTCTCCTCTTAGCTCCTAAAAAATAGAAAATGAAACTTACTAACAACTAATTTAACTCACAAAGTTGATAAAAAATCAATTCCATATGTACACACATGTACGGATATTTAAGATTATATTTAAATACCATGAACATCCCTTGATCCCTTATCTCCCCCTCTAGTAGAGATATGGGATTCTATTGATCCTTGTCATTCATCCTCCGTGATATATATATCTACGGTGGACATTTACAATTATTTTTTAAAATGACTAATTTAGAATAAATTCAAAATAAATTTCAGAAAATTAATGTAATTTAGTGTACACAAATTATGTAAAAAAAAACTTTCAAAACACTAATTGATGTGTGAAACTAAATTTAAGCAAAATAAATTAGAAAAATGTTAAGTTCACCAAATTTCTCTTTACATGGCAGGAGCACACTTGGTATAAAATTGAAAAAAAACACATTTTCATTAAAAAATAAGTGAAACTCCATTTAAACAAAAATTTGTTGAAGCACCCACATTTTAATTTTATAAAAATGTGAAGTTCACCACTTGTTGCAAATGTGAAGTTCACCAAGTTACACTTTACATGGTGTGGTGGGTGCACACTTTGTATATAATTGAAAAAAGCACATGGTCATTAAAAAACATGCATTTATAAGTACAAAACACACACATATCCAACATATGTTACAATGTCCATCAACAAATTTTGAAGGAGAGTGTCTCAACACTAATTCATCTTTTAGAGATGAATCTTGAATTTTTGAAGAATAGCATCTCAAACCTAATTCATCTTTGAGAGATGAATCTTGAATTTTTGAAGAAGAGCGTCTCAAAACTAATTCATCTTTGAGAGATGAATCTTGCATTGGCATTTCCCCGTATAATTCTAATTCATCTATTAATTTATCTTTGATAGATGAATCTTCAATTATCATTGCCCCATGAAATAAATCAGTTGACATCTTATTCACATTTTTACAATGTCTCATACTAAAAAATTGAAATTGGCTACCAATATTTTTTGCTATTCCATGAATTTATTTTAGCCTCTCATTCTTAACGTGGTACATGCCATTCATCTAGTTGCACACAAGTTCATAATTGGTGAAAACTACAATTCCATTTGATCCATACTCCATAGCTATTTCCAAGCCTTCTATCAATCCAATATAATATGCCTCGTTGTTTGTTGTTCTTCCCGGTATATTCATTTTCCTTTAGACATCTTTTCTAGTCACAATATTGGAAAGCACATATGTAATCAGTGCTTTCCCTAGATTGGGATAGAAAGAAACTTCTATGCATAATTTGCATTTTTAAACCATATTTAATGGTTTTCTTATCTCTGAAAAAAAAAAAATTGAATAAAAATATATATTAAATTGACATTTATTGCAAATGCATGGGAGAAATGACACATGATCATTAAATGCATGGGAGAAATGCCTTAGAGTGGCAGTGGTTTATGGATATGAAAATGAAAAACTTCTATTTAGATCTGTTACAGAGATATTTAGATCTATTACAGAGATTGATTATAGGGGCATTTACTGGATATGTCACCTTTGAGAAAAGATGAGATCCAAAGGCTACCTGGCCCTCTACAGACTATACCTTTAGAACTTGTAGAATTTAACACTCAATGGACAAACTAAAATCCTATGGAAGTTCGAAATTCTATGAGAGTTTAGCCCCTTTAGGTTCAATTTTTAGGCCTTAAAGCTTGAGAGAAATAACATTTACATGCTTTGCAAAATTATTTTATGCACTTACAAAAAACATGCTTTAAAGTGAATGGGAGAAATCCAACATGACATGTACATGCTTTAAAAAAATTTCCTAAGAATTTATGGGAGAAATGACACATGTACATAGTTTTCCTTAAAGTGGTTGAGGTTTATGGATATTAAAATGAAGAACTTATATTTAGATATGTTATAGAGATTGACTATAGGGGAATTTACTAGACATGTCACCTTTGAGAAAAGATGAGATCCAGAGGCTACCTGGCCCTTTACAGACTCTATGTTTAGAACTTGTAGAAGTTAACACTCAACATACAGACTAAAATCCTATGGAAATTAAAAATTCCATGAGATTTCAACCACTTTAGGTTCAATTTTTAGGCCCTAAGGCTTGAGAGAAATGACATTTACATGCTTTGCAAAATTATTTTATGCACTTACCAAAAACATGATTTCGAGTTAATGGGAGAAAGCCAACATGACATATACATGCTTTAAAATCTTTTCCTAAGAATTTATGGGAGAAATGACACATGTACACAGTTTTCCTTTAAGTGATTGAGATTTATGGATATTAAAATGGAGAACATCTATTTATATCTATTACAGAGATTGACTGTAGGGGCATTTACTAGATATGTCACCTTTGAGAAAAAATGAGATCTCGAGGTGACCTGGCCCTTTACAGACTCTCCCTTAGAACTTGTAGAGGTCAACACTACTTGTCCCAATTATACCCAATGAAGGGTGTAGAGGACTTGTGGAATCAGTCACACTACTTTATGTAGACATAAGGGTGTATAAGAATGCATGTGTTTTACATTGAATATTTTTCATTTTATTAAAAATCTATTTGAAACAATTAAACTATATAAGGTTAAAACCTATGTTTTGTATCAAATCACTTTTGGTTTCAATGGGAAACTTTTATGGCTAATTTGTGTTTTTCCTCGAAATGTGATACACCCCATTAAAATGGGAGATATATCGTAATGATTACTATGGTGTAATGAAATAGTTATAGTTTCAAGTAGTTAAAAAATATAGATGCATAAATTCAATGAGCATAGTTTTGAGATAAAAAAGTCCAAAATGGATGAGTTGTTTGTGAAAAAATATCAGTGGATCACTATGGATATATATGCTTCATTAAAAGGGATTTTTCTAAAAGGATGTCCACTAAGTTGGAAAGAAGGGAAAGTATCACAATTATATGTTATTGTGCATGTGTTTTACATTGAATATTTTTCATTTTATTAAAAATCTATTTGAAACATTTAAACTACATAAGGTTAAAAGCTATATTTTGTATCAAATCACTTTTGGTTTCAATGGGAAAATTTTATGGCTGATGTTTTTTTCTCGAAATGTGATACACCCCATTAAAATGGGAAACATATCTAAATGATTCCTATGGTGAAATAAAATAGTTATATTTTCAAGTAGTTTAAAAATATAGATGCATAAATTCAATGAGCATAGTTTTGAGATATAAAAGTCCAAAATGGAAGAGTTGTTTGTGAAAAAATATCAGTGGATCACTATGGATATATCTGCTTCATTAAAAGGGATTTTTCTAGAAGGATGTCCACTAAGTTGGAAAGAAGGGAAAGTATCTCAATTATATGTTAATGTGCATGTGTTTTACATTGAATATTTTTCATTTTATTAAAAATATATTTGAAACAATTAAACTGTATAAGGTTAAAACCTATGTTTTATATCAAATCACTTTTGGTTTCAATGGGAAACTTTTATGGCTAATGTGTTTTTCTTGAAATGTGATACACCCCATTAAAATGGGAGATATATTGAAGAGATTCCTATGGTGTAATAAAATAGTTTCAAGTAGTTTAAAAATATAGATGCATAAATTCAATGAGCATAGTTTTGAGATAGTTGTTTGTGAACAAATATGAGTGGATCACTATGAACATATCTTCTTCATTAAAAGGAATTTTTCTAAAAGGATGTCCACTAAGTTTGGAATAAGGGAAAGTATCACAATTATATGTTAATGCATGTGTTTTACATTGAATATTTTTCATTTGAAATTAAGAATCTATTTGAAACAATTACCTATTAGAAACTAATAATTTTATATAGTCTCTATTTAAAAATTTGGCTAATTTTAAGGTAAAAATAATTTATACTATTTAGGCTAATAATTTCTAGAAAAAATGGAAATTAATTTTTTTTTTTGCAAAAAACATGGAAAATAAGGTTAATAAAATATTGATTCCATTCCATTTATTTTATTGAAATATATGGGTTGTTTTTTTTTCGTTTTAAAAGAAGAAAAATAAGAGGTTAAGATTCTACCCCCTTCATATACTTGAGAGGGTAAATCCTAGAATTGATATGCTAGGAATTAAATTCCAAAGTATTCTAGGACTTTGACTCAAGTCCTAGAACTTCTACTTACAAAATATGCCTTAAAGTGGTTGAGGTTAATGGATAGTAAAATGAAGAAATTTTATTTAGATCTGTTAAAGAGATCGATTGTTGGGGCATTTACTAGATATGCCACCTTTCAGAAAAGATGAGATCTAGAGGCTACCTGGCTCTTTATAGACCTTGCCTTTAGAACTTGTAGATGTTAACCCTCAATAGACAGACTAAAATCCTATGGAAGTTAAAAATCCTATGAGAGTTCAGCCACCTTAGGTTCAATTGTTAGGCCTTAAAGTTTTAGAGAAATTACATTTACATGGTTTGAAAATTATTTTATGCGCTTACAAAAGATATGCTTTAAAGTTAATGGAATAAAACCAACATGACATGTATGCTTTAAAAAATTCTCCTAAAAATTTATGGGGAAAATGACACTTGTACACAGTTTGCCTTAAAGTGGTTGAGGTTAATGAATATTAAAATGAAGAACTTCTATTTAGATCTGTTACAGAGATTGACTATAGGGGAATTTAATGGATATGTCACCTTTGATAAAAAATGAGATCCAGAGGCTACATGGCCCTTTACAGACTCTGCTTTTAGAACTTGTAGAAGTTAACCCTCAACAGACAGAAAAAAATCCTATGGAATTTCAAAATCCCATGAGGGTTCAACCACTTTAGGTTCAATTTTTAGGCCTTAAAGCTTGAGAGAAATGGCATTTACATGTTTTGCAAAATTATTCTATGCACTTACAAAAAACACGCTTTAAAGTTAATGGGAGAAAGCCAACTTGACATGTATGCTTTAAAAACTTTGCTTAAAAATTTATGGGAGAAATGACGCATGTACACAGTTTTCCTTAAAGTGGTTGTGTTTTATGGATATTAAAATGAAGAACTTCTATTTAGATCTATTCCAGAGATTGAATGTAGGGGCATTTACTAATATAGATGCATAAATTCAATAAGCATAGTTTTGAGATATATAAGTCCAAAATAGAATAGTTTTTGGTGAACAAATATCAGTGTAATAGTATGGATATATTTTCTTCATTAAAAGGGATTTTTCGAGAAGGATGGACTAAGTTCGAAAGAAGGGAAAATATCATTATCATATGTTAATGTGCATGTGTTTTACATTGAATATTTTTCATTTTATTAAGAATCTATTTGAAATAATTAAGTAAGGTTAAAACCTAGATGTTTTGTATTACTTTTTGTTTCAATGGAAAACTTTTATGGCTAATGTGTTTTTCTCAAAATGTGATAGACGTCATTAAAATGGGAGATATATCAAAATGAGATTCATTATATAGGTTTCATGTAAATGTTGTTTTTTTGTTCAGGTAGTATTATTAATGTTAAATTAGCCATAGAGTAAATGAATCTCTATAGATATGTAGAGGGTTATCAGACAGTGATGCAGATGTTTCAAAGAGAAAACCAGTTAATTGAACTATTCTTTTAGAATTTGTGTTATCCATTCTTCTACTATAAATCTCTTTATGTATAAGTTGTGTTACATAGTCATCTAGTGGTTTCACCACAAACCATTCTATAGTTTGTGACTTTGACAAGGGAAAGTATACTTTGGCGAGTTCGCGACCTATATTATATATATAATTTAATTATAATAATGAATAACGAACACAAAAAACTGAGAGCAAGGAAACTTTTAAGGTTGGAAATTTATTTTAAAGTTTAGAAACTATATATTTTATATTGTCTCTATTTCAAAATTTGGCAAATTTTAAGGTAAAAATAATTTATACTGTATAGGCTAATAATTTTTAGAAAAAATGGAAATTAATTTTTTCTTTTTGGAAAAAACATGGAAAGTAAGGTTAATCAGATATAGATTTCATTCTATTTATTTTATTGAAATATATGGGTTTTGGTTTTTGGTTTTAAAAGAAGAAAAATAAGAGGTTAAGGTTTTATTCAACCCTTCATATATTTGAGAGGGTAAATCCTAGAATTGATATTATAGGAAGTAAATTTCAAAGTATTCAAGGACTTCGACTCAAGTAAAGTTTCTATCTGCAGCTATGAATTTTGAATAAAGGAATTTGAGTAGTTATGGAGGTGAGTCAAGATGTTTCAACAATATGTCTACCTACAACTTAGTTGTTGTGTATAACAAGGAAGAGAGTTTATGTGTGTATATATATATATATATATATATATATATATATATATATATATATATATATATATATATATATATATATATATATATATATATTAACAATTTAATTTAAATCTTATACATTAGAATTCAAATGTCTCGTTAGCTTAAATCTCAGAAACTACAGACTTGAATGTTTATTGAAAATTAACTTGATCCCTACAGGTAATTTAAATCCTATAAAATAAGGGAAATATAAGAAGTAAAACATCCTATATAGATACATTTATTCACAACAGACATAATTTAAGTAACCAGAATTACATGTGTCTCATAGTTCATCTAAAATCAGTAACCATACAATATTACATATTAAATTGTAACTATTCAATGAAATAGTCTAGTTGCATACCCATAGTTCCAATTCTGGAAATATGTAATAAGTTACAAGGAGTATGAAACTACATGTTTAGACATCTAGAGTTTGACGAAGTAAAATTGAAAATAAAACTACCAGTAAAAGGAAACTGCACTGAACCTATACAGCCACTAAAATAGAAGTCAAGAAGGCATGACACAGTAGAATCGAGTAGATTCTCAATAGACCAGTTAATGGAATAGGTCAAGTGAACTTGTATAAAATAAGGGAAATATAAGGATTAAAACATCCTATAGATACATTTATTCACAAAAGACACAATTTAAGTAACTAGGAATACATATGGGTCCTAGTTCATCTAAACTTAGTAAGCATACAATATTACATATTAAATTGTAACTATTCATTGAAATATTCTGGCTGCAGAGCCATAGTTACCATTCTGGAAATATGTAATAAGTTACATGTGTATGCAGCTACATGTTTAGACATCTAGAGTTTGAGGAAGTAAAACTCAAAAGAAAACTACCAGTAAAAGGAAAATACACTGAATTTATACAACCACTAAAATTGAAGTCAAGAAGGCATGAAACAATAGAACCGAGTAGATTCTCAAAAAACTGGTTATTGGAACAGGCCAAGTGAACTTGTATAAAATAAGGGAAATATAAGAAGTACAACATCCTATAGATACATTTATTCACAACAGAAAAAATTTAGGTAACTAGAAATATATGTGGCTCATAGTTCATCTAAACTTAGTAACCATAGAATATTACATATTAAATTGTAACTATTCAATGAAATAGTATGGCTGCATAGCCGCCTTGCGTTAGCAGACTATATAAGTTTTCATCTTCTTTCTCTTATTCCTTGGTTTCCTTTCCTTAATGCATTTCGATATGCTACTAATGAAACTACTATTGAACCATACTGAATTATGAATATTTACTACTCTTTTGAAATAAGACATAAAGCTAGACCAATGATTCAAGTATCTATCTTTCAAGTCAAAATAGAAATATAACCATGTATAATATGTAACCAAATTATATTTGTAATGAATAAAGCATGAATAACCAGAGTCACTCTATTTAGACAAACAAAGATAAGGATGAATCTACCATGGAGGGATATTGGAAAGGAAGAACAGGAAGAAAGAAAGAATACTGTAAGCTAGCTTCTTACCTTAACGAAATCCAGAAAAGGGCAGCTAAGTGGGAAGAGTGCCTACTGGGAAAATGGGTTAAAGGTCGAGAGTTTCCCTATCGGGTTGGGAGAATCATGAACAAATTCATGCCTTCGATTCATGGCATAGTAGTTGCTGGTCGGGGTAGGCTTGGACACTGATGGATTTATGAAATTGAAGGAGCATAGTAGAGTAGTTTAGGTAGGCCAGTACAATGAACAAAAAGATGCTACATTGGTGGCACATAGACTATGTTCATCAACAAAGTTTGTTCACCCCATCTATAAAACACTCCATACAACCACACTGTAATAAAATAAGATGAGGCAACATTTACATGAAGAATTAAATACTTACCTGGAAATTCACATAAAGTCATCGTGACGCAACTCCAAATCACAACAGAGTAGCAACAGAGTGCAATACAGCTCACCAGAGAAATAATAGAGTGCAACGAAGCTCACCATAGTGCAACAGAGAAACAATAGAGTTCCACAGAGAATTAGAAAAGAAACACCCAAAATTTCGTGGGAAAAATATTTATAAAATATAAGTTTGGTCGAACTAATAGTCTACCCGAACTAAAATTGTGGCTGAAATTTTGTTGCCGGTTTTCCCATCTACGACAAAAAATCTATTTTCCCACGCCATCAATAAGCCGTCAATGTAAATGGAAGAGAGAGTTCGGCTGAACTAATTTCGAAAGTTCGGTTGAGCTCTCTAATAGTTCCGCCAAACTTTCTCAAAAATTCGGCCGAGCTATTCAAGAAAAAAAAAAATTTCGCCCTTGATTCTCACAAAAGTGTAACCAAACTTCACATTTTCACCTAGGGAAATGTTGGCGATACTACATGAACTAAATAAATGGAAACCTTACCTAATGGGAAGACACTTCAAGGTAAAAAATAATCATGATAGTATTTAACAATTTTTGGAGCAAATACTATCTTCAGAATAGCAGCAAAAATGGGTCACAAAGATAGTGGGTTATGACTTTTAAATCATCTACAAAAAAGGGAAGCTAAATGTTGTCGCAGATGCACTCTTAAGAAAGGGTGAAGAGATGGAAGCATTTCTTTGTGCCATTTCTATTATCCAACCAGATTGGATAACTAAAAGAAGTGATGAATGGAATAAGGACGAAGAAGTGTGGACACTTATTCAAAAGTTTTAGCAAGATCCTAGTACATATGATACATTTAGTTGGAAAAATCATTCCTTATGGTACAAAGGTCGCTTATAGATTTGTAATAATTACCAACTAAAACAAAATATTCTTTTTGAATTGCACACTTCTCCTTTAGGAGGAAATTCGGGATTTTTAAAAACTTACCATAGAGTGAAGAAAGAAGTTTTTTTTGGGATGGCCTTAAATCTAATATTCAAAATTTTGTGGTTGAATGTTTGGTTTGCCAACGAAACAAAGTTGAGACAATTAAGACTTGGAGTCTTCTACAACCTTTATCCATTCCAAGTCAACATTGGGAGGAGATTTGAATGGATTTTATCACAAGTTTATCTAAGTCTGAAGGAAAGAGTGTCATCATGGTGGTAGTTGATAGACTTACCAAGTATGCACACTTTTTTGCATTATCTCATCCATTTAAAGCAAGTACAGTTGCTACTGAAATTATGGAAACAATTCAAAAGCTACATGGAAACCCAAAGATTATTGTAAGTGACAGAGATCCCATTTTTACTGGAAATTTTTGGACGAAATTATTTTCTTGTTTGGGTAGTCAAATAGCTCATAGCTCATCTTATGATCCTCAACCTGATGGCAAAACTAAGATAGTGAATAAATGTCTGCAAGGATATATTTATTGTTTTGTATCTGACAAGAAAACACAATGGGTCAAGTGGTTACGTCTCGCTAAATGGTGGTATAACACTTCCTTCCATACTGCAACAAAAATGACCCCATTTATGGCACTTTATGGATATCATCCACCATCCATCACATCATCTTTAAGAGAAAATTCTAAGGTCCAAGCAGTGGAAGATCACATCGAGCATCAATAAGAAGTTCTTCAACTCTTAAAGGATAACCTAAATTTGGCAAAGAATATAATGAAACAACAAGAAGATCAACATCGTAGCAAGAGAAGTTTTGATGTGGGAGACTAGGTATTTTTACGGCTACAACCATACAAGAAAATGTCCCTCAAGCAATCTAAGAAGGATAATAAATTATCGCCAAAGTACTATGGTCCTTACAAGGGGTTGCTAAAGATTGGTACTACGACATGAAAATTAGAGCTTCCAGCTTCTTTGCGAGTGCATCCAATTTTCCATGTTTCATGCTTAAAGAAGGTTATAATTGACAAAATTCTAGTTCAAAAAATGTTGCCAAAACATGATAAGGAGGGAAAAATCATATCGGAACCTAAAGTAGTCATGGAAACAAGAACTCAAAAGCTAAGAAATCGATCGATTTCAGAGTATCCCATAAAGTAGAAGAAGTTACCCACTGAAGATTCTGCATCAGAGGATGAGAATTTTATACGGAAGCATCTGGAACTACTCAAGCATTGAGGACAACACTTTTTTGAAGGAGAGGGGCATGTTGGTTCCCTATATTACTAGTATAGTCCCTTACTGTTCTTAGTGTAACCCCATTATTGTTATTGTTGTACCCCTGTAACCCCAATATTGTTATTATTGTGCCCTTATATTATTATCATTAGGTCGGATAGGATTATATTGTGATCCCATGGACTCCTATATATAGAAGGAGATTTTTTTCATTTGTATCATCCAATATCTATTCATTTATATAATGTATTGAAGGTCTCCCCCTCAAAGTGGTCGATTTCTAAGGCATTGGTCTCTCTCTTCTTCTATTTTTGGAGTTAGTTTCATAACATCATGCAATGACAATGAGGAATATTATTCATTATTTGGAATCACCTAACAAGTGATTTAAGCTTTTCAAAAATCCTAAGAGAGAAAATTTTACAATTTCTAAAATTAGATGGATTATCCTTGGTTTGAATGTTATTAGGGATTCCATGATAAAGTGGAAAACCAAGATTGTTTTTTCCAATTCAAATGACTAATATCTACGATTTGGCTGCAGGTAAAAGAACTCTATATAATTCCATATTGCAGAGTTTTTCTTGAGCCAAGATTCCATGAGTAGACCAAATAAAAACTCTTGAAAACCCAGTTGAACCCATTAGAAGAACTTATGGTATCAAAATCAAGGTCCTAGAAGATGAGGATACTAGAATCTCAATTTGGGACCTTGCGAGTGAGCATGAGTTCCATGCTTTTCATGATATCATGTTCCCTGGTCAGAGGAGCCCATATTTCCTTGTCACAATTTGTAGTCTGTTCAGAAAACCAGACAACAGACAACCCAAAAAGAATCAAGAAATTCAAGAGGATATAATATATTAGCTAATATTTATTGTTTCCAATTCCATAAGAAAAGAATCCTTTCTCACTCATGTCACAGTTGATTTCGTTTATATTGATCAAACTTCTAAAAGTTCAGAATCGTACCTATCAGTTTTCCAATGCATTTATAGGCTAAGGGATAGTTTCACTGGCTTTGTTGAATTTTCCCAAACCATATATAAAGTGGATGCAATGTCATCGGGTTCAATGAATAATGTTGCTCATCATATGCATAAAAAATCCAAAACCAATTTGGAAAGGGTTCCTGAAAATTTACCAAGTATGTGATGACTTAAGAGTGCTATTGTTCAATTGGAAATCTGAGCATTATAACAAGCAATTTATGAGATGGGAAGAGTTTTCTCAACTGTTTCAAATGAATTTTCCAGCACTGAGAACACAATCTCGCTATGATAACCCACAAAAGGTTGAAGAGATGCGAAGAGCCGTAGCATGTTCTTTGCATAAAGCTAAAGAAATCATCTATTTTCAAGAGCTTGATTTCATCATAGTGAATTGTGCGTGGTTCTGTGAGGCTCCATTCTAAGTAACTAGCCCATTTTATATTCATGTACCTTTTTGTTTTGCTGGAGGTTATGGTACAGTTATGTTCATCCAGTGGCTACACCTTTGTTTTCCATTGTAGGTCAATTTCATTATGGTTGAAGTCACAATAACCTTAGCGAGGGTTTGCTACCCATTACAGGTACTTTATATTTCTATCACACCATGAGTTTAACAAAGTTCTTGATAAGAAATTTGTGCAATTTCTTCCATGTCTTCACTCCTATGAGGTTCACTCTTGAGGGTTCAAATATTTAGTTTACAATGCAGTTATGATAGCTCATTACCTTGATTGCTAGTGCATATTCTTGCTCGCTCAACCATTTAGAATCTAAAGCAGGGTATGAACCCTGGCTAGAAAAAATAACACCTAGAAGGCCTCGTGGAGCAGAAGCTCATGCCATTGCGAAATATCTTGTGAGGAAAAGGAGCAATCAACCACACTGCAATTGGCACACCATGGACCATGATTCAACACACATAATCCTCGGGTGAGCTTGAATTCTATCAAGAATGGAGATAGATACATAGATCATGCGATGGAAACGAGGAAGATTATTCATTATTTGGAATCACTTAACAAGTGGTTTAAGCTTTTGAATGTTATTAGGGATTCCATGATAAAGTGGACAACCAAGATTAATTTTCCCAATTCAAATGACCAATATTTGTGATTTTGGCTACAAGTAGAACAACTCTATGTAATTCCATACTGCAAAGTTTTGCTTGAGCCATATTACATCAATATACCAAATAAAAACACTTCTAAACCCGGTTGAACCCATCACAAGAACTCAGGGTATCAAAATAAAGTTCCTAGAAGATGATGATACTATAATCTCAAATTTGGACCTTGCGAGTCAGCATGAGTTCCATGCTTTTCATGATCTCATGTTCCTTGGTGAAGGAAGCCCATATTTCTTTCTCATAATTTGTATCCTGTTCAAAAAACTAGACAATAGACAACCCAAAAAGCATCAAGACCTGAAATTAGATGGATTATCATTTTTGTGAATGTTATTAGGGATTCCATAAGAAAGTGGACAACCAGGATGGATTTTTCCAATTCAAATGACCAATATCTGCGATTTCGGCTGCAGGTAAAACAAATCTATGTAATTCCATACTGCAGAGTTTTTCTCGTGCCAAGATTCCATCAGTAGACCAAATAAAATCTCTTGTAAACCCATTTGAACCAATCACAGGAACTCAAGGTATCAAAATCAAGGTCCTAGAAGATGATGATACTAGAATATTAATTTGGGACCTTGTGGGTTAGCATGAGTTCCATGTTTTTCATGATCTCATGTTCCCTGGTCAGGCGAGCCTGTCTTTCTTTCTCATAATTGGCAGCCTGTTCAGAAAGCCAGATAACAAGAAATCCAAAAAGCATCAATAACTTGAAGAGGATATAGTATATTGGCTAATATTTATTGTTTCCAATTACATAATAGCGGAATCCTTTCTCATGCATGTCAAAGTTGTTTTAACTCATATTGATAAAAATTCTGAAAGTTCAGAATTGTACCTATCAGTTGTCCAATGCGTTTGCAGGCTTAGGGATCGTTTCACTGACTTTGTTGAATTATCACCAATCGTATATCAGTGAATAAGGTTGCTCATCCTATGTAGCAAACAGCAAAAAAATTTCAAAAAGGGTTGCCAAAATTTACCAAGTATGTGATGACTTAAGAGTGTTGTTTCTCAATTGGAAATCTAATCATTCTAACAAACTAGTTATGAAATGGGAAGATTTTTCTCAACTATTTCAAACGGAGGTTCAAAAACTAAGAATACAGTCTCGCTATAATGATTCCTGAAAGGTTCAAGAGAGGCGAAGAGTATTAGCATGCTCTTTGCATAAAGCTCAAGAAATCATCTATTTTCAGGAGCTTGATCTCGTCATAGTGAATGGTGAGTAGTTCTATGAGGAAGTCCTTGGATGCCTAGTAAGAATGAATAGAAAACTTCAATCTACTTTAGATCCACAGCAAAGGGGATTTACTACTAGAAAAGAGTTGGAGGTGATTTTAAGAGAATCCTTATAGTGTTCAGTACCTGCATTTGGTCGTATAATTTTGGAGAATCTGCACTCAAGTGACCTTGCCAGCATGCTGTTGAAACTAGAACTCTATTATGAACAAGATCCTAGCAATCATATTTCCTAGATTTTCATACCTACAATACTCGAGGAAGGTCAGTACAAGCCACAAACATGGAAACTAGGTGGATCGGGCTACATCTGCACCGGCCGTCATTTCGAGTGTGATGATTCAAATCACACTTTCCTCACTCTTGGATTCTTCCTAAGGTTGCAGGTATGACCAAGTATGATTTTAATATTTTAAAAATACATAAATAAAATAATCAAAATTGATTCTCTCATTATCTTTGAGAAGAAGAGGAGACACGACTGATTTATTCTAGATATCAGAGATCTCATGTCATTTTTACTGCTCAACCTTAGATAGAGTTGAAGCTGGATATCATATTCCCTCGAGTCACGAGTGCAAGGCATAATATGGTAGATTCAGCCACTTATCCCTTAAGAAAAACTGATTCAGGATTGCAAGTAAGAGATTTCACTTGAAGATTGTGACCCATTATATAATCACTCCCCCATGTCTATCTATCTATCCATCTTCCCAATGAAATTCCTGACTATTACATTCAAATGGTGACTCATGGGTTTTGTCTCCAACGCATTCCTTTTTTCATGGAGGACAGGGAACAGAGGGAACCCATCAAGGAAAAAGATAAATGCTTCCTTATGGTTCTCTCTAACTATCCAACTATGCTTCAACGATGAGTTTGGAATCTCTCTGGATAATCAACTATCAGGTCTCTCTATGTAAAGCAATATCCAAGTCTCTTAGAGTTTTCTTGAATTCTTCTTCATCATTGGGAATACATCCTAGTTCTTCCATATTCGAATAGAAAAACTAATATGTGAAAGTTTTTCAAGAAATTGGTGTAAATATAAATGTTTGGAGCATAGTATTTATTTTAGGTCTATCACTCTGTTACAATAGTAAGTTACTATGTTTGAACTTTTTTTGTAACGTGTTCTTGTCTTTGCATTAGATTGTCATTACAATTAATTACTGATACTATTATTGGAACTCATTCTAATTTTTTTTATTCCTGGGGAATTTTGTAGGTTGGTAGGATGTCTTTGTATCAATATGTCCATGTTGAATTATAATACTTTTAATTTTTTTAATTTTTTTAAACAATTAGGCACGATCTTATTTAGCAACTTACTCTTCTATTTGCTCAAATTATTTCTCAATTTCTTTATTTTTTTACCAATTAACATATTCTATGATGCACACATGATAGATTATTATCATTACTTTGATTTAAAGTACTATCCATATCACCTAACAAGTATTGTGCACATGGATCCTCTGTATACTTTTATCCATGCAACCTAAATCAATTCTTGCCAAAAATACTTTTTTATATTTTTTTGAAAAATAATTATAAGGATTCAATTATTAATAAATTCCATAAAGAGGTGAAGTAAATACTATCTATTTTATGGGAGAAATGTTGGAGAAAATTATTGTTCTAACAGGAGTGGGCATATCATCGAAATCTGAAAATCGTACCATTCGAGGTGCTAGTAAATTATGAAGAACATGAGTGTTATGGTATCTGTTCAATCTCTAGTTGAGTTTGTTGAAATGCTGACCATGAATTCCATGAGTACTAATTAATCTGTACCAATTATTTTCATAATGGAATTGGCCACGCTGGAGGCTTTTGATGCTAATACTTCTCTTGTTTGGTTTGGGAGTTATATCATTGAGAGTTCTATCATTGAGAAGGTGAGATATGGCCAACTTTATGTTTCATTTTTTCTTCTTCAAAATTTTATGAAACTCTACAAACTCTCTATTTTGTTTCTATTGCTAATCCTTCTCTTGTTTAGGAGTTCTATATTTTGCATGTGAGATCACCAACTTTATGCTTCCTTTCCTCTCCTTCAGACTTATATAAAAAATATAATAACAAATTTATTACAAATACCATTTTAAGCTCAATGTCAATCTCAATTTCATGAGATATTGCAAAGGGAGCGTTGTAAGGTATAAATTCAAGAAGAATCATGACGTATAGAAAATCACAATTAAAGGTTCTGATAATTGTGAATCACAATTTAGAAGGCATATCATGCTTGCAAAATTTGTTCAGCTAGAGAGTAATTTCACTTAGGTCATGTTTTTATTTATCACTGTGTTATTTAGTTAGAGAGAGTAATTTCATTTAGGTCATGTTGCAAAGGAAACGCCATAAGGAATAAATTTGACAAGAATCATGACATAATTTTTTTTTGAAGACACAAATTAGTAAACAAAATGGTATTGAAAATTAGAAGACCAAAATCACTACAAATATCTTGCTTAGCAACTGTTTGATCTCTTTAACAATCTTAGGGAATTTCCTTTACAACCTCTTGTGATGGTGAAATTGCTAATTAAATAATTAACCAAACTTGTAAGATAACTACTTCATTGATTATAGAACACAATTTATATATTTCTTTTAAAACAATGTAAAAATAATTTTATCTAAATAGTAACTAGCAATTGCACCAGATGTTGCAAAGGAAATGTCGTAAGGCTTAAATTCCACACTTAAATTCCAGAATAGTTCTGACATATAAAAAATCATTGAAGATAAAAATTAGTAAACAATATGTCATTCAAGGTATAAGAAATCACTTACATTATGCCGAATTCATAGATTCTATAACTTTTCCAACATAGATTTCATCATAATATTTAAATATGGTCTTTAAAGTTCCAATAACAAATATTTGATGGTTATCTTTCCAAATCTAAATTTGGACATCATCACAACAAGCTATTAATTTAATTCGGTATCAAGTCAATAGTATTGGTAAGATGTTTGATAGTCTAGATGAGAGTTCATATTGTTTATTTTTCTTTTTTGAATTATGAATATATATGTCCAACATGTATGTGTTATTCGATATATTTAGAAAAGACTAAATAGAAGGCTGTCATGGAGCAATTGAAGGTGCCAAGAAACTTTGGCATATAATAAAAAATAATCATCAATTGTTCCTTGCTAATTTCATAGTACATAGCAAGTGAATCATTAAGGTCTTGCATTTGCCAATTTTTTTATTTAAAATAATTTTGAAAGCTTGTAACTGCTATTAATATACCAATTTTTGGCATTTAAATAAATAAAAAATCAAAATTAAAAAATTGAAATACTTACAGCTAACTGAGGGAGGGTCCCACAATGTTCCTATTATCACAATGAAATTGTAAAGCAAAGCCACGTTAAGTGATGGGGGAGCGGAATGGATGGAATGGAGGAGGCCAAAGGAGAGCTGGTAAATTTTTTCTTTCAAATATTTTTGATAGGTTATAATATTTTATAGCTTATAATGCCCAAGTTTAAAAATGCTAAAAATATTCAAATGAGATGAAATATCATCTATCTATTTTTTAAAAATATGAAAAATTAAATTAAAATTATTCAAGCCCATATCCACAAGGTTAAAAACATAATTAAATATTTTTAATCACCAATCTAATCCGATTCAATTTGGCCATCCATTTTGTTTATCATACATTGAAAATGGAAAAGAAAGATTCTAGGAACGACAGAGAAAAAGATCACCAAATCCTTCCTCGACACCAAATTAAAATGTAACCCACACCAAATGCAAGTTGAGAGAGAAAACATTAAATCCCGCACCAACTGGAAGTTGAGAGAGAAAACATTAAATATGGCCATTCTCCTTACATTTCAAGACCGGTGCAGCTAATTTTGTTTGTGTTATATCAATATTTCAAAAATATTGAATACAACTTAAACTTCTGCGACATTATTATTTATATAAATTAATTGTTATTTTAAAACTTTTAGAAAGACGTTTATTTATATAAATAATAATAATAAATCATTTGCAATGTTTTTTTAATTTTTATTTTGTAATATTTTTAATTAAAATATTAAATTATATATATAGATTTGTATTGATAAATTAAACCAGAACCATTGATAAATTAAATCAGTTGCAAAACGAGAAACAACAAAACGAGAACCAGAGTATTTTGACCATTCAAAAATTACTAATGTAATTATATATACTAGTTTGTATTGATAAAATAATTCAGTTACAAAATTAAAATCAAAATATTTTAACCATTCAAAAATTACTAATGTTACTAATGTTTTGTTTCTTTGAGCTCACGCATGGAGAATCTTCATTGTTAGAGAAACCAGAGTATTTTAACCGTTCAAAAATTAGTAATGTTTTGTTTCATTGAACTCACGCATGAATAATATTCATTGTTACATATCTCTATTCATATGCACACATCAATATTTTACTTCATAGAGAAAAAGAGCAATGAAAATGGAAGAGCAAGAGTCTAGGAACGACATAGGAAAAGATCACCAAATCCTTCCTCAACACCAAATTAAAATTTAACCTGCACTGTTGGGCCTTAGTTTTGGTCTTATTTTGCTCAAAGAAACTTACTAATCCATCTATTTCCCATCCATTTTCCCTTCATTTATTCCATTTATATATATATTTGATATCTATTCAGGTATTTAATTTTAATTTTTCAATTTCTAAAGTTTTTATGAAAGTTTGGTTTTTAGTGCAAAATTGGCAGATTCAGAAATTCCCGTAATAGCTCTATGGTTGATGTGGTTGCAGGACACTTGGGCACGAATTGAATGCATGGATGGACAGCTTGGCAACTAGGATTAAGCTATCTATGCTTAGTTCGAACAGAACAAGCTTTATTAGGCCCATTTGGTGCTAGTCAATCATGATTAGTCATTCAGAAATCCCATAGAAATAGGACAGTTTTGAGATTCTATGGGATTGGTAATATTTCTTGGGATAAGAATAATGAATTCGACTTAGATAGGTGGATGAGAGTATATGGGTTTGTTTGAGTGAAAATAGATCAGTTTGTTTTAGGAGACTTCTTATTTAAAGCCAAAACTTGGATGGCTTATGTATTATTGACTTATTATACTTTTATATTGTGACAACTTTGGATTGAGGAGTTAATTTGAAGACTTGTGTTGTTATTATTTTGCTATTCAATGCTATGGATGTGTAACTGAATTTAAGCTTCTGAGATCACTTATCAAGTGTGCAAGGCAAGGGTGGAAGGGCCCCCATTCCAAGCTAAGTACACTTTCTTGTTAACTAGTTTTATTTCCTTGTAATCTGATGATTGTAGAACTGGTTTTTCAAAGCTTTATTTCAGATTGCTTCATGGTTCATGCATAATGATTAATTTCATTAGTTTATAGTTTATTCATCACTTTATCAAGTTGGAAAAACAGGTGTTCAAGTTGAGCATCCCTTCTACTAAGATGATGAATTAAAACTAGTTTCTTTGGTTTGCATGCAAGTAGTTTCTTATTGTGATTTTGAGTATTGAGATGAATAAATTATGATGAAATACTTTATGTGTCTCTTAAGTTAAGAGCTTCTTTCATTAAAAATTTATCCATCTTAAGTTCTTGATTTTAATCTCTGATTCATTAAGTGATAGTTGAGGCAAAGGTGGACTTCTTGAGTCAGGAACCATCTCAATATTTTTCCTCTACTTTGAACAAGTTGAATTAGAGTTGTAGGATGTATTGCTTTTGAATAAATTATCTTTCAAGGTTTGATTATATCTGATCTTCACATATAGTGAATTTGCCTCAAAGCATAAACAACCCGGATTGATAATAAATAATTGTGTTAGTTTAGGTACATAAATTAGCTCAACATTTTGGCGCCGTTGCCGGGGAGGCAAATATCGGCATAGTCAATAGAAAGAAAAAAAAAACAAAAACAATAGTTACACTTTTTAGTTATGTTTCTTTATGCCTAGACATAGAGATCCTCAAGGTAGATTTATTAAAAACCCCCCACAAATAGAGATAGGATCATCAAACACCCCAGTTACTGGTAATCCAATAATTGAGGAATTGGCAGAAAAACAAAGAAGTGGACAAAGATTAACTTTGATTGAGAGGCAAACTTTGTTAGCTTGGGAAGCAAAGAAAAAAAAATCTTCAAATTCTGGAAAACAAAAAGAAACTATCAAAGGAAAACAATCTTTATTTCCATCCATAAATCCTCCTATCTTCGACCAACCTGAAACTCCACTTAAAATTGAAACAAATCAAACAATGGTAGAAGAGGGACATGGATCTGTTATTCTCACTCCTGAACAACGAGCTGCATATGAAAGACAACAAATGGAATGGAGAAGAAAGAGAGAGGAGGACGCAAAACAAGAAAATGATAGAAAAATGGAAAATGATCGGAAAAGACAAGAATATGGTAATGATCAAGAGACTACTTTTGGCTTTCCAATAATAGACACAAGTGCAATATTAGGAGAAGAAGTGAAAATGAAAAATATTCCACCTTTTGTATTGCCAAATTTTTATGGAATGTCCACGGAAGATCCTGATGCATTTATGTTTGAATTTGATATTCTATGTAGAACATATGGATACACTGATGACATTCATAAACTTCGTCTTTTCCCTGCAACATTAAAAGCAGCAGCTTTGAAATGGTTTATGGGTTTAGGAGAACAAACAATAGCTTCTTGGGATGATATGAGATCAGTATTCCTTAAAAAATATCAAGCTTATTGTAGATCTAGAGATTCAAAGGAAGATATTTTCAGAATGACACAACAAGAAGATGAAAGTTTAGAAGAATATTTGGAAAGATTTTTATATAATCTACAGAAATCTAAACAACACTCTTTGAATCAAGAAACCATTCGAACAATCTTTCTCAAGGGTATAAGGGATGAATACCTTGACATCTTGAATGTGATGGGTAAAGGAGACATTTCAAACCTACCATTCGATGAAATTGTTGACTTATGTCAAAAATATTCTAGAGGAAGAGCAAAAACGGGAAGAAGAGAAGTAAGTTCAAAAGCAGCAAAGTCAGCTGCAGGAGGGATAACAAGAGCTGAAATAGGAAGTTTATTGGAGAATTTCAAAACAGATCTCTTGAGTACATTAGGGACACAAGTAGATGTGCTAAAGGCAAATAAGAAGAAAGAAGAACAAGAACAAGCTCTAGCAATCTTTTGTCCCAAATGTAGAAAGAAACATCCATTGAGAGAATGTCCTTTGGATAGTGTTCAGAGTGTTCAGGTTTGTGGTCTTTGTACATGAAATCATTCCATAGAAAATTGTCTAAGATTGAAAGAATTACAAATGAATTCAATGGAAGAAGTGCCAGGAATAGAAGGTTTTTATTATGTAGCACCACGAAGACCATGGCAACCTAGGATGCCTCAACAAAATCAACAACAATTCCCTCAACCAAATTACCTTTATCCACCTCAAAATCCTTGGACCCCTCCAATGCCATGGCAATCTTGGCCTCCACAACAATATCCACAACAACCTGCACAAGGTTGGAGAGGATATGGTTATGGAAACCAGCCACCTCAACAATATCAACAACAGTACCAGCAACAATACCAACAGCCATTTACATATCCACAATATCCTCAATCCATACCATTTCAACAACAACATTCTGCATATCCACAAACCATTCCGTTTCCACAGCAGAATCCTCCACCGTTGTTGACCCAACCACAACAATTACAGCTACCCACAAATCAACCCAGACCAACTCAAATACCAGCCCAACCAATTGCAAATCCGAATAATAAGGTGGACAAAGCTGCATACACTGTAGAGGAAGCAACATGCTTTCCCACATATTCAATTCTTCCTCTTAATGAAGTCCATCTAAGGTCTGGAAAAGTGCTTAAAAAGGATTCTCCTCCAATTATAGAAGAACCAACCGAACAAGGAGAATCACCTGAAACATCACAAACTAAGATACAAATTCAGAAAGGAACAAACATTACAACTCAAACACCACCTTATCCTGAAAGGTTAGTGGAACAACAAAAAGAAATAACCCTTCCTAAATTTGATATTTTAGATGAATTAAAAAATTCTTATGTAAAAATTCCTTTGTTGAAGGCAATTAAAGAAATACCAATATATGCTAAAACAATAAAGGAATTGTGCATTAAGAAAACTCAGAGAAAGAAGAAGGATCCTACTACAATCCAAGTCATTGGTAAACTAGCAAGTCTCATGTCTACAGAAACCAAAATAGAAAAATATATTGATCCTGGTATCCCTATGGTTACTATATCAATAAATAATTTCTCAGTACCAAACACATTAATAGACTTGGGAGCAGCTATAAATGTAATGACGATGGAGACAATGAAAACTTTGCATTTGAACAACATTAGATCAACTTCTACAATCTTAGAACTAGCAGATAGATCTAAAGTTGTTCCTGAAGGAATATTGGAAGATATCATAGTCTCTTTGGATTCATGGGAGTATCCTGTTGACTTCCTTATCTTGCAACAAAAAACAAATTTGGGAGGACATCCTCTAATCTTAGGCAGACCATGGTTAGCTACCGCTGATGCCTTTATAGGATGCAGATCAGGAAGCATGATTATTTCACATGGAGATGAAAGGAAACATATTGCTCTTTATTCACCTGCAAAATCAACTTCTTTAGAATCAGTACTTGAAGCTCAAGAAAAACAGCAAATTAAATCAGTTTTAAGTATAAATCAATTCTTTGATTTAAGAGAAGAAGAAGAGAATGAAGACTTAATGGATCTTTTCATTTCAGAACCAAGTATTTCAGAGCAGCTTAGAGAAGTTCAATATGAAGCTGCAAATAACCTTTTGAATCAATGTTTTCAGGAAACCTGTACTGTTCAAACTTTGCGAAATTCTTTTATAGACATCTTTCCTGTAAACACAATCTCCAATCCAACAATAAAAACAATTGAGGTAAGTCCTGGAAAAAATTTAAACATTGGAAACCAGTTGCAATCAGCACAAGAGCAAGAGGTAATTACATTATTACAGAAATATTCAAAAGCTTTTGCCTGGGATTATACTGACATGCAAGGAATCCATCCTAGCACATGTGTCCACCACATCTATACAGATGATCAACTCAAACCTGTAAGACAACCTCAAAGACGAATGAATCCCATTATGAAAGAAATAGTGAAAGAAGAACTACAAAAATTGTTAAATGTTGGATTCATCTATCCTATTTCAGATAGTCAATGGGTTTCTCCACTGGTTATTGTACCAAAGAAAAATGGAAAGTGGAGGGTATGTGTGGATTATCGAGAACTAAACAAAGCTACACTAAAAGATCATTTTCCTCTACCATTCATTGATCAAGTGTTAGACTCTTTGGCTGGAAAGAAATTCTTCTCTTTCTTGGATGGGTTTAGCAGATACAACCAGATTAGAATAGCAACGGAAGACCAGGACAAGACAACATTCACTTGCCCATGGGGAACCTATGCATATAATGTTTTGCCATTTGGTTTATGCAATGCACCTGCAACTTTTCAACGAGCAGTACTTGCAATCTTTTCTGATTTAATTCATGAATGTGTAGAGGTTTATATGGATGACTTTACAGTTTATGGAAACACATATAATGATTGCCTAAATAATCTTGAGAAAGTTCTGAAACGATGCATTGAAACAAATTTGTCATTAAGCAATGAGAAATGCTATATGATGTTGACAGAAGGAATAGTTCTGGGACACCATATTTCTGCTTCAGGAATCAAAGTGGATCTAGCAAAAATTCAAGTCCTAGTAAACTTAATGCCTCCTACAACACAGAAAGAGGTAAGAAGTTTCTTAGGCTATGCAGGTTATTATAGACGATTCATTGAAAACTTCAGTAAAATAGCCCAACCTCTGTTTAAACTATTAGCAAAAGATATTGAATTTCACTGGACAAATGACTGTCAAAATGCATTTCAAAATCTGAAAGAAAAATGATCAGTTGCACCCATTCTCTGTGGGCCAAACTGGTCTTTGCCATTTCATATATCAACTGATGCATTTGATACTGCGATAGGTGCCTCTCTTGAAAGAAAGAGAACTTGTTCAATTATGCAATATATTTTATAAGCAAGAATCTAACACCTGCAGAATTGAACTACACAGTCACAGAGAAAGAAATGTTAGCCGTTATACATGCAGTAAACAAATTCAGACACTATAGAACAGGATATCAAGTTTTCATTCATACAGATCATTCAGCAATCAAATACTTGATGAATAAACCCATAACCAATGGAAGAATAACAAGATGGTTACTGTTATTGCAAGAATTTAATATCACAATACAAGACCAGCCAGGCAAGGAAAATCAAGTGGCCATTAAGAGAGAGAAAACATTAAATATGGTTAAATATTTAAGGTGGACTAACTATGACCGGGGTTGGCCATGGGTGATTTTCATATTGAGACAATGTTTGTCAGAATGTGACATTTTATCATGGATGATATTGATCGATGATTCATATTAACATTAAATATGGTTGCTGAGAAAAATTGAGAGAGAAAACATTAAATATGGTTGCTGAGAATCTGCTGATAGCCAATAATATAATCAGACGCAAGAAGTTAGTCAACAAAAGAGATTGACAAAGGGAAATCATACTACACTGAATCTGCGCCTACGGACTCTGAAAGTGGAGAGAGGACAATTACTGTATTACACAATAACCTTATCATAATTGAACCCCACCATTATCCTTACATTTCAAGACTAGTGTGGATAATTTTGTTTGTGTTATATCAATATTTCAAAAATATTCAATACAACTTAAACTTCCTCGACATTATTATTTATATAAACTAGCACAACCACATTATATTTACTAATGTGGTTGATATATGCCAATAGACGTATATAAAATAGATTTACAACCATATTTATCAATGTGTTTGATATACGCCGATAGGTCTATATCCACTACCCATCACATTAATTTATATATCAATAAATAAATATTACATATAATAATTTTATTATATTAACTTGAAATATATATATTATATATTAATAAGAATATTTATTAATATATTAATTGTGATTAAAATCACAAAAATATTTTATATATATTAATAATATTGATTGATATATTAATAATATTATAATATTTAAAAATAATATATATTAATAATAAATAATGTTATAATATTTATTAATATATGAGTATAATAGATGGTTATATTATTAATAAACCAAAAGAAGTAATAATATATATTAATATATATTATATCATAGTTGGTTATATTATTAATAATATTATAATATTATTAATATATATTATTAATAAATATTAGAACATTTATTAATAATATATATTAACATATTAATAATATTAAACTCAAAAACATAAGAAAGTAGTAAACTTTAAGAATTAATATATTAAACTCAAGAGAGTAATGAAGCATATGAAACAATATTTAGAAACAAAAAACCTAAGAGATTAATAAAACCTAACAATTAATATTTTAAACTGAAGATATTAATAAACATAAGGGATAATTAATAATACAAACTCAATGTCATCATAAACTAAAGGTTTAAATATTATAAAACAAACAAATTGGTGAACCCAAGGGATAAATATTAAAAACATAAGGGATCAATATTAAAACACAAGAGATTAGTAAACCGTAAGAATTGATATTTTAAGCTAAAAAACCTAATAAATTAATAATCCATAAGAATCAGTATTTTAAACATAAGATATTAATAAACCAATGGGATTATTAACATTATAAGCCAAAAGAACTAATAGACCCAAGTGTTTAATATTATAAACCAAAGGAATCAACGAACCCAAGGGATAAATATTATAAACCTAACGGATGAATATTAAAAACAATAGAGATTAATAAACACTAAGAGTTAATATTTTAAATTGAAAAATATAAGAAATTAACAAACCCTAAGAATTAATATTTTAAACTCAAGAGAGTAATAAACTGAATGTGTGATTAACATTACAAACCAAAAGAACTAATAAACCCAATGGTTTAATATTATAAACCAAAAGAATCGGTGAACCCAAGGGATAAATATTAAAAACCTAAGGGATCAATAAGGCTAAGGGAAATATTAAAAACAATAGAGGTTAATAAAACCCAAGAGTTTAATATTACAAACCAAAGGAATTGGTGAACCCAAGGGAAAACCATTACCCAACAAATTATAAACCAAAGGAATTGGTGAACCCGAGTCAATTGATTTAAACATTGAGACAATTGTTTTCACGATGTGACGTTGGACCAACTATGACTAGGGTTGGCCATGGGTGATTTTCATATTGAGACAGTCTTTGTCAGAATGTGACATTTGATAATGGATGACGTTGATCGATTATTCATATTATAAACCAAAAGAACTAATAAACCCAGTCTTTAATATTATAAACCAAAGGAATTGGTTAACCCAAGGGAAAACCATTACCCAAAAAATTATAAACCAAAGGAATTGGTGAACCCAAGAGAATTGATTTAAACATTGAGACAATTGTTGTCACAATGCGACGTTGGACCAACTATGACCATGGTTGGTCGTGGGTGATTTTCATATTGAGACAATATTTGTTAGAATCTGACATTTGATCATGGATCACATTGATCGATTATTCATATTATAAACCAAAAGAAATAATAAACCCAAGGGTTTAATATGAAACTAAACAATTGGTGAACTCAAGGGAATTGATTTAAACATTAAGACAATTTTTGTCCCAATGCAACTTTGGACCAATTATGAGCATGCTTGGCCATGGGTGATTTTCATATTGAGACAATATTTGCCAGAATGTGGCATTGATCGATTATTCATATTATAAACCAGAAGAACTAATAAACCCAAGGGTTTAATATTATAGACCCAAAGGAATTGGTGAACCCAAGGGAATTGATTTAAACATTGATGCAATTGTTGTCACAATGTGACGTTGGACCAACTATGACCATGCTTGGCCATTAGTGATTTTCATATTGAGACAATATTTGTCAGAATGTGAAATTTGATCATGGATGACGTTGATCGATTATTCATATTATAAACCAAAAGAACTAATAAACCCAAGGGTTTAATATTATAAACCAAAGGAATTGGTGAACCCAAGGGAAAACCATTACCCAACAAATTATAAACCAAAGGAATTGGTGAGCCCAAGGGAATTGATTTAAACATTGAGACAATTGTTGTCGCAATGCGACGTTGGACCAACTATGATCGGGGTTGGCCATGGGTGATTTTCATATTGAGACAATGTTTGTCAGAATGTGACATTTTATCATGGATGATATTGATCGATGATTCATATTATAAACCAAAGGAATTGGTGAACCCAATGGAATTCATTTAAACATTGAGACAATTGTTGTCAGAATGCAATGTTGGACCAAATATGACAATGGTTGGCCATGGGCGATTTTCATATTGAGACAATATTTGCCAGAATGTGACATTTGATCATGGATTACATTGATCAGTTATTCATATTATAAACCAAAAGAATTAATAAACCCAAGGGTTTAATATTATAAACCGAAGGAATTGGTCAACCCAAGGGAAAACCATTACCCAAAAAATTATAAACCAAAGGAATAGGTGAACCCAAGGGAATTGATTTAAACATTGAGACAATTGTTGTCACAATGCGACGTTGGACAAACTATAACCATGGTTGGCCATGGGTGATTTTCATATTGAGACAATTTTTGTCAGAATGTGACATTTGATCATGGATGACATTGATCGATTATTCATATTATAAATCAAAGGAATTGGTGAACCCAAGGGAAAACCATTACCCAACAAATTATAAACCAAAGGAATTGGTGAACCCACGGGAATTGATTTAAATATTGAGACAATTGTTGTCAGAGTGTGACGTTGGACCAATTTTGACCATGGTTGGCCATGAGTGATTTTCATATTTAGACAATATTTGTCAGAATGTGACATTTGATCATGGATGACATTGATCGAATATTCATATTATAAACCAAAAGAACTAATAAACCCAAGGGTTTAATATTATAAACCAAAGTAATTGGTGAACCAAAGGGAATTGATTTAAACATTGAGACAATTATTATCACAATGCGACATTGGACCAACTATGGCCTTGCTTGGCCATGGGTGATTTTCATATTGAGACAACATTTGTCAGAATGTGACATTTGATCATGGATGACATTGATCGATTATTCATATTATAAACCAAAAGAACTAATAAACCCAAGGGTTTAATATTATAAACCAAAGGAATTGGAGAACCCAAGGAAAAACCATTGCCCAACAAATTATAAACCAAAGGAATCTGTGAACCGAAGGGAATTGATTTAAACATTGAGACAATTGTTGTCACAATGCAACAATGGACCAACTACAACCATGGTTGGCCATGGGTGATTTTCATATTGACAGAATGTTTGTCAGAATGTGACATTTGATCATGGATGACATTGATCGATTATTCATATTGTAAACCAAAAAAACTAATAAACCCAAGGGTTTAATATTATAAACCAAACGAATTGGTGAACCCGAGGGAAATGATTTAAATATTGAGACAATTGTTGTCACAATTTGATGTTGGACCAACTATGACCATGGTTGGCCAGGGGCAATTTTCATATTGAGACAATATTTGCCAGAATGTGACATTTGATCATGGATGACATTGATCAATTATTCATATTATAAACCAAAAGAACTAATAAACCCAATGGTTTAATATTATAAACCAAAGGAATTTGTGAACCCAAGGGAAAACCATTACCAAAAAAATTATAAACCAAAGGAATTGGTGAACCCAAGGGAATTGATTTAAACATTGAAACAATTGTTGTCACACTGCGACGTTGGACCAACTATGACCATGGTTGGCCATGGGTGATTTTCATATTGAGGCAATATTTGTTAGAATATGACATTTGATCATCGATGACATTGATTGATTATTCATATTATAAACCAAAGGAATTGGTGAACCCAAGGGAAAACCATTACCCAACAAATTATAAACCAAAGGAATTGGTGAACCCAAGGGAATTGATTTAAACATTGAGACAATTGCTGTCACAGTGTGACGTTGGACCAACTACGACCATGGTTGGCCATGGGTGATTTTCATATTGAGACAATATTTGTCAGAACGTGAAATTTGATCATGGATGACATTGATCAATTATTCATATTATAAACCAAAAGAAGTAATAAACCCAACGGTTTAATATTATAGACCGAAAGGAATTGGTGAAACCAAGGGAATTGATTTAAACATTGAGGCAATTGTTGTGACAATGCGACGATGGACAAACTATGACCATGGTTGGCCATGGGTCATTTTCATATTGAGACAATATTTGTCGGAATCTGACATTTGATCATGGATGGCATTGATTGATTATTCATATTATAAACCAAAAGAACTAATAAACCCAAGGATTTAATATTATAAAGCAAAGGCATTCGTGAACCCAAGGGAAAACCATTACGTAACAAATTATAAACCAAAGGAATTGGTGAACCCAAGGGAATTGATTTGAACATTGAGACAATTGCTGTCACAATGCGACGTTGGACCAACTATGACCATGGTTGGCCATGGGTGATTTTCATATTGAGACAATGTTTGTCAGAATGTGACATTTGATCATGGATGACATTGATCGATTATTCATATTATAAACCAAAAAAACAAATAAACCCAAGGGTTTAATATTATAAACCAAAGGAATTGGTGAACCCAAGGGAGAACCATTCCCCAACAAATTATAAAGCAATGGAATTTGTGAACCCAAGGGAATTGATTTAAACATTGAGACAATTTTTGTCACAGTGCGACGTTGGACCAACTGTGACCATGGTTGGCCATGGGTGATTTTCATATTGAGACAATATTTGTTAAAATGTGACATTTGATCATGGATGACATTGATTGATTATTCATATTATAAACCAAAAGAACTAATAAACCCAAAGATTTAATATTATAAACCAAAGGAATTGGTGAACCCAATTGAATTGATTTAAACATTGAGGCACTTGTTGTCACAATGTGACGTTGGACCAACTATGACCATGGTTGGCCATGGGTCATTTTCATATTGAGACGATATTTGTTAGAATGTGACATTTGATCATGGATGACATTGATCAATTATTCATATTATAAACTAAAAGAAATAATAAACCTAGGGGTTTAATATTATAAACTAAAGGAGTTGGTGAACCCAAGGGAATTGATTTGAACATTGAGATAGTTGTTGTCACAATGCGACATTGGACCAACTATGACCATGGTTGGCCATGGGTGATTTTCATATTGAGACAATGTTTGTGAGAATGTGACATTTGATCATGCATGACATTGATCAATTATTCATATTATAAACAAAAAAAACTAATAAACCCAAGGGTTTAATATTATAAACCAAAGGAATTGGTGAACCCAAGGGAATTGATCTAAAAATTGAGACAATTTTTGTCACAGTGCGACGTTGGACCAACTATGACCATGCTTGGCCATGGCTGATTTTCATATTGAGACAATATTTGTCAAAATGTGACATTTGATCATGGATGACATTGATCGATTATTCATATTATAAACCAAAAGAACTAATAAACCCAAAGGTTTAATATTATAAACCAAAGTAATTGGTGAACCCAAGGGAATTCATTTAAACATTGAGACAATTGTTTTCACAATGCGATGTTGGACCAACTATGACCATGGTTGGCCATGGATGATTTTCATATTGAGACAATAATTGTTAGAATGTGACATTTGACCATGGATGACATTGATCAATTATTCATATTATAAACCAAAAGAACTAATAAACCCAAGGTTTTAATATTATAAACCAAAGGAATTGGTGAACCCAAGGGAAAACCATTACCCAAAAAATTATAAACCAAAGGAATTGGTGAACCCAAGGGAATTGATTTAAACATTGAGACAACTGTTCTCACAATGCGACGTTGGACCAGCTATGACCATGGTTGGCCATGGGTGATTTTCATATTGAGACAATATTTGTCAGAATATGACATTTGACCATGGATGACATTGATCGATTATTCATATTATAAACCAAAATAACTAATAAACCCAAGGGTTTAATATTATAAACCAAAGGAATTGGTGAACCCAAGGGAATTGATTTAAACATTGAGCCAAATGTTGTGACAATGCAACGTTGGATCAACTATGACCATGGTTGGCCATGGGTGATTTTTATATTGAGACAATATTTGTCAGAATGTGACATTTGATCATGGATGACATTGATCGATTATTCATATTATAAACCAAAAGAACTAATAAACCCAAGGGTTTAATATTATAAACCAAAGGAATTGGTGAACCCTACGGAATTGATTTAAACATTGAGACAATTGTTGTCAGAATGCGACGTTGGACCAACTATGACCATGGTTGGCCATGGGTGATTTTCATATTTAAACAATATTTGTCAGAATGTGAAATTTGATCATGGATGACATTGATCGATTATTCATATTATAAACCAAAAGAACTAATACACACAAGGGTTTAATATTATAAACCAAAGGAATTGGTGAACCCAAGGGAATTGATTTAAACATTGAGACAATTGTTGTCACAATGCGACGTTGGACCAACTACGACCATGGTTGGCCATGGCTGATTTTCATATTGAGACAATATTTGTCAGAATGTGACATTTGATCATGGATGACATTGATCGATTAATCATATCATAAACCAAAAGAACTAATAAACCCAAAGGTTTAATATTAGAAACCAAAGGAATTGGTGAACCCAAGGGAAAAATATCAATAACCTAAGGGACCAATAAGGCGAAGGGAAAAATATTAAAAACATAATAGATTAATAATCCCGAGGGAATATTAATAATATAAACCAAAAGAAATAATAAACTGAAGGGTTTAATATTCTAAATCAAAGGAATTGGTGAACCTAAGGGAAAATTATTAAAAACCTAAAATGAAGTAAATGATTTACAACAATTTACATAATATGAGGTTAGCATGTTACTAATAGTAATTGTAATAGTAAAAGAAATAGATATAGAAATAAAAATAAAACATAAGGGGATGATCATCCCACAATTATTGTGGATATATTTATTTTTTTAATAGAAAGGAGTTATTATTAGTGTTACAATTTTTCTTAAATTATAAATTTCTTGTTAGAATCACTAGAGGAACTTTTCAAATAAAATGTGATTGATGGAGTGTTGAAATATTTTTTTTTAAATGTATTAACACTATGAGGAAAATCCAAAACCTTGATAATAATAACTTAAATTTCCAAAATTTTAAATTGGATTTAGAGAAAATGTTACCAAATTTATCATTATCTTCTAAACAAAATTATGACCTAACTATACTACTCTCAAATATTCATATAAAATCTAGTTTTAGGAAAAATATTCTAATGTGCATAAGAGTAGGGCTTTTATTAGCATATTGAGATCATCAAAGAGATTTCCATAATATTTCATTCCTATTTATTTTTCCATTGTCAAATAATTCAAGGAACATGCATGCATGAGCAACTGGATTGTATAATAATTTGCGAGGGGTTTATTATCACATAATATTATATATTTATAAATCAAATTAGGTTTAAGATAAATTAATTATATTAGTGTACTAATTTAATATCTGAGTAATTATTTTAACTATACCTAAAAAAAAAGCTAATGGACAATTTTCTCACAAAACATCACATAAAAATTATAATAACCAATACTTTTATGATAAAAAGTATTACATATTAATTAGAAGATACTAAAAACTGATAATAGTTATTATCTGTATCCTTAATATATTTCAAATCAAAATTATTAATTAGGAAAGAAACGCTTATAAAATTCTAAACTTTGGTTCATAAAACGTTGTATCATAAAACATATGATATGGCCATACATAAACCATATGTATATATCTGATTCTTTAAAAAAATACCACTCATTATAAAAATAACATTATACATTGATATCATAAAAGACATATCATGTCTCATGGTATGATTCAAAATTCACTTTTAATAACACATTAAGATAAAAAACGATAACTAAATCGAACATCACTAAATGGAATGATGCCTATTCAAAGAAATATATTTTTTTCCTCATGTCATGTTGTTTCAGGAACTAATGCCTCCAATTGCACGATTATCAAGCCAATGCGTGTTCTTTCTTTTGGTGAACCTTGGCACATTGCGCCTTTATTTGTCGTCTTCACATTCCTTTAAAACTGCATATCATTCAACGATTACGATTCAAAGAGATCGAAGCATCCAGACAATAAACTCCATGACAAAACACAAAATTGAAAGCTTCTATCGCAATCATACATTTACAAATAAGTTTCTAACACGTAATTACATCTCTTACAATCAATTTTAGCTAGCAAGAATGTATACTAAAACTACGTCTTTGTCTAAAACGTTGAAATATCATCCTATTTGGTTTATACAAAGGGGCAAGTGTAGAGCATTTTCCCATTAGAAGAATGAACCTACAATGTTCCAGCATCCCTGTAAGCACCTCACATTGCAGTTACACCATCATTCTTAGTGAATTCATTAGAAATTTGTGATAACATTCAACGTGTGACAAATTCATCATAATCCTGTAGTTCTTTGTTTTATGATTGTTGTCACATTTTATTACTCACTGCTTTGTCATGAGATTATGCAATTATATCAAGTCCTCTGGCTCTGCAATTATTGATGATAACAAACCGGAGGTAATTTTGTTATAATACGATTGGTGAAGCATTGACGGAACCTCAAGCCAAGAGGATGGAACCTTGCGGGAGCATTGAAACCAGAGAAGAGAGATAATGGTATTCGCGTGATCGAAGGAGTGGAAAGTTGTTTTCATAAAAACAACGTGATATTTCCCATTGATTGACACGTAGGCCTCAGGCGGTTTATGAAAACCATCTCTTTCATGTTATTTTTTGCATTAACCTCTGGTGGGAAAAAAAATGTGAAACTCAGTTGGGGACGTTGGATCATCCAAAGCGATACGACGTGCTAGTTGCCATTGGATGTGGATGGCCCATTAACGCTAGGCCTTGAGGTTACCTTCCTTTCAATTTCCGTACAGTCATATGGCTAAAATATGGATTTCATTCCATGTGTTTTGAGCTATGAAATAGCTATGGTGATGAAAGTCTTATCACAACACGATAGAATATTTGAGTTGCTGTGCTCTTCAGAGTTATTTTTCCTATATTATTTGTCCTTTATCGACACCCATTTTTTTTCTTTCGTTCAAATGTTTTCTTATTATGCTATAAAAATATCATTATAAAATTAATTTAATGGAAAAATCATAAACATAAACCAATAAAATGATTGAGGTGTTTTTATTAAGTTTTAATATTATTGTAGGTTGTTTATTATATTGTGAGTTGGTTAATGGTTAGAGGTTGTAGATTTAAATCAAGGTAAATGTGATTTTTTTGTCCCACAAACGATGGAAATCCCTTAGTCCAGCTGGGAATACTTGTATATATTTTCTCTCCAATACAAAAATGATTGGGGATTGCAATTAATAGTCTATAGTTTATAATTACGTCACTAATAATCATCTAACCGAATTTTATTCCAAATCAATTTTTAGTGCTGTAATATTTATTTAGTGCATACTAAAATTGTTATTTTAATATTGTAACTCTTTAACTATTTTGTAATGTAAGAAAGATGAGTATGTACTTACTGCAACCTGAAAGTGATATTGTCTCAATAAAACTGTCATCAATAATAATATGAAATGATGGGAACTCATTTGAAAATTACCTTACATGAGAAGCAAAAATATGTAAATGACCACTGAGCTATTCTTTTCGTATTAGATTTTGGAAATTTAAAATTCACCGTTTATTATTGATTCGTGGAACGTTAAATTTTATGCATGGAGTGCTTAATGGGTTTAATGGTTTCGGAATTGAAGGATTTTCAGTAATTAATTATGCCGATGCTATTGTTTTCACTGGTCACGAGATTAAACTTTGGTTCAAATCATGGAAAATGTCAAACTCAAAACGTCGACAATTTTCTAATTCGGCCCTCAACATGTTAATTCATTTCATTTTCAAGTTTCAACTTTTAAAACCCATGCACACTTACCAATAATACGGCCTCAGCATTTACAAACACATCACATTATCTCCTGGATAGATCCAACGGTTGATCTATTATCGCATCAAACATCAATGATCCGACGAATATCGCGTTATGGAAATGCACGAGGCTTAATTCATAGAATTCACGCGATAAAAATGGTTTTACCCTTACCACTTTTTACACACGTCCATCAATGGATGATATCGTGTTCTTTCAAGAAAAACCACTTACCAATCTTGTGGTCGCACAAGACCACTCATTGGTTTCTTCAAAACCACTTCAACGCTCCCCAGACTCACAGTGCCATTTCCTTTCATGATTCCGCCATTATAATAATGCCCATATTGAAGTGCACTTTCATACAATAAACCAAAAAAACAATAATTTACAAGAATGCCGACAGGGAGAAAAAGGTGATAAAGATCTAAAGAAAAAAAGTGAGATTAATTTTGACAGAAAGCGTAGGCATGAAACAAAATAGAAACCTGTTGCCAAGAAAGGATTGTAATTTTATGATGAGGCACTCTTCCTTCCATGAAATTGGATGACGTTTAAGGCCAGGGCGTAAGTAGTTAATCCATCTCAGCCTACATCTCTTTCTGCATCTCTGCAGACCTATATAAATGTATATGCATTGCAGAAACATTATGAACATGTTATAGATTTATTTTTTGTATAGTTTAGGAGATGTACACATTCTACTTTTCTGTCATTTTTGTAAAGTATTATCATTTTCCTAAAGTGGAATCTGTTATTTCTGAAGAGGATCACGATTATTATTGCATTGGGTTTGAGTTAAATAATAATACCAACATTACATTAAATTGAATTAGGTTTTTAAAAGGACTTATATCCAATTGACTTGAGGAGAAAGTAGAGAAAAACTAAATGAAATTAGAGAGTAACAGGATGCTTACCAACCTGCCTGTCCGCATAGTTCCAGCAGTTGACGAGGCCTTTTCTCATGATATAACTGGTGAGTTGGTTATCTTCATTGGGTGACCAGAGTCCTTTTTTTAGCTTTGGTTTGGAAGTAGCAGGGTTACTGCCTTCCACTTCCCATACGCCTTGTGCCTGCCCTATTCTTTACCTCATTTTCCCCAAGCTAATTTCTCTGACAAGTGAGTATGTTTTCTCAGCTTTGAACCTATAAAAACGCAAAGGAATCGAAGCGAAATAATCCCTCGAAACTGGAAACGATCAGCTTAAAAAAGATCAACTCGTCTTAGTTCAGGATGGGATGATCTAATGAAAGATTGGGCAATATGGAGCCCTCAAGAATTTCAACCATCACAGCCGTTACAGAGTTGTGTCATCCACGATTGTTCAATAGCGTGATGCGATTGTGAGAATTTGAACCATCAATTAGGTGGCAAATCACAGCCGTTACATAGTCATGTCATCCGCAATGGTTCAGTAGCGTGATGCGATTGCGAGAATTTGAACCGTCAATTAGGTGGCAATTAAGTTTGAACTATCACTTGTTAATCTAGATAGGTGGAAATTAATAAATGTTACAGTAAATTTTTAATCAAGATTTGTAAAAAAATAATTTAAGTACAGTTTAAACATGTGATTTAGATATGCAAGGAAGTTAGTGGGGTAGATTTGATCCATTGATTGAGTGGCGACAACGAGAATATACCAGCATCTTTCAATCTAGACCATCGATGAAAAAAATTAATTAGCATAATCACTAATGAAGCGATTTTCGATAAGGGGCTACGCCTATCGGCGTAATTAATTGTTATTTTAAAACTTTTGGAAAGACATTAATGTCTTTTTTTTTTTTTTTTTGTAATGTCAAAATTATATATACAGGTTTGTATTGATAAATTAAACTAGAACCATTGATAAATTAAATCAGGTCCAAAACAAGAACCAGAGTATTTTAACCATTCAAAAATTACTAATGTAATTATATACACTGGTTTGTATTGATAAATTAAATCAGTTACAAAACTAAAATCAGAATATTTTAACCATTCAAAAATTACTAATATTACTAATGTTTTGTTTCTTTGAGCTCACGGATGAAAAATCTTCATTGTTAAAGAAACCAGAATATTTTAACCATTCAAAAATTACTAATATTTTGTTTCATTGAACTCACGCATGAGGAATCTTCATTGTTACATATCTCTATTCATATGCACGCATCAATATTTTACTTCACAGAGAAAAAAAGCAATGGAAATCACATTGAAATGTTAAAAATATTGAAATTACCTACCAAGCATCATAGTGGTTGATGCTTATGGGTTGGTGAACTGTATCACCGTAGAACTCCACCATGGCTGTCTTTTCCCAAATGCTTTTTCGCAACGCCTACCCGCTGAAGTTGAAGCCATGAGACGAATCTTCACTGAACTTCAGCGTAGATGGTGTATCCAGGGTTTTAGCGATGACATTGACAGCATGCACACATCTCTAAAGATCAGGAGAGTATGAATAGTAATCCTTGTTGCATGACGGAAGTAATCACTCGAATAGTGGAATTTCTAGATTCTCAGAATACACGTTTTTCTTGTTGGGGGCGTGTGGAGATGCGCTGCCATTTACAAAGTAGCTCTAAAATTTTCAACATCAAGCTAACCAGAATATGCCGAAATCCCAAAAGGAATGGCCAGGTTGAAATCTTGTAGTTTGGTCGGTTCCCTTTGCAATGTGGAAGAGAGATTGGCAGGGGTTTCAAAATTAGTTAAATAGTTAGATTAAATGAAAGAAGTAGTAAATGAATGGTTTAACACATTTGAATTGTCTAACATTTGATCTAATGGTGTAAATAGATACACGATAGTAACTAGGTGAATTGTTTTCAAATAAGAATGTCCTTACGGCATAGATATATAGAAATTTTACTTAAATATGATCCTATTAAAACAATCAAATTTAACAATTTCTTAAAAATAAATCTAATTAGCATAGCAAAAAAATGTTAAACTTTTTTATATAACAAAACAGGAGGTAACAATATGACCCACTTTTGATAACTTACTAACCTATCTCTTTTGTATAATAAAACAGTAAGTAACAATATGACCTGCTTTAATAATTTATATAAACTACTTTATATAATAAAACAGTACGTAACAATACGATCCGCTTCTAATAACTTGGTACCAGCATAAAATAACCAAAAGAGAGTACGATAAAGCTAATGAAGTCAGGATAAAGCTTATTTTTAATAAGTTAGCAATGAAATAAAAAAGGAGCAAAAATAGAATGGGAGAAGATGAAATAAGAATGTGGCCTTGCAAGAACATAAAACCACAAAAGTAATGTAGAACAAAGTGAATAAAATTTTAAATTGTAGATTTTTTTTTTAATATTATGAACGTAATTAGCTAAACCAGCTGTAAGACTTTGCATGAGATATACATGGACCTATTAGTTGTACAGTGACAATACCATAAATGAGATTGTCTTTTCGTGGGAGAATTTCTTATAAATATTGGATTTGGGACATCATGTTATCATATTCCTTTTGTGCGTAGAAACTGGAAACTGAAAAACAGTATATGTTTGTATCTTTCCTGTAGCCATAGAGAATGGCAACGATGACAATGGAATATAGGGATTTCAAAATGTTCCTTGCTTTAACAATGCTGATTTTCTTGACAAAAGCAACAAATGGTAAGATTAAGTTGAATACATTTTTTATTTTTTGATCTCAAATTTCTTTTGAGAAATCTGATTTTCTCTGGTACTTCCAAATCCTTTTGAACTTAAGGCGGCGGTGTACCTTGATTGTGCCACTACTCCCTGCGTAAATGACACTAATTCTCAACACGTTGGAAAACATTTCAAAGCTTGTTGCAGTGCACATTCGATTCCACAGCGATACGCAAATTGTCGAAGCCTGCTGCTGGTAATTAGCGACATTTAATTACAATATTGGGCAGCTGTTTCATATTATAGTCTGTCATTTGCTTAAATATGTTACATAAATAATGGATCAGGTATTTGAACTACCCGTGGATTTATGCTCATACATTGAGGGTTGTAAGTACATTTTCACATTAATTAGTTTACGTTGGAGTCAACCTAAAATTTTAGCAGCTCCATACAAATTATTGTCATTTTATTCTTTATTAGATGAAAATAATTATTTCATTTAATCGAAACGACCGAAGGACCTTGAAATATGTGTATGCCAAGGACTTTGAAATATAACCCATTTTTCCGAAAGTTAAGGATAAGTGAATGATTTCTTTTGGGATAGGCAACTTTTATATATTTTTTTGGAAAAATAAAAATATTTTATTAGATAAAAAGTTGTTACATAGTCATATATATAATATATCTGTTAAAATAACTCAGAAATATACATGTCCATAGACATTATAATGCAGACTTCTATAGTTGAAGAACATGTCATGAATATAACAATATGCCAAAAACTCTTGCCAATAAAACAACATAAACAAACTAAAGCCACTCAAGCCCACCAACCAAACATGGATCAACACAAGTGAATGTACCAAAAACAAAAGGGATGAAAAATGCCCATGAGGGTAAGAACCCACAATAGAGTACCAGCAGACCACCTTGGTACCCATCACGCCCAGAAGTTGGGCAGTAAAGAAACACGCCAACACATAGGGCTGTAAAGAATGCCATCACGCTCGAAAACATGGCAGCGAAGAAACATGGGCATAAAACCCCAAAAAGAAAAACAGAAGCAGGAGAGCAACCCAATAAACCTTAGTAGTGAGCAGCCATCATCACAAGTGAGACGCCCACAAGAGAAGAGGAGAGAAAACAACACCCCGTCATTGAAAGTGCACAACCTCGACCACCCCCCCACTTTCTCATATAAGATGACCATTTTTTTCCTGCGCCTTCCAGCACCTTGTCGTTCACCTCATCAAACCCTGCAAAATTCGATGTCCCTGCCACGGCCATAGCTGCCACTAACCACGCTACATCAAGAAAAACCTCCCTGACATGTCATTCTAAAATCTGCACCTTGAGATCTCAAATCAAGGAACCCACAAGTCCCCACACACCAATAAAAAACCTTCACAGAAAAAAGGCTATAGGGAAAGCTAGCAAGAAGAGAGGGTCAAGGAGGCACGAATAGAGGAAGGAGAACCGACAGGGAAGAACAGGTTATGAGGCGCTCTGGTCAACTCATGCTCCACACAGAAGATAGACTTCAAGGTAGCGATGGCGGGAGAATAAGTGATGGAGGGAGAGAGAGCTGCAAGAAGACAATGAGTGTAAGGTGAGCCCCTCTGTTGAGCTCATGTCCCACATAGAAGACATGATTCAAGGTAGTGGTGGCGAGAGAACAAGTGATGAAGGGCGAAAGCTACGAGAAGACAATGAGCATGAGGGAGGCATGGATTGAGGACAGAGAGACGATAGGTAAGAGCTACATGCTTCAAATCTTGCGAGAAACCCTCAGACGAAACAAGTTACAGAGAGTAACAACCAGAGAAAAACCTAGTTCATTCTCCATTAACAAACATCAAATCTGAAACCAATAACCCTAGCAGAATACAAACCCTAGTCCATGGCCATAGCTATGGCCTAGAATTCTCCAGCATTTCACGCTCCTACATACACTCCACCTCTAACATAGAGCACGCCGGTTTCACACCATTCGACAATACAGTGTATATATATATATATATATATATATATATATATATAATACATTTTTAATCCTATGAAGTTGCTATATACCTTATGTTAATAATTCTTTTTCAAAATAGTTCCTTTTCGTAATAGTTTCTTATTTTCGTACATACGACGGTGCTTCATAAACTATGTGTAAATATTTCTTTCTTGAACGTATTCTCGAACTCTTAAACTCAAATTATATTGATGGAAAAAAATAACGTATCCTTGTCAACTGCTAAAATTATTTTTTTCTTGCACATTGTGGGGACGGGTCAACTAATAATATAATAATTGTGGATACTAAAAATATTATTTTCCAGATTTTGACATTAATTTTTAAAATAAAAGTGCTCTAATTTTATGATAATTTTTTAAATATTTATTTCTTGAATCAAACCCTGAGGATTTGTTATTTAATTTTTCAAATAAAAGTGCTCTACTTATATGATATTTGTTTAAATATTTATCTCTATAATCAAACCCCGAGATTTGTTATTGGTAAAGTTATATTGATTGTGGATTTCAAAGATATTTTTCTCCAAATTCAGTGCACATCAACCACCCAGTTCTACTTTTTTATAGGCATGCCATTTTCTTTAAATTAGGATGCCAATTATAAATATTTTATGGATGTTAATCATTCCATTGCATTGAAATGATATTAAATATACAGTTTATTGTATTACAAGGTTGTGGCAGCTCATATTAAATTGTCATTTCATATTAAAGATTGTAATTTATTTTAATTTTTATATAAATAATTAAATTGTTATAATAGGGAATTTTTTTTTAGATTTCTAAATATTAAATTTATTTTTAGATTATTTTGTTTTTTAAAGTTGAGATAATTTATATTTAATTTGATATTGCAATTATTTGCTAAAGTTTCAATTTTATTGATTTTAAATCAATCAAATTATAGTGATTTTGGAATTATATTATGTTAGAAAATTATATATTACAGAGAAATACAAAACATAAAATATGCGGAAAATACAAGTACACAAAACACATAAAACCAGAGAGACACAGATATACATGGTTCACACAGTTTGGGCTACGTCCACCCTAAACAGGTAGTCCTTCCTTTCTATTATCCAGTAAAATGAAGAGACACAACCTACAGTATATCCGATGTAGTATCCTATGTTCTCTCTCACACTCTCCTTATCTGTTTCTCGCTAAGAGAATATACATACAATACACAGCCGCAATACAATACCCTCATACAAGCGAGAGGTTGCCTTCTAGGGCAAGGAACCCTAAACTAAACATAACTTCTATCGTCAGATCATCCGCCTAACGAACAGCCCGGACCCCGCGGGGGGGACAAGTCCCCACCGCTGCAGGGGTGTGCAATTTTCCTGGGGTATACATCCGGTTTAAACAATGATCTCTGAATCGAAATGAAAATCAAGCTCCACACCCAACAATCTCCCACTTGGAGACTAATTGTAGCGACTCCACCGTTGCTTCACTTGCTGGAAAATGACTCCACTTTGGACCTGGTTGTTTCTAATCTTCATCGTCATACTTGAAGACCAATTGAAACTGAGCATATTCTCAGTTTTTCCCTGCTTACAACTTTTGTTAGCATATATGCAGGATTTTGGCTAGTGTGTATCTTTTCCAGCTTCAACTGTCCATCTTTCAATACTGACCGTATGAAATCGTACTTGAGTTGTTTGTGCTTAGCCCTGGAATTAAATGTTGAGTTCTTTGCAAGATGAATGGCACTTTGACTATCACTGTATAACATGCCCATATCATGCTTCTTACTCAATTCATCTATAAACCTTTGTAACCAAATCATTTCTTTACTAGCCTCTGTAGTAGAAACATACTTTTCTTCTGTTGTTGAAAGTGCAACAACACTTTGAATTTTTGAAACCAAACTGACAGTTGTTCCACCTATAGTAAATACATATCTTGTATTGCTGCTCCTTTTATCTCTATCACCTGCCATATCTGCATCAACATATCCCTGTAGAGCAATGTTTGAACCACCAAAGCATAATTCTTGATTTGTGGTACCTCTCAAATATCTGAGAATCCATTTTACCGCCATCCAATATTCTTTTCCTAGATTTTTAATGTACCTACTTACAACTCCCATTGCATGTGAAATATCAGGCCTTGTGCAGACCATTGCATACATTAAGCTTCCAACTGATGATGCATATGTAACTTTAGACATATAGTCCATTTCTTCTTGGGTCTCGGGGCACATCTCCTTACTAAGTTTGAAATGGCTAGAAAAAGGTGTACTAACTAGTTTTGCATTCTCCATATTAAATATATTCAACACCTTTTGTATGCCTCATTCTGAGACAGTGTTAATTTGCGATTTTTCCTGTCTCGAGTTATTCTCATACCAAGGATTTGTTTCACAACTCCCAAATCCTTTATTGCAAAGGAATTTTCTAATTTTCTTTTGATCACATTTATTTATTTCATGTTAGACCCTGCAACAAGCATGTCATCTACATACAATAACAATATAATATAACTGCCATCATTTTGTTTTTTCATACAAACACAATGATCAGAGTGACATCTAGTATAACTTTTTTCAGACATAAACCTGTCAAATTTTAGATACCACTGCCTTGGAGCCTGTTTTAATCCATAGAAGCTCTTTTTTAATCTGCACACTAATTTTTCTTTCCCTTTGACCCCATATCCTTCTGGTTGCTCCATATAGATCTCTTCCAACAAATATGCATGGAGAAATGTTGTCTTTACATCTAATTGTTCAAGATGTAAATATTCCACTACTACAAGACTTAAAATAGTTATGATTGAAGTCATTTTAACAATAGGAGAAAATTTTTCATCAAAATAAATACCTTTCTTTTGTGAAAACCCCTTCACCACAAGTCTAGCTTTGTACCTTTTCTTTCCTCCATCTTCTTCCTTCAGCATGTAAACCCATTTATTCTGCAATGTAGTTTTACCTACAGGCAACCTGACGAAGTCCCAAGTCTGGTTATGAATTAAGGAATCCATATCTTCTTTCATGGCTAGCTCCCACTTCTTCCTGGTTTCAACTTGCATTTCTTCTTCATAACATTCATCTTCACTAGAATCAGTCAACAATAAATAATATAATGAAGGAGAGTATCATTCAAGGGGTCTACTTATCCTGGTAGATCTTTTGACACAACTTTCAGCTGTTTGAGGTGCCTGCTGCTATTGTGGTGGTTATTGTTGTTGTGGCTGTTGATTATTATTATTTTCAGGCACCTCTACTTTATCTGTGATCTTATCAAGAACTGTGTATTCTTTGTTTTATTTTTCCTATTTCTTTTCCTGCAACTGGTTCTTATACAAGACCTTTTAATTGAATACTACATCTCTGATCCTAATGATTTTGTGATTTTCATAATCATATAAGTGATAACCAAAATCATTAACACCATATCCAATAAAGGTACATTTCTTTGATTTTTCGTCAAGCTTTGTTCTATTTTCTGTATTAATATGGACAAAGGCCTCACAACCAAAAGACTTTAAAAAAGAGTAGTTTACCTTTTTACTTGTCCATGCTTCGTCTGAAATATCACCATCCAAGGAACTTGAAGGCCCTCTATTTATTAGATAAACAACAATATGTACAACATCTGCCCAAAATTGTAAAGGCAATCCTACATGCAATCTCATGCACCTTGCACACTCCATGTGATCCGGATTTATGCAGGAATGCAACAGAATAAACATATAACCATAAATACAGAGATGCAACGGAAATAACACTTCATTTCATTAATATCAAAGAACTGAAATTTGCTTACAGACAGAATGGAAATAAAACTAGCTAGGGCGCTGGTAGCTATCTCTGAGAAGAGATGTAGTGGCTACAGGCCTCTGAACTGAGTTACAATGAGGCTCGAGGGCCTATTTATCATTTAGAAACAATGGGAAATCCTAAATAGCCAAAACCCTAACCCTAGGAGATGAAGCGCCAAAACTATGGGCCCCGCTTGGGTAAATTGGTGTTTCAACTTCCTAGGGGCGTAACTTTGGCATACGATCTCCGTTTGACGCGTACCATACCTCGTTAGAAAGATCTATCCGAGGACTACAAATTTGGAATGGGCAACATCGGTCCATGGACCCATGTTGCCCTCCGTTTTCCCAAAAAACGTTGTTTAGGGCCTCAAAACGGCTCCGGAAGTTTAGGACCCGAAAAACTGCTAAAAATAGTAAACTGTGCCGAAACTGAAAAACTGAAATAGACAATGGTGGAGCCTCAAGTGGAATAGGCGGGTGACCACCAATATCCACCTGGATCATTCCTCCCCCCTTAGGAAGCAATGGTCCCCATTGCGTTAAGTTCCTCCATGAGATGAGGAAATTTCTGCTGAACTTGGTCCCCGGTGAACCACTTTCCTTGGTGCAGGAGTTGGCCAGCTTTGACAACCCGATATAGTTGGATCTTCTGCTGGCGAGTGTTCTTGATTTGCATGTCCATGATGCAATCCGTGGTGGCCTGTTCCATGCAGTCTGGATTTAACTCAGTTGGTGTGAGTTGTTCTACAATGTCCGAGGTGTCCAGTAGAGGTGGGAAGTAAGGACGAAGGCGATCCACATTGAAGACTAGGTGCAGACCAAGGAATGGTGGAATACTGAGCTCGAATGCATTGTTCCCTACAGCCTTGGTGATGGTGTACGGCCCGTATCGGAGCGGGCGAAGCTTGCGGTGGGGTCCAGTGAGGCGCTCCTTCTGCAAATGTAGCTATACTTTGTCACCCACCTGGAAGTTGTGTGGCACCCGGTGTTGATCATGGCGTTGCTTGTACTTGGCATTGGCTCTGTCCAATATATCATGAACCTGTTGGCGGATGTGTTGAATGCGCTCGATGAAGCTACTGGCTTTGTCAACTTCAGATTGGACATGAGCTGAATTGGCCTGAGCAGCTGCAAATGGCATGGCTACGTCAATGGGACATAGTGGCTGGAATCCCAAGCCCACCTGAAAGGGGCTATGGCCGATTGAACCGTGGAGAGCCCGATTATAACTATGTTGTACATAAGGGAGGCTCTCGTCCCATGTGCGTGGATGCTTTGAATTGTACATGCGCAGAATGTGTACAATCATTCTGTTGACGACCTCTGTCTGGCCATCTGTTTGGGGATGGAAAGCCGTGGACTTGGTGAGCTTGGTATCCAACATCGACCAGAGGCTGGACCAAAATGTGCTGAGGAACCTGCTATCCCGATCTGATATGATAGACTGTGGGATCCCAAAGTGCACCCACACTCGTTCAAAGAAGAGTTTAGTAGTGTCTTCTGCTGTGATATTCTTCTTGCAGGCCGCCATAATGGCCATCTTCGAGAATCTGTCGACGACCACGAAAACACAGTCATTTCCCTGCTTAGTAGAAGGCAGGCCCGACACGTAATCCATGGAGATGGATTCCCAAGGTCGACTAGGGGTAGGTAGAGGAGTATATAGGCCTTGCTTCTTGATGGTCGGTTTGGCAATGGCATAATCAGTGCAGGATCTGATGTGCTTCTCAACATCCTTTCGAAGGTTCGGCCAATAGAAATACTTCTGCAGGATTGCTACCGTTTTCTCGACCCCTAAATGCCCAGTGACTCGACTGTAGTGTGCTTCCCATATCATCTTGGCACGCTCGCTTGAAGGAACACAAAGGTGTCCCATGTGACATAAAAGTGCATCTTGGAGGTGAAAATTTGGAACTTGCATACTTCTGTGAGTGCTTTGTAAGTTTGGCCGACTCGGGTCACTCTCATAGAGAAGCGCCAATCGTAAGTCTCGCTCACAACGTTGAGTACAAAGGGTGATCGCCACGATCGGTGGTCGGTTGAGGCAGTCTGCAACATTATTGGTTCTACCCTTCTTGTACTTGATGTTCAAACGAAACTGTTGTAGATATGTGGACCACTTCTGATGGAAATCATTCTGCAACTTCCCTTGTGTCTGTATGAACTGTAGGGGTCGGTGGTCTATGTGGATGATTGTTTCCTTCCAAAAAATGTAATTCTTCCATTGTCAACAAGCTTGCACAATGGAATACATTTCTTTGTCATAAGTGGGATACTTGCGAACTGTGTCAGACAATGTCCCACTATGAAATGCCACTGGATGTCCCTGATGAGTAAGAACTTCCCCAATAACATAGTCAGAGGCATCTGTCTCGATCTCAAATGGCCGTTGCAAGTCTGGTAAAGTGAGCACTGGGCCAGAACAGAGGTGATATTTCAATTCTGTGAACGCCTTCTTTTGAGGTTCCAACCAAAAGAATTTTTCTCTCGCTCCTCCCTTGGTGACTTGACTCAAGGGCCAAGTGATATGAGAGAATCCCAACACGAACCTCTGGTAGAAATTAGCAAGACCCGGAAAGCTACGAAGCTCTGTTATAGTGGTTGGGGCTGGCCAATCTCGAATGACTTGGATCTTGGCTGGATCCACATGCACCCCCCTTTCATCAATAATGTATCCGAGATATTGAACCTGGGTCATGCCAAAAGTGCACTTCTCCAAATTGGCACACAACTTGTGTTGCCGGCAGTTGTTTGGAGGATTTGGTTTGATGTGGTGGAAGGTGTTTTTCCTAAGTCTCAATAAGATCGAATGTCATCCAAGTACACCACTACAAATGAGTTGGTGAATGGCCGTAAGATGTCATCCATCATCCTCATGAAGGTGGCGGGAGTATTCACAACGTCGAAAGGCATGACCACCATTCGATAAGGCCTTCCTTGGCTTTAGCGCTCTCTGAAGAATGCGAGGGGTTCAATCGGGCACTCGGTGATACCCGCATTTCGGAACATCTTTGCTGAAATATTTTGCACCTTGAGTTGGTCCAGAAGGTCATCAATCCGTGGGATTGGGTACCTATTCCGGATAAAGGATCTTGTTCAAATACTCGATATTCAATACAAAGTCTCCATGTCCCATCCTTCTTCTGTACCAACACGATCGGGCTCCCACAGGGCGATGAACTTGGTCTGATGTGACCTTTCTGCAATAGCTCCTGAATCTGTCTCTTGATTTCATCATTCTCCAGAACAGAGCGCCGATAGATCGGTCCATTGGGTAGCGGCACACCTGGGGTCAGATCAATCGGGTGCTTGACCTGACAGTGCAGAGGAACCCCTGTGGGTGAGGTGAATATTTCTCCGTACTCCTCCACAACCTTATCCATTTGTTGCTGTTGTGCAGAGGAGCCCTGTCTGGAGGATGTGGCCATAGTCTTCTTCTTGCCTTGGGGGCGGATCATCAGGAAAACAAATTTCATGGTTTGGGAAATGAGCTTACTGCATTGTTTTGCAGTAACCAAAGAGATAGCAGAAGGAGGTGGTACCTCTGGTATCCTGTACAACTTATTTCCCAAAGTAACAATAACAGCACGAGGTCGAGACTACACACGCATGACGCTTCCACAAGTATGCTGTCCTAATAATACATCGTAAACATCAATAGGAAGCAACGTCACATAGTACCTCATCCGTGAAGGGCTTTGATGCTATAGGAAGGCGACACTGCTACCGACGCGGAGATCTCGTCTCGGGTGAAGCCAATTACGGTGCTGATGTGGTGAGCCGTGGTCGGCAAGCCCAACCGTTTCAATGACATCCGCCGAAATGAGGTTCTTCTTTTGGCTCCCATTGTTTACAATGAACTGTAGATCGGGGAGCCCTTTACCCACATCTCTGGGAGTGGAAGAGACGTTCTCTCCTCCTTCTCGGGATCTTCCGGTTCCTCCTCTTCTTTGGATCTTTGGTAGCAAGTGTAATGCGGGCAATCGGGCTCCACATCAATAATATTCTTCCCTTTATCACTCCCCTTGTTGGGTTCTGACTCAGATTTAGAACATGCATCTAACTTTGAAGCCTTCAACTTAGCCACTTGTGATTTATTTTCTTGACACTCACTTGTGTTATGAGTGGGTCTCTTATGTAAGTCACACCACTTCCATGTGTCCTTATTGGGATTTGTGGTTTTTTTCTTTTTTTGTGGTTTTATGAGTTGTCTTTAGCCACCATGCCTTGGCTTGGTCTCTGTTCCGCGGTTTGAAGCACCTTTCCTTTGCTTTTGATTTGGAGATCCAAAGTCTCGCTTCTTCTCGATTGAATTTCGCTTCAATCTTGGCAGCATACCGGCATGTCACTGCGAGGAGATGTCAAGGAACTCCATTTCCTCCAATGTATCTGTGCAGACGCCTGCGATACTTTAGCACTATATGTTTCTCTCGAATTCGATACCCAACTTTGTGCTTAGGTATGGAAATGAGGCACAAATTTCATGCACATCTTGATCCCTTTATTGTCGCAGCGTGGTCCATTGTATGTACTTGTCCTCATAGGTCCCCACAGGATAGTACTATTCCTTGAGGGTGTCTCGGAAAGAATTTCAAGTTGGTACGCCGAGAGAAGAGAGGGTTCGTCTGGTCCTTATTCTCACAAAGAGAGGTTTCCCCCACCACCTTAACATGGGGTAGCTTTGAGGAGTGCAAAAATAATCTTCTCCCTAATCAAAAGTCATGAACCCCTTATTATCCTTCTACCGTATCTAATGACCTACGGCACAAAGATCTGTCTATTTGACCCTCAAATATGGGAATGTCAAAATTTACTTGTACCTTAAAAGGAGTCGCGCCTCCAGAGTGGCTGCTAGATGCAGATGCGCCGCTGGTGGGTAGCCGTTGAAGGATCTGAACAAAGTTATCCATCATCACGTTCCTTTGTTTTTCGAGGGCCTCCTCGAGCAATATTTTGATAGGATCTCCTGCTCCCTCATCTTTCTTTTCGTCCCCCATGGGCGTCCGTCGAGGTTTGCGAGGTTGATCTTGCAAAGGTTCCACCAGATCGAGCCCTAGCTCCTTATACCTCGACCTCGTTGGGGACATGCAAAGAAGGATCGAGAAAAAGCAGACCGCTCTGATACCACTGATCCGGATTTATGCAGGAACGCAACAGAATAAACATATAACCATAAATACAGAGATGCAATGGAAATAACACTTCATTTCATTAATATCAAAGAACTGAAATTTGCTTACAGACAGAATGGAAATAAAACTAGCTAGGGCGCTGGTAGCTATCTCTGAGAAGAGATGTGGCGGCTACAGGCCTCTGAACTGTGTTACAATGAGGCTCGAGGGCCTATTAATCATTTAGAAACAATGGGAAATCCTAAACAGCCAAAACCCTAACCCTAGGAGATGAAGCGCCAAAACTATGGGCCCCGTTTGGGTAAATTTGTGTTTCAACTTCCCAGGGGCGTAACTTTGGCATACGATCTCCGTTTGACGCGTACCATACCTCGTTAGAAAGATCTATCCGAGGACTACAAATTTGGAACGGGCAACATCGGTCCATGGACCCATGTTGCCCTCCATTTTCCCAAAAACGTCGTTTAGGGCCTCAAAACAGCTCCGGAAGTTTAGGACCCGAAAAACTGCTAAAAATAGTAAACTGTGCCGAAACTGAAAAACTGAAATAGACAATGGTGGAGCCCCAAGTGGAATAGGCGGGTGACCACCAATATCCACCTGGATCACCATGATTGTCTTGTTTATCCTTTTTGACACAACATTCTCTTGTGGTGTTTTTGGAACTGTCTTCTCTCTTCGAATTCCATACTCTGAAAAGTACCTATCAAACTCTTTGCTGCAATATTAACCTCCATTGTCTGATCTAAGACACTTCAATTTCTTTCCTGTCTCAATCTCAGCCAAATCTTTACATTTCTTGAAAGTATCAAATACATCAGATTTATTCTGAATATAATAAATCCAAGTTTTTCTAGTTTCATCATCAATAAAACTAACATAATAACGAGAGCCACCAAGAGATGATACCTGATCAGGTCCCCATACATTTGTATGCACAAGCTCTAATTTTTTGCTCATATTTTCTTTCCCAACTCTGAGAAATCTAACTCTCTTATGTTTTCCATAAATACAATTCTCATAGAAATCCAAATCAACATTCTTCAAACCTGTCAACACATTTCCTGAGTGAAGGATCTTCATCCCCTTCTCACTCATGTGTCTAAGCCTATGATGCCATAATGCTACATCTGCTCCTTTGGAATTTAAAGCATTAACAAAGTAAGAAATACCATTGCATAAATAAAATGTACCAACCTTTTCACCTTTTTCTATTACCAGGGCTCCTTTGGTGACCTTCCAAGTTTTATCTGTGAAATTTGTCACAGAACCTTCACTGCCTAACTGCCCTATTGAAATCAAATTTTTCTTCAGATCTAGAACATGCCTTATCCTTTTAATAGCCATTGGTTTCCATTCTACTGTTTTACAAAAACCTTACCCATTCCAACAATTTTATAGTGTTTATCATCACCCAAACGAACTTGTCCAAAATCTCCTTGAACATAGTCATGAAAATATCTCTTATCAGGTGTGGCATCGAATGAGGTCCTTGAATCTACAACCCAAGAATCAGTAAAATTTTTGAAAGAAATAATCAGAGAATCTTGTAACACATCACCTGTCACATTTTCTTCATGGTTGTTTTCTTGTTGTGCGTCTCCTTCTTTTCCCTTCCGAGATCTACAGTCTCTCTTCAAGTGTCCTTTCTTTCCAAATTTCTAGCACAGTATCCCCGATCTGGACTTGGATCTACCTTTCCTTGATTTACTGCGATATCCTAAGCTCTTTCCTCTTTCCATTTTTCTTCCCCTAGAATCTGCACTCAAAACATTACCCGATGTCTCACCGGAGCTTTTCTGTCGCATTTCCTCGCTAAGGATAGCACCGAAAACATCATCGAACTTTAAAGTACTAGATCCAGAGACAAAGTTACTAATAGCCATAACTAAACCACTTCGGCTTCCTGGCAATGAGCACAGAAATAAAAGAGCCCTAAATTAATCATCAAATTTTACCCCTATAGAACTTAACTGACTAGTCACTATATTAAAATCATTTAAATGGTCTGCAACAGATCCACCTTCCGACATCTTCATATTAAATAAATGTTTGATAAGAAATATCATGTTTGAGGCCGAGGGTTTTTCATATATTTTTGCTAATGCATTAATCAAACCCTCTACTGTTGTTTCCTTCGAAATATTGAAGGCTACTGATTCTAGAAGGCACAACCGTACTGTTCCAAGTGCCTTTCTATCGAGAATCTCCCATTCTTCGTCTGTCATAGTCGTCAGCTTCTTTGTTTTTCTGCTCAATGATAGGTACAGATCTTTATGATACAGATAATATTCCATATGCATCTTTCACAGTGATATGTTTTAGCCATTAAATTTCTCGACCCTAAACTTACCATCTTTAGCCATTTCTCTCACTCGAACCAGGAACCCTTCTTTCCTACAAGTTTATCAGCCAAATAGACCTTCGAATCTGATACCAGTTGTTAGAAAATTATATATTATAGAGTAATGCAACACATAAAATATGCAGAAAACAAAAGCACAAAAAACACATAAAACTAGAGAGACATAGATATACCTAGTTCACCAAGTTTGGGCTACATCTACCCTAAACAACCGGTCCTTCCTTTCGATTATCTAACAAAATGAAGAGACACAACCTACAGTAGATCCGCTGTAATATCCTCTGTTCTCTCTCACACTCTCCCTATCTATTTCTCTCTAAGAGAATACACATACAATACACAACCACAATGAAATACCCTCATACAAGTGAGGGGTTGCCTTCTAGGGAAAAAAACCCTAAAATAAGCATAAATTCTATTGTCATATCATCCCCCCAGTACCCCCCCCCTCCCCACCCACTGCGAGGTTGTATAGTTTTCGAGCGGTATACATCTGGTTCAAACAATGATCTCTGAATCATGATGAAAATCAGGCTCCACACCCAACATATTAAGCCCAAGGGAATAATAGATATTATAAAATCTTAAAGAAGAATGGTTGATCATAGTTTAACATGGTTGACAATCATTCACCATTTGTGACCATGGTTGATATTATAAACCCAAGGGAATAAATGCATGGTTAGATATTATAAACCAAAAGAGAAATATTATAAATCCTTAAATAAACATTGTTGACCCTGGTTGACCATTAATGGATATTGTCAACCATGGTTGATATTATAAACCGAAAGGAATAATAAAACCAAGGGATTGATACCAAAAACCATAGGGTTTATAAACCCAAAGGAATAATATTAAACACAAGCGTATAATATAAAACCCTAGGATTATCAACCCTTAGATTAATAAACCCAAAGTATTGATATTAAGACATGGATTACCATGGTTGATTTTACTATAGTGACAATCCTTGTCACAATGTGATGTTGGACTATGGTTGATGATGGGAGTCCATGATTGATTTTCATACCAAGGAATTCTTTGTCACAATGCGACGCTACACCATGGTTGGACCATGGTTTACCATGGTTGACGTTAGATCATGGTTGATTTTCATATTGCGACAATATTTGTCACAATGTGATGTTGACCATTTCTTGCCATGGTTGACCATTTTTTTCCATGATTGAACATGATTGACTATGACTAATATTATAAACCCAAGGATTAATACTAAAAAATACAAGGGATTATAAACCCAAGGGAATAAAACTAAATCCAAGGGAATAGTTTAAGCCCAAGGTGTATAACCCAAAGATAAATATTATAAACCTTTAAATACAAATGGTTGACCATGGTTGATCATGATTTACCATCATTGACCATGGTTGTCCATGGTTAACCATCATTGACCATGGTTAATATTATAAACGGAACGGAATAATAAAACCAAGGGAGTAATACCAAAAAAGCAAGGGATTATAAACCTAAAGGAATAATAAACCCAAGGTATATAAATGCAAATATAAATATTATAAACCCTTAAATAAACATGGTTGACCATGGTTTATTTTCATATTGAGACAATCTTTATTAATGTAGCGTTGGCCCATGTTCGACGATGGTTGAACCTTTGAATATTATAAACCCTTAAATAAACATCGCTGATTTTGATATTGAGACAATCTCTCTCACAATGCAATGTTGGTCTATGTGGGACCATGATTTTCATATTTAGATAATCCTTGTCACAACACCACATTGAGAAAACCCAAGAGACTATAAAACCCAAAGAAATACAATAGGAAAAGTGTAGCTTAAGACATAAGGGAGATTAATTAACTCCTATGAAATTGGACAAAAGAGATTACATGCATCTTAACATGAGATTGAATATAAATTTAATATTTAATTATTTTTTATTATTAAATTGATATAATTCTATATAAGATTTATATTTTCATATGATTTTGTTTTATTATATATAAAGTATTTTAATATATTAATTAAGAAGTATAAATTAGTTAGTTTAGTTTAAGTTTCGTTAAATTTTATGTTTAATAATTAAGTAGATGTCTTTTTCATTCGATTTTAAAATTATATTTAACCTAATTTAATGTAATATATAAATAAATAAAAAGTTAAAAACAATGTAATCGGGAAAATTAATATAAAAAAAGAAGAAGTTAAAAAAATTTGATAAAGGATATTAATATGAAAATTTAGTGCCCCGGATGCGGGTGTTTAAGACGCTCGGTACATTGGCGCGTGGTGAGATCCCATGGGATGGTGTGTGGACTTCTGCCACCGCCACCCAGCTCACATCCCATACCTGCATTAATATCCCTGCTTTCAAATTCATTGCTGCATTTACGCAGGGCGTCTTCCCAAGACAGTCTCACCGCATTTCTATCATGGCTCATCATTCTCATTTCAGTTCAACACCTCCTCTGCGGGCATGTTGTTCCAAGGCGGTAGCTGAACCTTGGTCTCGGTCTGGCACTAGTAAGAGATGCGCTCTTTTCTGCTGCATCGATTTGATGCTGAATATCCACATTACTCACAACCCTCTGTGCAATCTCCGGTCCATTTCGCATTCTGCTTGTGACTCGGCAACTCCTGCTGATAATCCTCTGACTTCTTTTGTGGTCCATGCCTCCCGCCTTCGCTCAGTCGACTCGCATCGTGCCTCGAATGCCAATTGCAAAATGCCCAGAATTCATCATCGTCTGAGGTCCAGAAGAGGCGCAAGTCATGGGCAGATTGCCCGCCAGCCTCCCTCCTCCAACTCTGGCTCGACCTCTCATTCCTCTGAGTTCCTCTCAGATCATTATCTTGCCACTAGGAGTGGTCGTGGCTAGAGGTTTGAGCATTTATCTTTTTCCCGGGGATCCCCCCCACCTGTTCATTCGCACAGTGCTCAAATCCACTTTCCTTGTGCTCGTTGTCACTCCATCATGACTGCCAATATGACCTTTGACATTCATGATGACTTTGTGCATGATGAGGACCAGGTTTTGGGTGTGCCAAAGGAGATGGGTGGTAAAGATACCCATTCCACACCTCCTTTCTACATCTTGAAGCGGGCGGACATCTGTAGCAACGAGGCTCCTGGCAGAAGTAGTCCTGGTGGCCCGAGCAACATCAAGTCTGGAGGCTCTATGGACGATGTTGAACTCCAGGAGAAGTATGAAGATCCCCAAGACTATGGATGCCGCATCACCGAAGAAAAGTCATCCGACTAGCTGGATTCCTGACCATGCCTCCACCTTCAGGTTTTTGATTCATGTTCGACTGTTTGTGCTTGTTTTGTTGGGCCTCAGTCCTTTCGTTTTGCCTACCTATATCGTTGTTCCTATGTCAAACATATGGTTTCCCCTGCGCGGGCAGCTTTTCAATGCTTGTCAGTCTCTTAACAGAGTTACAGGTCCAATTTTTGAAAATTTCTGGTTAGTTAAATGCTTTGTATTTGACAGAATGCCGCTTCACTGGGCAAGAACTTCGGAGGTTGATACCTCTCTGTAATTTTTGTATCAATAATAGGAGTAGACCAATTCATAAAAAAAATATTAAAATTTAGTGAAGGGATATGAAAATGTGACCATCATTAGATTACACTGTAATGAATAACTTTTATATTTCAGAAATAAATTATGAATATGATTTACATAATGTGAATCATTTTTATAATTTACAAATTATTAAAAATATAATATACAATATATCTTACTTATGCTTTTCATATATTATTTTTGATATTATTAAAAAAATTATATTCAATATAATATATAATTTAAATATTTAAAACTAATTTTAAATAATATATTTAAAAGTATTGTATATGAAGGGATTTAAAATTATTTTTTGTTAATTAATTTTTATTATTTATTTAAAAATATTCAATAAAAATGTAATTGTGTTGTCTTTTAATTGGTAAATAAAGATTTTAATTCATTTGAAATTTTAGATATAAGTAATTATTCAATTTATTTTAAAAATTATTTAAAAATTTTAATCAAAATTTTAACTATTAAAATTATTTTTAATCTTTTTTCTCACACACTTATATTATAATCTTCTCTCCAAACTTTTTTAACATAGGAATAAAATTTTAAATCAAACTAAATAACTATTTTCTTTAAGTCCAATAAACCAAAGATTAGTCTGAAAAACATTAACCACCACCATCATCATCATTTTAATTTACATATATCATCCCATTACCAATATGAAAAGCGATCGTTAAAACCATCATAAAATATAACCATCATCGAATATGCCGAGTTATTAGGAATGCATGCACTTCTTTCCTATTCATCTGATCCAATTTATTTCGCATTGGAGGTTGAGATTTCGAGGGCAGAAAACGAATCCCACCTTAGTCCAAGTAAAGGGAACTAAGGGCTTACTTTAGGCAACGATCAGCTGTATGGATTCGCTCAATCTGTTTGTTTTAAAACTAGTTTAAAAAATTGTTACATGTTAAGTGAGCCTCCATACATCCACCGGGGTCACCATAGGAATCCTTTTGCTAATAACGTTGGCAATAATGTTAACTTGAAATAACGCACATCTCACATTCCGTGGGGCAAAGGTGGTGGACATGAATATAACAAATTCATTACTCTGAAGCCCTCTTATCGATGGATCCACTATGTCAACCAAGCACATCGATGCAGAAAACTCCGTCAACCTAGCACATCGATGCAGAGCCTTATGAGATATAAGCAAAATTAATTTTCAATATAAATTAAAAAAATATTTTTAATTTACCATAATTATTTTTGGCTGAAATTGGAATAATTTAAAAAAATATATTATATCTTAAAAGCTTTCTAGAAAAATTGACTACTTGTCATAAATTAAAATAATTATTTAGTTAAGTTATAAATTAGAATACCTTTCAGAAAAAAACATGCATCTATTATAAATTGAAATCATTATTGAGTTTATGTTGCAGTATATCTTATAAAAGGAATGTTAGGTTATAAATTAAAATACTTTTTAGAAAAAAACATGTTTATGTTATAAATTGAAATCACTGTTGAGTTTATGTAGCACTATATCTTATAAAAGGAAATATTCAATGTGCAAAGTATTTCTAATGCACTCCCTATTTTAGTTGGTGCATACCAATTACAAGTGTAGGTGCAATATGTGGTGGTTTTTTTCAATAATATTGAAATAAAAATTTTAATTATTAGTTTTTATTGTTTTTTAAAACTAAAATTTGATAATTTTTTTCTTTAATGGGGTGTGCACAAGATTCGAGTGGGTGTTTGGGATGAGCTCATCACCTTGTCCATTTGAAGTTCAGTGAGTAAATAGGGTTTGTGTGCCTTGTCTCAAGCATGTTGTCGCATGTTGTATAGATGACATTAAATAGTGGAGAGGGGATGTTGAATAGTTTTTGGATTTTGATGTTGAAGGTGAAGCATTATTGCAAGTGTGTGCTCGAGGAGCTAACCTCACCAATGCTTGTCCTTTCGACCAACTCCTGTGTTGGGGTATTCGAGCCTAACACCTATTTGATATTATGAGAGGAGTGCTTCCTCCCTTCGGCTAGAAAAGTGGAGGAGGGTGGGTTTCTTCAACGGTAAGAAGGCCAATTAGTTAATCGAGTTGGGGTTTGGTAGGTTGTGTCCTAGTCTAGTGGTAGAGATGCAAGCTTTGCAGCTTGGTAAGAAGCTTTTGGAGCATAATTTATAGTGGAAGTTGTGTAAATTGAGCGGGGTGAACAAATTTAACTAGCAAGAGGGAAATTGACTACTCGTTCTCGAGATTGGTTGTGGAGGCCAACACTAGCTTGAAATTGTGGTCACACACACTGGCATGTTGATGCTGACCTCTATAAATTGCTTTGAAATTCTTAGTATTTTTCCTAGTTGTGTTACTTAGTCCTCATTTTTCCAATAATCTTCGTGGTGTCTATGTTCATGTTCGGTCCTAGGTTTGGTCTCGCTTGGGCAAAAAAATTTGTGTCAAGTTTTATTCTCGGTAATGGACCACTCATCTCACGTTTTTTGGACCAACGGAAAATATTCTAATGGCCTCTACATTTGATTTAATATGGTTCCATTATTGAATGCATGGAACTCTATGGGGTTTGAATTTTTTTGTTTGTCAATTAGCTCAAGTTGTGGTAGGCACCTTAGAGAGTGGAGCCAGCACTGGGGTAGTTTTGTATGGGGCTCGTCCTTATGGTATAATTTGGTCTATCTCCTAATATGACAACACTGGTAGTTTTTTGGGTGTCTATTTTATTCTCTGCATGACTCGTTAGCAGAAGCCCCCCGTATTCGTTGCACCAGGCGTAACATGAGGGTCAGAGGGGGGGCATAGCTCCCTCTGTTGGGGGGTTTGCAGGGGTTGGTAGCATCCCTACAGAGGGGGTCTGGGGTAGCACCTCGGGAATTGTTTTTGGAACTTATATTATGTGGGCAGACCTAACTATGGTTTTGCGCATGGGTTTTGCACATGGTTTTGTGCAAGATGGTTTTCTATCCATGATATTTTTTAGATCCAGTAAGGGAACTATGGTTATGTTCTAATCCAGGGTTAATGGATTGGGGTTTATGAATGCTTCGACATGTATATATATGTATTGTAAAATTGAAAGTAATAAATGAAAAATCAATGTGGTAGTCTCAGTTTTGTTGTTGAGGGGAAAATCTATGTGTATATTTTTTTTTATGTTGTATGTTCTCACCATTGTATATTTTGTGCTAAGAATTCATTTGCATGTAATTTTTTTGCAGGGTTAAAAACTAAATTTGGTACGAGAGTTGTTTTGGCTTCAAGGGGATGTGTTTCCTACGGAGGGATTTTTCTTGAGCCTATGGTAGACCCTATTCAGTGGTAGATTGGTGGGATTGATTTTTGTAGTGAAATAAGAGGGTGAGCAGTGGAAAGATAGAGATCGAGAAATTTATTGCTCAAAGTTTTGAGTTGTGAAAGCTCAAGATGGAGGTTATGCTGGTAGATAAAGATGCATGGATTGAGGTAGATTTGGTTACTAAACTAATGTATATATCAGATCACAACTGCATGAAGTTGGATTAAAAAGAAAAGAGAAAAATATTATTGTGTATCTCAATTTCATTATTTTTTAATGTATTATGGGAATACACGACAAAGGCTTTATGGGGAAAGTTAGGGACTTTGTAACAATCTATGTATTTTGTGAACAAAATGTTCAAACGAAAAAAACTGTACATCCTAAGGATGAAGGATGGAGACTTGGTGATAGGGCATGTGACCACCTTTGATATTGTGGTAAGCCAATTTTTATGGGTTGATATTAAAATATCAGACTAAGATAAGTGCATTATTTTGTTTTGTTCTCTACCAAATTTGTGGGATAGTATGGTTGTTGAAATAGGTAACAATACAATTACCTTGATGCTTGATGAACTAGTCTCATCCTTGGTGTCGAAGGGGATGAGACCAAAAAACATGGAGGGCTAGAATGGAGATGCCTTGTCTAGATGAGGACAGTACCGGAACAACAAGAAAAATAAGTCCTTGAGTGGGAGATCTAAATCTCCTGGAAAAACTGTAAAGGTTTGTTTGAAATGTGGAAAGCAAGGGCACTTCAAAAAGTGATGTAGATCTAAAGCTCCTCTTAAAGGAAAGGGATCTAATGATGGTTGTCTTACAGAGGTGAAAACCACCTAAGATGAAGGTGGGGATGTTTACTTAGCTTCTTCCTAAAGTATATTGGTAGATCATGAGGCATGGTTGATTGATTCAGGTGCATCCTTTCATTTCATCCCCCATAGGAAATGGTTCTGCGAGCATGAGAAATATGATGGTGGTGATGTCTTCTTAGGGGATTTGAGGAAGGCTAGAATCAACGAATGTGGAAAATTCAATCTCAAGTTGTAGGGTGTTCTGCATATTCATGTATTGGTTAGCAATCCGATTTCTATAAGAATGATGGATGATGCAGGTATAATTTTGTTTTCGAGAAGGATACTTGCTAGATGGCTCTGGGAGCACTAGTATTGGTTCGCGGTGTTCAAAGTAAAGCTCTATATAAGCTTTTGGGTAGAAATGTTTTTGATGGGTCAAAAAATTCAGTGGTTCCTGAAAGTGGTGTTAAAAACCTTGTGGTATCTAGAGAAAATACCATGTTTTGGCAACAAAATCTTGGACATGTTGAAGAGAAGGGCCTTCGAATACTACATCATAAGGGTATGTTACAAGGTATGTCTAAATTATCTCTATATTTTGATTTATGTGAACATTGTGTACATGGGAAGAAGAATTAGATGAGCTTCCCCTATGGTGCTAAGAGGGAGAAAGGGACATTAAAGCTTTTGTAGAGTGATGTGTTTGGACCTATGTCAGTTCCATCACCGGGTATGTAGGTTAAAAAATTCTTTGTATGGGTTAAAGCTGACACCAAGGATGTGGTATCAGAAATTTGATACATATCTACAAGGACTTGGCTTCACATGAAGGAAAGAAGATCACTGTATATTTTAAATTAATTAGTGACTGTTTTATTTACTTGGCCTTGTATGTTGATGATATGTTGTTGGAAATGAAAAGAAAATTATCTAGCATTTGAAAAACCAATTTTCCTCCAAATTCAACATGAAGGATCTTGGTGTTTCAAACTATATTTTGGCCATGGAAATTAAATGATATCGAGTAAAAAATAATCTCTGGTTACTAACGGAAGTATGTAGAGACAATATTACAGAGGTTTAATATGCATGATAATAAACCGATGAAGGTTCTTATTATTATAGGTGTAAATTTAAATGTTCAACAGTGTCCGAAGAAACAAGAAGATGAAGAGGACATCTCCCGTGTTCCATATGAAAGTGCAATGGGTTGACTTATTTATACAATGGTCTGTAATAGACAAGACATTGCACACGCAATGCGAGTATTGAGAAGGTTTATGTCAAAACCAGGGAAGAATCATTAGACAATAGTGAAGCGGGTTTTAAGATCTGTGTGGGACACTAATGATTATGGTTTGTGTTATCAAGGAAGATCAAGATTGGACATAGTTTTTGATACCCATGGCTTTGTTGATGTAGACTTGGTTGGAGATCTAGATCAGAGAATCCTAAGAAGTGGGTATGTTTTTAACCTACTTGGAGGAGAAGTCAATTATATGAGAAAAAGATAGTTTGTAGGGGATCTTTCAACTACAAAGGTTGAATACATGGCAACCAGTCGTGCAAGCAAGGAAGAATTGTGGTTGCAGAGATTGTGTTCAAATATGAGGTTAACTTACAACAATATATAAGGATAAAATGTGACAACCAAAGTGAAATTTTCTTGGAAAAGAACCCTTCTTATCATTCAAAGACAATGCACATTGATGTTCAGTATCACTATGTGAGGGATATGGTTGAGGGAAAAAAGGTGTTGCTAGTAGAGGTGGACGCTTTAAAGAATGTTTCAAATGAATTAACAAAGTCTGTGAGCACTAAGAAGTCTTCTTGGTATATATAAATAGTGGGCATTGCAGTGCTATACCAATTATTTAGATCTCCTCTTTCCCCCTCTAAGGAAAATAAAACAACAAATGGAATAATGTTCAACATGTGTTACATTATTTCCATGACTAGTCGCATGCGTTGGGGGGTGGGGGCAGTGGAGCACAGGGGAGACATAACCCCTGATGTTCGTTGCACTGGGAGAAACAAGGGGGTCATAAGGGGGGGGGGGGGTTCATCCACCCCTTAGGGGGTAGTAGCCCCCTTGCGCAAAGTCAGGGACAGTGCCCCGGGAAAATATTTTTTGACCCCATATTGGGTGGGTGGACCTACCTATGGTTTTGTGCATGGGTTTTGCACATAGTTTTGGTCATGATGGTTTTCTGTCGATGGTATTTTTTATAAATGTTGAAGGGAACTACAGTTATTTTCTAATCTAGGGTTAGTGGATTGTGTTTTATGAAAGCTTGGGCATGTATATCTGTTTGATGTAACCTTGAAAGGAATGTAATGTCTCGATTTTGGATTCAAGGGAAAATATATGTGTATATTTTTTTTATGTTTTCTGTTCTCACCATATTATATTTTCTTTGTTAAGAATTTGTTTGCAGGTAATTTCTAGACAAGGTTAAAACCCACATTTTAGCGGTGTTTTTGTATGGGGCTCCTCCTCATTGTATAATTTTGTGTATCTCCAACTGCGACAACACTGGTATTTTTTTGGGTATGTACCTATTTTTTGTTCATTTTAGGTCTTTCTCCTTCCACATCCGTAGTTGTGGTTGGTTGGGTTTTTGTTATAAGTGTGATCCCCTCTTTTCCCCCATGCCATCCAAACATAGCATGCAGAGTAGAAGGGCTGGAGGTGGAAGCAATCCACTACGTGAATTCAGGGCTCGGTTGTTCACTTAAGACTTGACTACTAGAAATGTTAATGTAGTCAACCTGTAGGAAAGGCAGGAAATTAGGAAATTGGAAACTAAGGCGGTAGAAGAGAGATAGTCCTACTCCAATTTTGAGATTCTAGAAAAGGTTTCTTGTTGGGTTCTATACTCTCACCATACCAAGGGAAAAAAAAAAGAAATATCTTGGTTATGTTACTCATCACGTGGAGATGAGGACCCATCTTGGTCTAGTACTCAAAGGAAACTAGGTAGAAAAATATAATGCATTTTATTCTCTAGAAAAAACCAAAGAGATTCTCAAGAACCAATATTTTACTATGGATAGGCTCTTCGATTATGGTAAGCTCATGTGCAAGGACACTTGCATTTCAATTTATACCTTGTTTCTCCCCTTGGATCGAGAGTCAAATACACTACTTACAACCTTTCCCTTGATTATTAATGGGGTTCATTAAAGTTAGCTATTGCGAATATTATGCTTTTTTTAATAGTTCACTAGTTCATTTGGCCTTTAGAATTTTTTAATTAGCTATAGGGTATTTTTTTTTGTAATTTGTAATCTTGTATTAGTAAATATGTATGAATTCCCCCACATCTGACTTATTAAAAAACATATCTTGTATTACGTGATTAGAACAAATATGTAATTTGTGAACTATTTTTTTTAATACAAATTATTTTGAATTTACCATAAATAAAAGAAATTTAATAAAAAAAATTAGTGATGACAAATTTTATTTTTTTTAATGTATTTTTAAATATAGAAATTGATTTAACATTAAAAATAATTTAATTTTAAAATTACACATTTAAAATTTAATATTTAATATGTTATTTTCTATTAAATAAATTTATATATTATTATATATTTTAATCAATTTATATTGGTTGATCAAATGCTTGCTCGTAAAAGCTATAATGTCAACTTAGGAAATAGGAGAATCAAAGTTAGGTTCTACCTTGATAGATATCAATAGAAACATTCAGGAAATTAACCTCCTTCAACTGTATCAGTATGCTAGACTTGGTAGAATGGAGAAAGATATAAAAGCCATGCAGCAGGTTGAAATACCAAGATCCAGTGTCAAAGATCCCGCCTCAGTGAATTCAGATGTTGATTAGTTATAATAGTAAGGAAGTTTATGTTTTGGTTGGCATACAATGCACTTAGATGGCCAACAGACTCGGTTTCCTTTAAGCAGGTTGAGGTCTAATTTTTGTATGGATGTTGCCCAGTTTTTATATTAATAGGGAATAGAAAAAAAATACTAAGCTTACAAAAAAAAAAGATAACCATTTACTTAATATTGTCAAATAAACAGGGTGATTGCATTTTGTTATTATTAGAAAACACTTATGTTTTAATAATTTTTAGAATTTCTCACCTCTTTTGATAGTTATCAATATGTTTACGTGATTAAGATAGAGAAAGAGGCTCCCTTTCTACCCGCATTTGCACACTATATCATTAATTCCCTTTTCTACCTTTTTTCAGAAGAAAAAAAACGCTACATATATTAGATATACCATTACATTGACAAAATACATTGTCAGTTGAAACAAGTTCAATGAGGAGATCGGCATAGCAAAAGTCAGCCTGTAAACTGCTGATTCAGAAAGAGAATAAGCAAGTTAAAATCTAACTGGCACTACATAATCAGGGGAGAATAACTCAACCCCAGCCAAAATGTTGCATGACATTTCTGTAAGGAAAACAAAGAAAATCAAGAAAAATGCAGCGTTATGGTAACGTTCATCTTCTGTCCTATGTAAACCTTAACCGAAGCCAGTGAGAATTTAAATCGATTACTAATGGACAAGTAAAAACAACAAAAGGAAACATGGATTCCGAATGTTAAGAGGTGTGACAATACTATGACCCAGCTGACTTGAAAACTATTATCAGGCTCGCTTGTTTTATATGAATAGGCTCGCTTGTTAACTATTATCAGGCTCGCTTGATAATATATCCAGGCTTGCTTGATTAAAAAACCAGGCTCGCTTGTAATATGTCTGTCCGGCTCACTTGATAAGGGATACTTTGGTCAATAGATGACACTGCTAATTTGATAAAACTTGATCACTTGAATAAAGACCCGGTCACCTATGATGTTGTGCGAACAAAAATATGCTACGGATATGATTATTTAACAGGCTCGCTTGTTGGAGAGTGTAGGTCAATGTTCTATTTGGTTGCTTTTGCAGGGCATGGTGCAAAAAAACATTTATATATTAATCAGAATTTGTGATGAGTCGCGTTTGATTGAATTTGGGAAAATGAGGTATTCATCATAAAACAATGAATTTGTATTCATATATAGTGAAAAACCCGGTACCGCTTATTACAAAAACATCTATTCTCAACATCTATTCTGATTTGGTGAATAGCAGAACAGTGAATAGCATTGTTCAAAATTAAGAGAAGACTGCATAGCGTGGAGGTGTGTTGGTGTTGCTAATCACACTTTTCTGCACCTCTGCATTGCATAAAGAAAATGTGTTTTACCATATTACTAAAAACCCTTTGGATAAGTTCTTGGGTTTCATGTCCTAAAGTTTACCACTCTCTTTTTCCATCCAATCCCTGTAGTTGAACTAGCAAGAAAGCAAATGTTTGATCACATTTACATGTTCAATCATATTTCGTTTACACTATGATTGTGCATGCCAACGTACGTAAGCACTAACAATCCAATTTTGATTTACTCGTTGCGGAATACGTGAATGAAGGTTGTAGCAACTCATGATATAGATATCATAATTTTATGCTATCGTAATTGTACACAATTGCATCTAACGTTTTTAGTTGTAAATTTCTCTACAAAAATAATTTAGAATAGTTTAAACCCATTATTATTTGGGGATTAGTTTAAAATTGAGAAGAATGGTTATAATTTTATTTATATTGCATAATCGTAATACAATATAATGAGCCTTATGTGCTAAGTGGTTGAAATAACCATAATCTATGTGTTGGTTAGAAGTATGAGGTGTAGGATGTAAATATGGAAGTTTCTTGGATCTACGTTTTTTTATTAATTTTGAACCAATTTTCATGATTTTATTTTTTTAAAAGTTTACTAGTCACAAACACCTTTTTAACAAAACCCTTAAATTGTTTCTAGATGGGAATATTCACTTGAATTTCCAAACTATTTTGTGAAGAAGTTAAATTGTTTCTAAATGGAAGTAGTCATGGAATTGTCAAATTATATGTCTATTTAGAGTTATTGGTTTTACTTCAAATTAATATGCTTTTAAATGGATAAAAATCAGTATATTTGATGTGGGATTCCCTATAGAAATTCTTCATCTATGGAAGGCTTCCAATCAACTGTTGAGTCGATCAACCAATCTTTCACTTTAAGTAGTGAGGGGAATTTCAGCAAAATAAATATTTTCGTTGTGAGCAAAGGAGAAAGTGTGTGGGAGGAATGGTCTGTGAAGCAAGGGACAAACTTTTCCATACACAATTTCTCTGAACACCTATTGTCTCCCACACTTTCCACACACACTTTACTGTAAGTGTTCATGCCAACCTACGTCAGATACATTTTTTATTTATTCAGTGGAGAATAGGTGAATAGAGTTTTTAGGGTGACAATGTTTCATTATTGGATGTAGCAACTCATACTACAAATATCATATTTTTATGGTATCAAATTGGTATACAATTACATCTAACATTGTGCAAAATGTGACATCCAATCAACAAGAAGTGAGGGGACTATTGCAATATGGAGTGTCAACTGATATATATTGGATATATGTCGAGGATATAAAATAGTACTTGGACCAATATTTCAAAGTTGTAACTAAGAAGGATGGATTAATATGATTCTAGAAAAATGAAATCATGACAATTTCTTCAAAATTAATAGCAAACATAGATCCAAGAAGTTGTCATGTGCCCATCTTACACTTCATACTTCTCACCAACCCATATATCATCATTCTTTTGATCTCTTATCATATCAGACTCAAATTATATTTTATTAGGATTCTACAGTATCAATCAGAATATAATAATTCTTCTAAATTTTGAAGTAATCTTCAAATAATAATGGGTTTAAACTATTCTAATTTATTTTCATAGAAAAATTTCAAATTAAAAATGTTAGATGAAATTGTATACCAATTTGATACCATAAAAATATGATATTTATAGTATTAATTGCAACAACCATATATACAAAAATAATATTTAAGGATCCAAGAAACTAGGCATTCTTAATAAATTGGATCTATGAAAATCTTTTGAAAGAATAAATTGCTGCATCCTCTTCAAGGTTGTATCATTTTTTAACTTTTCTAGTGAATGGATTGACTGGGTCAAATATTTAATCTCTTTTGTTTTCTTTAACATTTTCCTAATTGGATCCCATGCCAACACTTTATTCCCTTCTAGTGGTGTAAGTTAATTAGATAATATGTTGCCTTTTTAGTTTATTATAGTGTTTGAGTGAGTTAGCAGAGCCATCAAGGAAATTGTCTAAGAGAACAAAATGAAAGGTATAGAAATTTCTAAAGACGTCCTTATCATATCTCACTAAAAAAATTTAGATGACACAATGTGCATGGCAACCCTAATCGTGTATGGATCCAAGCTCATTTAGAGACTTTTGGAAGAATTCTCATTTTCATTTTGGTATCGAAATAATCTTGGAAAAATCTCAAATAATTTTCTTTAATACTATGTTTATAGTTCATATACATATCACTATGTTTTATGATATTAATGACCCAATCTTCCCCTTTAAAGTACCTATGGATAAATTTGGTGGCCAACACTTTAAAAATGAAGCCATGGGAGGATTTGATCACAAAAATAGCTGGTAAGTTGGCCTTAATTCTATTATCCTAGCAGGCTAGATCGTATTATTCAAAATAGCCACTCAAGATTTGCCTTCGTATTTTCTTTCACTATTAATGTATCGGGTTTCTATTTTTTCAATTACTAGAAGTATTCAAATGTCCTTCCTAGAGTGGGAGGAATATAAGGAACTTAAATTGGATTTGGTTTCTTGCGATAAACTCTATTTTCATGAGCTTCATGGAGGTCTAGGAATTTGTGACCTGAAAAGCCTTCATATTATGCTAGCAAAAACAATATGTTTGATATGGGTTAGGGAATTATATTCACTATGGAGGAATGACTATACTCACAAGTATGGTAGAAATAACCTCACATATCTCCTAATTGTATCCAACTTCACTAGAAAAAGATATTATATATGGAATCTAGAAGAAAAAAAATCACCTTATACAACAACATTATTTATGGGAGACTCAAAATATAAAAATAGCTCTTTTTTTCTTCCAAAACCCTCTAAAAAAAATCATTTTTAAAGTCTAAAATTAAATATGTGAGCCAAGAAAAGGACCAAGATAGGAGACTACTAGGATCTTGTCAACCTAACCTCCTCTAGTGCAATAGGCCATCTCAAGCACAATGGTTTCCTCAACCTAAGGAAGATAAATGGATATCCTTTTTGAATGATATATAACTACGTTCTATCCATTTATCCAAAGAATCAAACAATCTCTATTGGAGGAACAACTAAAGTGGTTCACTCTAGATCAAGGAAGCTTACAATCTAGTCGTATACACTCAAGAGCATCTTAAGGAATTCATCTCAAAAAGCAATAATAATTAGAATATATGGCACAAAAAGTTCAGCTTTCTTTGGCTTCTTGTAAAAGTGAAAAACCTAACATGGGACAAATTACTAAAACTAGGATTCTCTAGCCCCACGATATGCACTTTATTCAAATTAACAGTACAATACTTGAAGCATCTATTCAATGGTTCCTAATTTACTAATCCTCTATGTTCTACCTTAGTGTTCATCATCCACTCACAATATTTCAATCCTAATAGAATGCCTAACACCATAGAACATTGGAATGATAATTCTTTTGAAATTCTCATTATTAATACAATATGGAGGCTACTCTGACGCTGCTTATAGTGGGCCTTTTGGAAGGAACACAATTGTTTCTTTTTAAAATAAAATTACTTGTGTAAGGAATATATATGGGGTTTCATTCTTCCAATATAAAATAATCAATATTATCTAATCATTTTTATAATAAATATTGGTAAGCCAATAAAGAATAATATATTGTTTTTAGGGCATGGGCACTTGCAAAATGAGTCAGTCATTCCTAGAGCCCCATTGCCAAAAATTCCCCTTATACTACCTTGTTGCAACTTCCTCCTTTGTCCTTTATAAAATTTAACATCAATGTAGTCTTTAATGGAAATCTGAGAATTTCAAGGTATGGTGGTTTATATTAAAATCATATGGGTTGCGTCCTATTTCTCTATTGTGAAGCAATGGAAATTACTAGTAATAACATATCTAAACTTAAATCTGTAAAAATGGGATTAAACTTTTCTCAATCTCAACATTTTGTTAAGCTTATAATTGAAGGAGACTCTTACCTTATCATCAACATGTTCACCAAAATCATTCATAAACCTTCTTCGAGTAGAGTCTCTAAAAATTGGAGAGCAGAAGGTATCCTAGAGAAGACTACTCATGTAATCTCTCATACATTAATTGTCCTCATGTGGAATGTTAGGTGAAAGGGAAATAAAATTTCATATATTTTGGCTAATATAATATGCATGGAATAGGAAAGAAAATGGGCTACAATTTGGAAGCTCTACCTTAAGTAGACTTGAAACAAAAATGTTTGAAATCAACACTACTAAGATTCCTCTTCTATGGGGTGATAGAGAGGCGATGGGTGGGGGGTTGTAAGGCCTGCACCCACCAAGTATAAATTAGGGTAGACATGGAACATCCCCTCCCCCACGATTTACAATGATTGTATCATTAGTGCAAGCCACTCAAAATCAATCATTACACCATGAGTCTAGATGATCACAATAGTGAGAAGAGTTTAATGCTCAAAAGCATGGTAACCAAGACAAAGGGAAATGTCACTAGTGAATATTTACATGCCCCACACTTGTATTTAGTACTAAGCGAGCTCATCATGATAACGATTCAACATGAATCGTGGTGGAGGTTGGTTATGTGTACTAATTTTATTCTGCATAAGTGAAAAACTATATTCATTTATAAGCTTCGATATGGTCAAGTTTCAAGGCCACTCATGGCCTTTAATTTCCATTCTTACTGTTTATTGCAAGAAGGAAAATATAATATATTTAAATCCCTTCCAATGCATTTCACAATTGTAATACTTAATTTTTTCCTTCTAATCAGTATGAATTAAATTTATCTAAGGGTACACATCTAGCTGTCTTACTCCCCCTCTAAATAGCCCCATATCTTGGAACACCCATTATCAACATATCTCTCTTTTTTTTGTAGGTCAATTTTTTTCAAGTATTTCTTATAGGTTATGATACACCCTTCCTGGTCTCCAGTTTTAGCTATGTTACACCCTTTCTGGTCTTGAATTTTGACTATGCTATTTTTTTGTAAATCCCCTCAATAACTCAATAGTTTTCTCAAATATCACAAGGAGTGACATGTTATCGAGACATAGGGAATTCTACAGGCCTGGTAGAGAATGGAATCCAAAGCCAATTTATTTTATACCAACATGCTACCATAAATTCAAGGGTAAATAAATAATGGTAACAAAAATATTGTAGGGGAGCACAGCTTCCTGTTTGACATGGAAGTCACAAGTGAAATAAAAAAAGAGTTCCAAATATTGGATAGACACACGTAAAATTTAACAAGTGTATGCACACCACAAACATATATTGGTGAATCAAAATTTTGTTGGGACAGCTCTTGTTCTTTCTGAGAAGGGATAAGAGGATTTATTGTTAACGCTCAATGAATTTCAACTCACATAAGGTGGATTGGACCAAATAATCTACAAAAATGAGACACTTCTAGTCCTTAATCCCAATCTTGGTTATTCGCTTAGAACTAACAAAGAACAAATTGTTGTTTAGGTATTGAACTACCCCAATAATGACTCATGGTTTATGCTCACACTCTATATTTCATTTCCTCACAATTTTTCAAGTTTTAAATTCATAATATATTAATATGGGATCGACCTCATGATATATTTTATGTAATTTGAACAATCAAGACAATTTCAACTTTTGCATGCTTAAAAAATATTTGGTTTTGTGACCAACCTTGTTCCCTAGTGGTAGGCTATGGAAAAAAAATATGCATATTTTTTCATGATCTAAGAAAGAAGATAATTTTTTCATAAAAGGGAAAAAAACACATACTCCAAATATGGGCTAGCTGCTTGGAGAGAATCTAACAACCTCTTAAAACTTGGAATAAAAAAAGACATTTGGGACAAACTCTAGTTTTTAATAAAAAATATAATAACAAACAAAATGGTTGCCATATGATCAACTATAAAAATAATATCATAAGAGAATAAAAGGTAATTTGAACCCCCAAACCCCCACCCCCCCCGCCCCCCCTAAATGATTACTTTTCTCAATATTTGTCAAATTATATCTTCATCATTATTTACTCCCTTACAATATATTCTCCACCATGAATTTGAAATAATGCTATGAGGAAGGCGTATATTTTTTCCAACATAATAGTTAATTTTTTTACCTCATCTATTTTAATACCATTGAATAGTAAATGTCCCTCTAAAATAAGAACCATCCATTATAATAAGGGTGTATGTAACTACCACAAGTAGAAATTTAAAAAAACAACCATCATCTACAGTTTCATTAAACTTCTTGATAAACTCACCTTCAATGCATAAATAACTTTAGGTTTAGAGGAAAATTTTAGAGTTTGGAACCAACATGTTACGCCCATTAATCATCCAGCAAATAGATACCCCCCATCTATGAGTGTTTAAAAACTCGATAATAAGAGTACAACAATGTACTAAGTTGGTTGTCCAAATAATCACAGAGGAACATAAATAATTTAAGAATTCCATCTAAGTCTTATTGTGATATGGGATTTAAAAGTCACACACACGCACACACACACACACACACACACACGCACACACACACACACACACACACACACACACACACACACACACACAGATATAATATAGACCATCCCATGGGGAGAAGGTACGATCCCTTGAAAAAAAATCCTAGATACAATTAAAATACTTCTCCTAAGTACCATCCTTAGGTAGGATACAAGCTCAGAAAAAAAATTCAAGGATCAAGACATATGATTTATACATAGCATCCTAGACCTCTCCTGAGCACAAGGTGTGGCTAACATTTTTTGATGGTCCCCCTTATTTTTAATCACAATACACCAACTATGATTTTATAATGCATAACTAATAAATATTAATTGGTACCATAAATATCAACCACAATGTTCTAACTAAACCATAAGTTACTCTTCCTATCCAAAAATACATTTGCATTCTTCCAACAAGAGCCTCATCATTAGAACATAGAGTAGGTATGCCATTATCAATTGGGTTTTTTGTTACGAAGAATTCTTCTATGTAATTTCTTAAACTACCACAATGAGAAAACACTAGCTATTCACTACAAAAGATTTCTTTGATAACTAAATCAAGGTATCCCTGCTCCTCCATTCATTTATAGGACCACTTTTGATATAAAAATTGGTACACCATAAATTTATTGTGAACAAATTGTGTTGTAGGACTTAACAAAAAATTGAACACAATGACTAAAATATAAGAATTCATATGGGTATATCTCTGTTATAAAGACACCTTCGTACTCAACCATGGTGTTGTCTAATTCTCTAGAAACACAATTTGGATGAAAGATATATTGTAGTCAATCCTACACTTCATAGCATTGTTGATGAAAATTCATTTCACAACATCCATCAAATACTATTTTATCAAAGATCAATTAGTTTGAAAAGAACACAACTAAATGGAACTTATAGCTACAAAACATTTAACCAAAAAGGTTTAAATAACCATTCTACTTTACATAGTAGAGTATTGTAATGAGAATTCTAACCGAAAATGCATTTTAAAAACAAGTAGATAATGACATAGGTGATCAAGTGTTACTTCAGCTTGTTCGTTTTTAGAAAGAAATATATAGGACTATTATTTTTATTTTTATTAGAAACATTTTGATTCGATTTTGAACACATTTGTTGAATATTCTTCTTCAAAATATATTTTATTTTTAAATTCTAAGATTCAATAAAAATAATTTACATTTACAATATTTAATATCAAGGAATATTATCCTCGTATATTGAATTAACTAGACTTAATATATATATTTAACAACCCATAAAATTTCAAACGCACATTTTAATTCACCATCATCTCTCTGTACCTCTTCCCATATGTAAAATTTAGATGCACACTTCTCAATTCCAATCAGCCAGCACACCAACCACTCCCATATGCAGAAATTTAGATGCAAACGTCTGAATTCTAATAAGATATAAAAAAAAATTTAAAAACAAAAAATTAGAAGGGGGAAAAGGTGAACTATGAACTTGGCTTAATTTTAGTAACTTCGAAGGACATAAAACTACAAAAATAAGTTAGGATTGCTGGATAATTTTTTAAGTTGTATATTTTTTTATAGTGGGACTTTTTGGAGTTTTACTAGTTGAAGAAGTATTTGTTGCTTCTTTAATTTGAGTTCTTACTGGGAGAGCTTCGTCCTCTTCTTCATTACCTAAATTGGTCAAAATGAAGTCCCATGAGCCAAGAATTCCAACTATATCCTCTTCTTCAACTTCTTCTTCTAATGTAGTTGTATCTTCTTCTTCTTCCTCATCATCGGGGTCTGCGTTTTAAATTTGAGCAGGAGGTGGAGATTGAACAAGTTGATTCCTTTTAAATGGTACAAAATATCACTTTGATAACTCAACAACCTATTTTTTAGTTAAATCATTTCATTGGAAATATCTTTGAGAACATTTTACAATCCTTAAAATTCATAAGGATATTTATATATTTTCTTCCTTGATTCATATTTGAAAGTAGCCTTCTCAACTTGCTTCCTTTCTTTTGTACCAAATTTATTTTCTAGGTAAAGTACCCTTTTTTCAACATCTAGACCCCTTTTCATATTATCAACTATTTTTTTCTGCGATCTATCAACAAAAATTGAAATATTGGAAGGAAGAGCGCTTATATACCATTCAATTTGAACATTGACACCAGGTCTAGAAGTAGTTGGGATTTTATTTAAGAATTTATTGAATCTAGAATTAAAATCCTTTATTTTGTCATTTGGAGAAGATTTAAGATTGGAAAACTAATTGATTAAAGTGGAAATCACTCTATCATCCCCAAAAATATTTATAAATTATTCTTTGAAAGTGTACCACTTTATGATTGATCCTACGAGTAATGAAAAATACTAGGATCGTATAGATCCTTCAAATGTATATGGGAATAATCTACAAACTACATCTTCCTCTAAAACTCTGTTAATATTGATTACTTACATAAAATTATGAATATGTTCCTTTGCAGGTAAACCATCATCTTGATTATATTTTGGTAACCATCTCTCTAGGTCTTTAGGAAAACAATGTAGAGGAGGTGTCATTCCAACCACTCATGGATTGTTCCATGGCTTTTTTTCCATTACTAGATTAGTTGGAGAATAAGTTTTACTTTATGAGGGGGTTGAAGAATTATTTATAGTGGAAGAAATTACTGCTATAGTACTATGAATAGCACTAACTGATTTTGGAAGAGGTATATGGCTGAAAGAAGATGATAAATAATGATAAGAAGAAGGAAAAATCCATTGAGAAGAAGTGGATTGAATAGATTGGGTATGAGATGAAGAAGATGAGGTAATATCACTAGTTGAAGATCTAGTACTAGAGATAATTTTTTTTTTTTTTTTTTTCAACATAATGGGGATTCAAAAGGGTTAACAGCTAATTTATCACTTTGGTATTGAGTTAAAACTCTGGAACATCCTAGTTAAGAAGTGACAGTTTGTTCTTCAGAAATTGAAATTTCTTCCTATAATTGAATTAAAGTCTATAAATCAAGAGATTCAAAAGGTTGATCTGGAGAAAAAGTAGAAGTTTAAAAAATATCTTTACAAGGAGATTTAGAAGAATATGAGAAACTCCATATAGGTAATCTAGCGATTTTGAATGAGATATGGAAGTTGGAGGATATTTTTAGGTAGAATGACTCTTCAAATGGCTTATAATTTTTTTATCTTATTTTGTTGTCATTCATAGTCAGTTGGCCCTCCTTCTAGCACCAAAAATGTTGATGATCCTGAATTACTTCATCAACATTAGGGAAACCATCTGGTCAATATCTTATGAATAGTCCTTTTCTATTTGGGATGATGGCCCCGACTAAGATTTTTGGACTAGTTTCCCTCAACAAATAAACTATGTGGAATATAACAAATGAAATCTAATTATTATAGTTTGACTTTAAAAGAAAAATAGAACTAATATAAGCTAATACTAACCCAATTAGATGTTAATACATTCATTAAAATGATATCACAATTTTCATAATAATATAGATTACTATTCAACTATGAGATTAACTCGATGAAAGGACATTAATTTTATTAAATAGTTAGTTAAATTAATTTATTGAAGAATTGAATGTAGCGATATATTAATTTTCATAAATAAATTTTATATTTCACTGAAACATATCAATAGTGAAAATGAAAAATTGATAAAGATACAAGAAGAGTGAACATAAATTATATTAACAATTTATCCTAAGAATATACACAACTAAAGGATAGTAGTACCTGATACACCATATATCTTCTCATTATAGAAGGAAAATGGTTCATCTTGACATTAATAATAACTTAATTACAATAGTGCATATTAGGTCTCATTTAAAAAAAAATTGAAATCCCTTCTCTATCTAATAGAGGGAATTTATAGTTTTTGAAATATAGGACAAAGAAAGAAATAAATAACAACTTTCTACCAAATTATGAACATGAGTAATAATAAGGGAGAAATTCAGAAGTAGTTTCAACAACTTAGGAGGAATATTGGCCAACATTTTTCTATTGCAAATTAAAGATATCGATAATACTTTTGAGCTCAGAGGGACACTTTCGCTTGATCTGCATTTCACCAATGAAGATGGCATTCTTTGAGGTTGGAAAAATCTTAGTGGAGACATTCTTGAGACATTTGAGAAACAACCATTGACTGTGAGGCTTGACTAAGAATTTCCAATGGTGGTCAAGCGTGACTTTGGCTAGTTGTTCAATCATCTTGACAATTTTCTTGTAGTCTTTTAGCCATGTTATAGTCGACGCTTTGATGTGAGGAAGGTAACATTTGGGAAAAATCGGGATGAGGTTATATTGAAGTATATTATCACTAATGGCTTCAATAATATTTTTTCAGGTGTCTTTGGCCTCATATATCACTACTTCGACCCATTTCATCTAAATTTTTCATTCCTTGAATATAATGAGTTTATGTGTTCCGTAAGTTTTTGGTCGGCTAGTAGTCCTACCCTCTTCACTGTCGTGCCATGTTAATAACCCTGAGAGTTTCTCATCCATTTCTTGAAAGTAAGTATTCATATCTGAAAATGGATCAACCAAAGAATCAATAGCCTTGCATCTTAATTATTTGGGCTCCATCTTGAATTCTAGTAACTCAGGATTGAAATGCAGTTGTTGAATTTTGGATTACAATCCTTCAATTTTGTTGTCTCTAACCTGTATGTATTTATTGTTTTGGATTTTTATAGAATAAAACTTTTGTTTAAGTGCGAAAACCTATGACTTCCAATTTTTAGTAACCTTTTGCTTTTTAGCTTCAAGGCTCCACTCTAGTAGGGTGATCTTTTCCTCTTTCTATGTAGGTAATCAATGCACTTCTAAAACTTTGTCGATAGTAGTTGATGCATGAGCACCGATGAATTGAGAGATTTTTCTCATTTCGTATGCAGGCTTCATCGTATAAACTTTACATAAGACCTCAAAGGAGGAAATATTCCATCAAACTAATGCCTGTGACTCATCAAGCTTCCTCTTCTTCCTCCATCTTTTCACTACAACCTTATCGTAAGGAATATAAAAGATATCTAACAGAGCTATCTCTTCAATATTCAAAATAATTTGGAAAGAAGGAAAAGGAGGAATAACTTCAACATCCTTTTCACCAAGTGGATTCTGAATAATTTTCTTTACTTCTGTACCTTTTTTAGGATTATTTGAATTATTTTTAACATTTTTTTTTTTAATCATGAGTATTACAGGGTTCTTCATTCTTATAATTGAGAGTTTGACGAAACTGTTTCTATATTTCATATAATCTAGGATCCATCGCAAACTCTCCTACTTGAGAAGAAGATGAAGCTTTGGTTCCTTTAGAATGGGGAGGATCGGTTGACTGAGAAGAACCAGTAATGAGAATATATTCACTTACAATTTATCCCTATGGAAACTGCAATAAATGCATGGGAATATTAGCTATACTTGATGATTTTTAATGTGCAAATTGACATTTTTCCTGAGTCAATTTTTCCTCCGCTCTTCTCAAAAATTGAGAATAATATAAAGATCACTCAAATAAATAATCTAATATTTCAGGATCGTGAATAAAATATCTAATATTTTGTGAGGTTATGAATATGTTTACTAATGCAATGGGATCATAGGGCCTATTAGGTATAGTTGGAAGACTAAGGGCTTTAATAGCTTTTATTTCTATCACTGCATGCTTATAGTTTTCCAAATGAAATATACCAAGTATGGCTAGAAAGGTGGGTCAAATTATTTTATTTGAATCTTTAAAAAATTTAGAAATATGTTGTCCAACAGTTCGATAAGCCACCTCTCTACTAAGGATTTTATCAGGAACATACAATGGAAAGACATGAGGGTTTTATATATTTGCAAAGACCCTGATATATGGGAATTATTCTTCACCAAACTAAATGTAAACTTGTTCAAGATCATCTTGAGCCTCTTGAGACATCCGAGGTGCATTTGAACCGAACATAATTCGATAAGTAGGAATTATAACTCTATGAAAAAAAATGTGGCTAATACTTTGATTTCCATAAAATATCATTATACACATGAAAATACATTGATAAAAATAAGGCATCCATAATATAATTTGGCATATATAAGGGAGGTACTTTGTTTTCAGAAAGGTTGTGCCCATTCCTAAATTTTAGAATATGAGTGGCCAAGTTATTGGAAATAATAGTAGCCCAATCAAATATAAATCCCTCTGAGGCACTGTCAATCAAAGGTACTCATTCATTAGGAAATTTTGATACATTAGGATTTGCATATATCCTACACATCATCATGGTGACTCGGGAAAATGGACTAGAAATATAGTCTTTTCTTGCCTTCTAAAGTGTTTTCTCCAATGTTTGATATTCTCCAATGGGTTTCCACATTCCTTGATGAAGACCTCAATATATTATTTTTCATATTTGCACCGTGGGTCGTAAAAATGGTACATGCTTTGTATATGTTTGACAACAAATGATCTAATTAGTGCGCCCTTATTAGTGAAAATATGTCTTTTGGAAACATTCAAATTCTCTACTACCCATCGAACCATATCAGTATATGACAGAATTCATGTCCTATCTGATACCCTATGCATGAAAGAATTAGTAGCATCATTGAAAGTTTCTAACACCAGAGTGTTAGCATCTATGGTTACTTTCCTCTAAGTAACTCGTGGTTTTTCTTCTTCAAAATAATTCTACATTACTTCTGAATAAGAATTCCCAGCATCTTTAGTGAAAAATGTATCAAAGAATAGAATTTTTCCTGGATACTTTTTGTCAATGTCTTCAATGAAAGGGATTAAAGACAACTGTGAAGAATTTTTTTCTTATATTTCCTTTTTTTCATCATTTTTTTGTAATTTTGGGAATCAGACTATTCCTATAATGTGGATGGGAGAATTAGTAGAAATAAAATCTAAACAATATTCTAATGCAAATATAATACAATTTTGAAATAAAACACCACAATAACTTCCATTTTTGAAATAATCATAAAATGTCGAGAAAAATTAAATAAGGAATTTCATGTTCTCGAGCTCATAAAACCTATAAAAATCAATTAAATACACAAGCGGGAGGCAATGTGATAATGCCACATAGTATTTTCAATAATAAGATTTTCGAAAAATCATTAAAATAAACTTATGATGGGACGAACCTCTAATGGAAAAACTTCCAAAATAACGGTCATGGAAAAATTTCAAGAAGCAAGCCCCAATGGAAAATGCTTAGCGGAGATATTGTATCAAGGAATTTTAATTATAGGACTTTCGATGAAGTGTATATCACACTTTAAACTTTATTTAAGAATCATTTATTGGAAAGGATCTGCATCATAACCTTCAATTATAATATTCTCCGATGGAATTTTTTATACTATTAATAAAGGGGATTTAGATTATTGGAGGTTTAATTTAAATGAAGCCTCAATGTTTCTAGCTCTCATGGATTATTTTATTGCTTAATTTTTTTTAGATCAGAAATATTATAATAAAGAAGCCTTTAATAAATGTTCTCAAATGATAATTTTAATAATATTTATATAAGATATCAAGGATCAGGCATGCGAGAGGTTCTTCATCATTACTGTTATTGAAAATAAGTCCTGATATAGGAAAGTACTATGACCCAAAGGTTTTGGATAACACATGCATCACAAGGATGGGACCATTGGAGGTTCTTTTCACTGTGACTCTTTTTAAATTGATACTCCGATAAGAAGAGTTTCGATGAAAAGGAAAGTTCATTAAGTTTTTTTCAAATTCATATTACCATTAGAGGATATTTTAGCCTAAAAGTGGCCTCTTGAGGAAAAATAGTAAAATAATAGTAAAAATAATAAAATAAGAGTTATCAATTTTAGAGGGAAAAGAAGAAAACTAATTTTTTTAATTGTATTTTCAGCTTATATCCTTATAAGTTTACAAAAATTTAACGTTTACACACTCATTAGGTTCCAAATTAAATTTTTCATCCAACAAGTACCCATTATGCGTGCTTTTGAGAAGACCCACATTGATAAAATTTGCAGATACATTAAAAAACATGTTGAAACACACTTTTTTAATGTATATGAATTTTTTTTCAAGGTGGGTCTTATAAAAAGTATGCATAATGGGTCCTCGTTGGATGTGAAATTTATTTTTTCACCTAATGAGTGTCCACACTTGAAATTTGAGTAAACCTATAAAGAGATAAGTAAAAAATACAATAAAAAAAAAAAAAAAATTTCTTCTTTTCCCTCCAAAATATTTACATGTACCTCCTTTCAAATTTATAGCATTTTGATTAGATTAAATTTTATGACATGGAAATTACATGAAAATTTCACGAACACTTTTAGGCTAAAATTTCCTCTAATGAGAAGCGCTTGTTGTTGCTTATTTACATGTCCTTTACAAATAAAATAAAAGGAAAAATAAAAATATTAAAAGAATTAACTAAAAAGGGTCTCGATTATTTATTAGGAGTTAATTATATAAATGGGTGGTTTGTTGTTTTGCTACAATAGGTTGTTACATAGAATTGAAAGGAAATTGTTTGGAATCAACTCTAAAAGATTCATCTTCTATGGGGTGATAGACAGGGGATGGGTGGCGGGGTACATGGAAAGTACCCCACCAAGAATAGATTAGGATGGACGTGGAACCTCCCCTCCCCCATGATATAAAACCATAGTCTCATTAGTGAAATCCATTGAAAATGGGAGATTACATAATGAATTTAGGTGATCAGAATAGCGAGAAGAGTTTAATACTAAGGAGAATGGTAACCAATAAAAAGGGAAGCTTCAACAATGAATATTTATATGCCTGACATATGTAGTTATTACTAAGATAGTTCATCATGATAATGAGTCATCATGCATGGTGGAGAAGTTTTGGTCTATGCAATAATTTTACTATACATAAGTTAAAAAGTATATTCTTGTGTAGGAATCAATAAGGTTAGGAATTAAGACCACTCATGGCCTCTAATTTCCATTCTCAAAATTTATTGCAAGAACTAAAATGAATTTTGTTTAAATCCCTTAACATTCCTGTCACAATGGTAACATTTTATTTTTCCCTTCAACTCAGTAGTGATTACATTTAACTGAAGGTATGCATTGACATGTATTACTCCCTGTCTTGCAACACTCCTTAGCAAAACCTCTCTCTTTTTTTTCAAGCCAAATTTCCTTAAGTATATCCTCTAGGTTTTGCTACACCGTTCCTCGTCTTCAATTTTATCTATTGTACACCATTTTCCCTCTTCAATTTTCGATATGCTAATTTTTTTGAAACCCCTCAATATCTCAATATTTGTATAGAAGCTGAAAATGTGTGTCATATTATAGATACATGGGGATTTATTAGGCCTACTAGTGTGTGGATTCCTTAGCCAATTTATTTCAGACCCACATGCTACAAAAATTTCAAAAGGAAACATATAATGCTAAGAAAAATATTGAAGGGGAGCATGGTGTCCTATGTGACATGGAAGCCACTAGTGAAATAGAAAATTACGTTCCAAATTTTGGAGAGACATAGGTAAAATTCAAAAAGTGTATGTACACCACAAACGTTAACTAAACTATAATTTTTTTTTGGTATCCAAAAATACATTGTCATTCTTCATACAACAATTTCACCATTGCAACATAGTGTAGGTATATCATTATCAACTGGCTTCTCTAGTAAGAATAAGGTCTCTTTGTAATAACCACCAACCACTAGATATTTAATATATAAAATTTATTTGATCAATAAATCAAGGTGTCCATTCTCCCCCATTCATTTATAGGAATCTTATCATGAATATCATAAGAACTAAAAGTTAACTACACTTTGTATAAAAAAATTGGTACAATAAGGAATGATTGAGAATATTGTCCATGCTCCCGCATTCATTTATAGGAATCTTATCATGATTGATTGAGAATATTTTCCATGATCCCACATTCATTTATAGGGATCTTATCATTAATGACATAAGAACTAGAAACTAGCAATTACACCACATGTTGGAAAGGAAACGCCTTAAGGAAATAGAATAGGAAAGAGTAGCCTAAAAGAAATAAGATGTTGCAGAGGAGGAGCCATCATGAGGGAATGATTGGAAAATTTTGCTTCCATGGAAGCAGGTCATGGAGGTTTCAAAGATATTGATGATAAGAGTTATAAACTAGAAAGATACAGTTCTTAAACTTCAAAGCCTCTTCTTGATTGAAAAAATACTAAACTGATAAGATATAGCAATTTTTTTTGGCACAATATGTCAGCTTGCAACACGTCCAAATAAAAAAACTGAAGTAAATGCTATCAAATGGTTTTCAATGCATTTGTGTAATTAAAATAGAGCTAGGAACTTTTGAAGACTACTTCATTGAAAATTAGAAACATCTTCATGCTTGTTGGCATCAATAGAAAACTGAAATGATTAGCATATATCATTGCAGACATGGTTACAATTTTTCATGGATTAGGTTGTTTGTATAAGCAAGAAAGGATATTAAGTTCTGTTATAAGTAATGCAACTGTTACATGAAGTATTCATAGTCCTTAATGATATACTCAAATTTCTTTCACAATACTAATCAAGTGTCTAAAGAAGCCATCATTACTTCTAAAATCACATATTAAAGCATACAAGTTGTAAAAAATGAATTTGTTTCTATTAAAACATACAAGTTGTAAAAATTGAATTTGTTTCATAAATTTTAATAGAATCATGTGCTTAGATCTAAGATATATTTATTAAATTCTGAAGCCTCTTCTTGATTGAAAACATACTAAACTGATAAGATATAGTTGAAGAGAATATGTGTGTGTGTGTGTGTGTGTATTTTAATTTAATTTAAAAACAAAAAATTAATTTATTTGAATACATTAAATAAACAATTTTTAATTTAACAAATACTTATATCAAGAAAAGGAAAGGACCATGTTATAGTGAAATCTTACTGCAATATTTCTTCCTTGAACCTTAAAAATCATGAGGCCTATGTTGAAATTAAGTTAAAGACCTTGTCTGATCATGCCAACATGAATGCCTGGTGCATGAAGAAATGGATCATGATTTTATACTTTCAAAATCAAAGGTATTTTTGTTGTAGTTCCTCAATATTTAATCTTTACCACTTCCTATTGAGTCACGTATGTATTATTTTTTCATGATCTTTGAAAATATTCAAAAGATCAGTGATCTCCCTGGTGTCTACCGTGTTCCTGTTTTTTCAGTGTCGCTGATATGAATTTGGTTTCTTTTGTTCTTTGTGAAGATAGTGAAAAATCTATGGAGAGGTGGCTTCCATCACTTCAAGAGATGAAAATAAGGCTATTGAGAAAATAACTCCAACACCGAGAGAGATTCAGTAGCATTTATGGAATTGGCGAACATGTCTTGTTCTCTAGTGTTGGCTACTCAACATATATTTCTTGATCTTGTGTAGAAGAAATGAATTTGTATTTAGCTTATATTACATTAACAAAGAAATTTCAAAAATTCATGGAAGGCTTTCCATCACATTTGTAGAGAAAATTATGGCATAGTGTCATGCTTTTCTTATGAGAGCTAAATGCTCCTATATGCACCATGGATTTGATCACTTAAGAGAAGTAAAAAAAGGTTTATTGTGAAAAAAACTCCGACATGTTTGTAGAGAAAATTATAACACAATATCACACTTTTTTTATCAAAGCTAAATGCACCTATGTGAAACAACTATGGACTTCATCATAAGAGGAATAAAAACAAGTTTATTGAGAAAAAAAATCCAACACATTTGTGGAGAAAAATAAGGCTACTGAGAAAATAACTCCACACCGAGAGAGATTCAGTAGAATTTATGGAATTGGCAAACATGTCTTGTTCTCTAGTGTTGGCTACTCAACATAGATTTCTTGATCTTCTGTAGAAGAAATGAATTTTTATTTAGCTTATATTACATTAACAATGAAATTTCCAAAATTCATGGCAGGCTTTCCATCACATTTATAGAGAAAATTATAACACAGTGTCACACTTTTCTTATGAGAGCTAAATGCTCCTACATGCACGATGGATTTCATCACTTAAGAGCAGTAAAAAAAAAATTACTGCGAAAAAAAATCCAACGCATTTGTAGAGAAAATTATAACACATTATCACACTTTTCTTATAAAAGCTAAATGCTCCTATATGAAACAACTATGGATTTCATCATTTAAGAGGAATAAAAACAAGTTTATTGAGAAAAAAAATCCAACACATTTGTAGAGAAAATTATAACACATTATCACACTTTTCTTATCAGAGCTCAATGCTCCTATATGCAACAACGATGGCTTTCATCAAGAGTAGAACAAACAATTTTGTTGAGAAAAAAGCTCAAGCAGTGAGAGAGATTTGGAAGCAACTGTTGAATTGGTGAACATGTCTTACTCTATGGCATTGGATATTGGGCATAGATTTCTTGATATTGTATACAGTAAATTTTCATGTAGCTTAGACTACATTAACCATGAAATTGTCAACATTTAGGGAACACTTGCCATCGTATTTGTAGACAAAATTACAATAGAGTATCACATTTTTTTTATCATATCTGAATGTTCCTATATGCAAAAACTACTGCAAGCTAGAATAAGAAGAGAAATAATAATCTTGTTTGGGACTTGAAATAGATTAATTCTCTACACATCTAGAGTAAAGCTTGATAAAAAAAAAACTCGCCATACTTTGAATTTTTAAAATAAATATCTTAAAAATTAGAATATCAATTTAATAAATTTTACTCAATTACACGTTTAATAATATTCATTTAAAAATATACAAATACAAATTACTATTTTAAATAAAACTATTCTAGATACAAAATGTACAAAGAATAACATTAATTACCATGGCCCTCGTGTACATTCCTCTTATTACTTTTGTTTGTAACTTATTCTTAATCACATAGTGTCAATTTATTAAAGCTATAGTCTACAGGTCTTGCTTTTTATAGCTTTGGTGGAAGGATAGAGTATCTAAATTCCCTTACCTTTTAAGAATCATCCTCAATTACTTTACCACCCACCTTGACATCCAATCTAGAAATCTTAGGTTATTATAAATTGATCAAGAGTATAGAATTTTTAGGGTGGTGTTTTATGTGCAGTAAAATTCCCATGAGGTCCATCACTATGTATGCGATTCATTGCAACCTTGTATATATTCTATAAGTTGTTGTGATTTTTCGCTTGTGGCTACAACATAGTTTTCGTTGTCACCTAGTTATCATGATTCAAAACTTTGGTATCATCTCAGATCTTTATAGCATTAGATATATTTTGTGAGCTAATGCAATGTTTTGTTTGTTACAATGATTCAAAAATCAATTATTATACCACAAGATTGACTTTCTCATTATCTGTTTTTTTTATCAACCGTTTAAAAAAACCACAGGAACATTTGATTTTACACTCTGATCTCCCAGCATGGGTAGGGGTTTAAAAAATTGGAGAGTAAATTGAGCGGTTATTGTTAGAAATTTTTGTATAAGATGGAAAATTTTGATGGATTGTAGACAATATGGATGCCATAACAGATATATATGCTGAATTTTTTAGTGTCCTTGGCCACCATTTCAGCTGAGAACATCAATACATCAATATGCAAATGATAACTTGTGACATCACTAGCCATTTTCTTTGATTGTGGATCAAGTCATAAACTAATAAATTGTGAAATTTGTAGCCATTTTCTTTGATTGTGGGTTTCAAAAACTCGAGAGTAAATTGAGCGGCTATTGTTAGAAATTGTCAATGCATCTAATAGGATCCATTTGAGCTAAGAATGTCAATGCATCATTGTGCATCTAATAGGATCCATTTCAACTGAGAATATCAATACATAACTATGTGAATGACAACTTGTGACATCCATAGCAAGGTATTTTTGGTGTAGTTCCTAAATATTTAATATTTATCGCTTCCTATTGAGTCACCTATGTATTAGTTTTTCATGATCTTTGAAAATATTCAAAATATCAGTGATCTCCCTGGTGTCTACCATGTTCTTGTTTTTTCAGTCGCTGATATGAATTTGGTTTCTTTTGTTTTTTTTGAAGATAGTAAAAAAGGTATGGAGAGGTGGCTTTCATCACTTCAAGAGAAGTAAAAATAAGGCTATTGAGAAAATAACTCCAACACCGAGAGATATTCAGTAGCATTTATGGAATTGGCGAACATGTCTTGTTCTCTAGTGTTAGCTACTCAACATAGATTTCTTGATCTTGTGTAGAAGAAATGAATTTGTATTTAGCTTATATTACATTAACAATGAAATTGCCACAATTCATGGCAGGCTTTCCATCACATTTGTAGAGAAAATTATAACACAATGTCACACTTTTCTTATGAGACCTAAATGCTCTTAAATGCACTACGAATTTCATAACTTAAGAGTAGTAAAAGCAAGTTTATTGTGAAAAAAACTCCAACACGTTTGCAGAGAAAATTATAACACAATATCACACTTTTCTTATCAAAGCTAAATGATCCTATATGAAACAACTATGGATTTCATCACTTAAGAGGAATAAAAACAAGTTTATTGAGAAAAAAAATCCAAGACATTTGTAGAGAAAATTATAACACATTATCACACTTTTCTAGAGTAAATTGAGCGGTTATTGTTTGAAATTGTCAATGCATCTAATAAGATCCATTTGAACTGAGAATGTCAATGTATCACTGTGCATCTAATAGGATCCATTTCAACTGAGAATATCAATACATCACTATGTGAATGACAAATTATGACATCCCTAGCCATTTCCTTTGAATGTGGACCAAGTTATAAACTAATAACTTTTGAAATCCCTAGCCATTTTCTTTGATGGTGGATCAGGTTATAAACTAGAACATACTCTCTCTTAAGAAGACTCTGGCATATATATTAGATGGATGGAAAGGTTATGGTAAAACTTGTACAAAAACCACTTAGGGTTGTCTCAAATTACTCTATTTTTAATCATATAGTGTCAATTTTGTAAAACTATAGGACTTAAAAAGGAGAAAGATGCTATGCATAGAACACAGTGGCCTCACGATGAAGTTGCGGTCTCTATGAAAGAAGAAGGGTATTTCCAATTGGATAGAAAAATGTCATGGAAGATGAAAGCAATTTCATTCATCTGTTTTATGCTCTTTTATTATGGGGACGCTATGTATACATATAGTAATGATGATATCAATGCTTTCTATTAAGCATGACCCCTCTTGGATATTGTTGGCACTTCAAAATAACAATACCCACACACACATACACATATATATACTTCTAGGTTGAAAGGTACAAAAGAGTATTATTAAATTCAAAAACTTAAAAAATACTTGATCATATTATGCAAACTAAATTTATATTTCAGATACGAGCACAAATATATACTTCATAGCTAGGAGTATTGTTGATTTTTACGACTAGGCATATTGTTGATAGTTTTTTTAGAGAAAAATTTGTGCACCTTTAGATAACATTACATATCACATGTGCCTTCCTCTACACTCTTCTTCCTCTACAGGGTCTCCTTTGCAACATTTGGTGCAAATACTATTGTAACATAATAACATATAACAAAAAAACCATGTATTTTTGGAATAATAAAATAGGTGTTAGAACAAGAAAAACTATGTATATTTGTATATATGAAAATTTAGATGCATTCTATTGAATTAAATTTTAAAATAATAATGGTTATAAACATTTAAAAATAATTTTATTAAATAATTAGTTTAGATCTATACTATTTATGAGATGGATCAATTCTCTTTTCACTATAAAAGAGATTTTCCTATCAAGGCATCTGAACTCTCTTGGCTCTTGATATTGATCTAGGCCATCTTAATTCCCACCTTTAAATAAAATACATTCCCCATGAATACCATGGGCCATTACCCATGGGCTTTTTTTATAGTTTATTTTAATTTTATGATAGAAATTTTATTTAAATCTAACAAATTTTTTATAACATTGTTTTAATTTAAAAGTCACCAAAACCTAAATACTTATCTTAATTTCCCCCTTTTAAATAAACTACATTTAACATGAATACCATGGGTCAATACCATGGGCTGTTTTTAAATTTTATTATTATTTTATTTTATTATTTTTATTTTTTATTGTATTTTGACCAATAGTTATTTTCCTTTTTTATAGTGGTTTTTATCCATTTATTTTAAATTAATTGGTTTGTGTGGAGTTTAATTTTATGTTATAAATTTTATTTAAATGTAACAAATTTTTTTTTTTTTTGTAAGCTTGGTAGTTCCTTTCATTTTTCACTTTTTTCTCGTTTTTTTTTTTTTTTTTAATTCCATTTTTATCAACATGTCCACATACATCATCCCGATCAGGAAAGGGAATTGAACCTATGATGAGTGCTATAACAGCCCGCCTCATCACCCTTTAACCAAGACCCCACGGATTAAATCTAACAAATTTTTAATAACATCATTTAAACTTAAAACTTGTGGATCTAATGGCCTAAAATGTTTCAATCATCTAACATTTGATCCAATGGCTCAAAAATGGACACATTAATAGCTAGGGGAGTTGTGATCAAATAAGAACGCCTTAAGACATAATTAATTATGCTTTTGAGAAAAACATTGATACAATAAAAATTGATTGAGCATATTATATTCTAAGGCTTGAAATCAACTTGACCGTAAAGACTAAAATACCAACATTCATATGGATATATCTCCGTTATCAAGACACCTTCGTACCCACCCATGGTGCTATCTAGTTTTCTACGTAAACAATCTAGATAAAAAATATATTGTAGTCAATTCTACACTTCATGTCGTTGTTAATGGTAACTCATTTCACAACAGGTATCAAATGTTATTTTATCAAGAATCAACTTATCACATAGTAAAGTATTTTAATGAGAGTTTTACCCGAATATGTATTTCAAAAACAAGTATATAATGACGTAGGTGGTCAAGTGTTGCTTCAATTTTTTTTTGTTTTTCTTAAAAAAAAAATACATATATTTTATTATTTTTATTTACATTATTAACATTTTGATTGAGTTTTAAGGACGTTTCTTCAATATTTTGCTTCCCAAATATATTTTACTTTTAGCTCCTATGATTCACCAAAAGATTATTATAATTACAATAATTGATATGAAGGAATATTATCCTCTTATATTGACTTATATGGACATGAATAGACTTAATATATATCTTACGCCAACCATAAGATTTCAAACGAACATTTTACTTCACTATCATCTCTCTATACGTCTTCGCATATGCGGAGATTTAGATGCACACTTCTAAATTCCAATCAAGTAGCAGACCAACTACCTTTTAGAATAGATGATGCATTTCACCTTCGTATACCAACGATTTCAAAATCGATATTCCATGCGGGCCAATTCACTAGCACAATTGGCGATCCATCAATGTAGTACCCTTACGAGGGGAAACCTATAACCGCACCCTTTAAAAATTGACCGTTCATTCACAAGATGGAGGTTCAGATGCAACCAACACAGCACATCTTCTAGTAAATTAAGTTTCTACAAGCATGACACTAGGAAGGAGACAGTACTTTTGTGGAAGAGGCACGTTGCTCCAAGATGCAAGGTTTGTATCTCAAGTCCGGAATTTCCCTTATCTAGCACATGCAACCAATAAAAGAAGTCAGGGTATTGGAATCCAATTCAAAAATATTACACTCAGTGCACAATCGAAATGACCATATCAATAAATACCAAATAAGGTGTGATCTGTCGTGTGAGGATTGCACTGTTTGGTGATTAAAATCACTAGTCATTGCAACTTCATGAAATCACCACCGAGCTTCGATCTCGCCCACAAACCAGAGTGGGAAAATTATCTACTTTGTAAGAATTCAACCAAATAAATCAAGCTACAAACATGTTTGCACTAGAGATACAATAACCCACTTTTTTTTGGTTAAGGAACGCAAATCCGTTCAACATGCATAACTCACCAGAAGAAGGAAAACCTTATTATATTTCCTGCTATAAAGGAAAACCACAAATTTTGTAAGAACCTTGTTTGCTCCTAGACGAACAGGAATAACAGGAATTTATAGTTGTAACCACAAGAGCGTATGAAATTAAAGATATTTCGTGTATAGTACGCATGTGAAGTTGTAGCCCCGTCGACATATGAAAACAAAGAGTATTCACAATAGAGTACCATGTCCATCATTTGTTCCTCATGGATTCAGTTATTGTAGCAAACAAATTAATCTCCATCCCATTCCATCTTGGTAAATATTCGTATATTCCAATTAAAAGGACAGTATATATTAACAAATCAGAGTTAGACGTTCAACAGTAAAATTAGAGGACATGTAAAAATTAATAATACCAACTTGGAGACCATTAACTCGAGCGTGATTTATAAATTAATTTAGAAAATAAGTGATAGCTTGTTATATTAATGTGCAAGATAATTGCTTCACTAACTCATATTTATACATAAAGTTTTGTTTAGAATATTGAACTAACTAATTTAATGTAGTCAACTTTAACAACGAAAAATCTTTTTCAGCTTTCTAAATAACACTACCTATCAAGAGAAAATTATACTATTCCGCTTAATTTTGACGATAAGAATAATAGTTTTAGCCATTTCCTTGACATCTAGTAATCCCTCTATGGGATTTCGAAACTCATAACATGATTGCATGTTTGTCTAAGTCCTATCTAGACTTAAAACAATTGAGATCAATTCAAAAAACATGTTTTCCATGCTAGATAAACATGTCGTAGCTCTATTCTCTACGAGGTTTTTCTTCTTTATTCTTCAAAAGTTGTATTCTACATGTTTTTTTTGGCTTTGGATTTACCATGGTATTCTTTATCAATATTTCTTGATTTTTTTATTTTATTCATGTTTTTAATTCTTTTGTATCTTTTTCTACTTCAACTATTACTAACTAAACTTTTATGTTTGATTTTGTAACAACATTTTCATTTTTTTTTCCATTATCACAAAAATTCAACAACTTGATAATTTCCTTGTTTGTCATCTAGTCCATTAAGGTTATGGTGCTTTATGTAATTAATTACTATATTCAAAGAAATCATGTAACTGAATCCAATGTATTTATCAGTACAATATTCTTAATACAACTTGAATTCATTTTCCAATTGTGATTCAAACAATGGTATGAGATAATAGGTCCGTTTCCTTTTCTGAATAGATTAAGACACTAGTTTTGTGGCCTCCCTCGTCCTTTTTCACCCTTCGATTTGAAAACTCTCACACATCCCCATTAATTTTTCATCTTAATTATTATGAATGTTTTATCATAATGGGTTTGCAATTGTGCCAACAACATGATAACCATATTGGTGTAATGGCCCTCGGTTGTTTCCATAGGATAGGTTTTTTGTGGCTATACTCAAGGCTAGCGTATTCAGGAAAATAAGTTTGAAGTGTGCAAGGAAAATCAAAAGCCGCAACTTTGATATTGGAAATGTAGTATTCGGGCATGCAAGAAACATTGTCGAATAGGATATTGGATTCATGAGGCTCGCCGAATACCTCTTCTATAACCAGATTCCCGGCATCATAATTACCACCCAGGGCCAATCTGTTGTTTCCATCATATTGTTCTAAAAGAGCATGAATACCTAATTAAAGCTCTTGGTTCTTCCCCTGCTAGAGAACAATCCCTATGATTTAATATTCTATTGGTTTACATATGTGGTTCCAAGAATATATGGAAGTGACTGATCAATGCAAGAGATATGTTTATGTCACATATCAGGTTTGCAAATTAGATTTTTCTTTCTCATAAATTTTATAATTTGTGACTCACCTCCACAATTCAGGTGGTTCTTCGGTGATTGTAAAATTCGGAAGATTTCTAGGAATAACACACAATACAATAGAAGAAATGTGATAAACTCTATGCGAAGGTGTTTCTTGAGAACTGTCCTTGCTTATCCATCAACATAATGTCCACGATGACAATTGTATTCATTTTCTTTCTCTCTAATTCTTAGGATTTATGAAACTATTACACCATGCAAGGGTACTCTACCTAAGGAATATTTTACTGAAATGTGTTAACCCTCACTGAGGGAAGCCAGAGATAACCCCAAGCGAGTGTTAATTTACATAGGGATAGAGGCACCTAATTTACAGGATTTCATGTCTCATAGAGGGATATCAATGTATGCTCTAAATGATCCTATTTTTAGGGCTTGAATTGCGGTACTTAGTGGGGAAAAGCAGTTTCTTGGAGGAGAAGACTTCTACTTTCAACTTATGATATACCGATATTGATTCTTTTCCTTTGTCTACCACTGAAGCTTTTTTCCTTCACATATTTCATTGGAGTTCTTCTTAAGGCAATTTAATTGAAGAAATTTAATGAAATTTTATACCAGTTGCATTTATAAGTTGTCAGTTTGAATGGGGAATGTTGTATATTCAATGTCTTTGGAGTTGATATTTCCTACCTATGTCTACAATTTTAAATGTCAAAGGAAGGTAATAAATCCTTCTTTTGATGGCCTAACAATTTTTGGTGTTGATATTACAATTTGTGCTTGTGTTCACGAGGTTGCATTGATTGTGATGCAATACCGTAACTTTGATGTTTTGACTGAATTGTATTCATTGATTCTGGCATCAAGATTTGTTTTCCCTACATTATCCATGAGCAGTTCATATTGATTATATGTGACGTTGAATTGATATTTTCATTGACGTTTCATTTGCCTTAGTATCCAACTAGTGCTGACAAAGGAGATCAATTTTTTTTTTGAGGTACACAATATAGCTGGACAAATTGAAAAGAAGCTTCAAAGGCCTATGAAGAAAATAATGAGCAATTTTTTATTTTTTTCAAAATTTGAACTTGAAAATAAACTAATATTAAATGTAAAAGTGCTTTGGAATAAGTGCGGAAAACACTAATAATGGAGTGTTAGTAAGGTTTTGAAGCATTTATTGTGATGTAAATTATTAGTTTTTTCAATTGGTGTTTAAGTCACATACTCAAATGATCCAACTCGTGCAGTGAAAATTTCATAGTTTTTTAACTTGGTAAAATTTTTATTCTCACCTTGAAGGGTTGATACCCTTTTCAAAGTTAATTGCAAGTGTTTTCTTTGTGTTGTAAGAAAATGACCAAATTTGACTGAGTATTAGAGTTACTAAATACTCTAATGATGTCTAGTATTCATAGCACAATAAAACTGAGTAGGGACATTTTCTATAGCATTCAAATATTTTTAGAAAGTATTCGAGAAAGGATTGAGTTTTTGGAGCTTGATTCCCACCTCCAATGAGATGAACTACGAAAGAAGAATTTTAATTTTGAACTAGTTCTTGTTTAGAGCAACTCCATGTTTGAGATTTTAGAGATTGATCAAAATAATGGAGCCATTTCAAAAGTGGATTTGAATGTAGATGTCAAGGTTCAACCTGCACTTCTGAAGACCTTCTTTATACCTTGGGAGGAAGTTGTGAACAACAAGAATACAATTATTCTCAGATATGATAATGAAGTGTCCTTTGATATTATTGAATATTCCAAGCCCATATAGTTTCATAGTATTGGATTACTTCATGATGATCCATATTCACTTGATCATGTTTCATAACAACCAAAATTTTTCAAATGCCAACATTGTAATCGGGTTGTCTATATTAAATATCAATGTTTTGGTCTTCATCCTTTTGAGCATTGTGGTAAGCACAATCATCATAGGCATCTGTTCCAAAAACAATACTCTTGCAAGAACCAAGATTCACCTTCGATGGAATGCTTCTTGGTAATGATCTGCAAAAACCAAAAATATATATCGGTCAAACAAAAACATTTTTTCTTGGGTATTGAATAGTCTTGCAGTGAATATTTCTTCATCCTCTCGCCTTGTATTCTAAAGGAGGGGAATTTATTGCTATTTACGAACTTCGAATTTTATTCATTCGAAGATTTACTAAGCAAGCTTGAGCCACATCCTGAACCTACTTCATGTGTGTACAACCAGAGATAGCCATAACTATATTTAAATTTGTATCCAAAGACAGATTCATGCTCCATGAGCATGGTTTTTTGGTTGGTGTCCTACTTTAAACCACCACCTACATAATACTTTGGTTTCTGCTACAGTTTATGGTCATCTTCAGACCATTATTAGGAATCACTTTAGCTATTAGAAGAATTCAACTTCTAGCCATATTTGGAACTATTGCACAAATTAATTTAATCTGTAGTTTCATATTTGGAGGTAAAACTTAAACAACCGCTAGTTGAGACCTTGAGTTCTCCTACCTTTTCATTTTTGGTTTTTTATTAAACCACCATTTTAGTGAGTACATTTAGCCATTGTTTGTCATGCATTCTTTCATTTTAGCTCTCTTCTTCGACTTTGATATACCCCCCTTCGGATAAAGTGGGGGAATGTTTTACACATATTGTGTTAGGGTTATGGTGAAATATATAATCAGTTACTAAAGTCCACGAAGCCCTAGAAACTAGATCCAAATATTTATCATTGCATTTATATGTACAATATTATTAATATGGTTTGAATTCATTTTTCAATTGTGATTACAACATTTATTTATTTTGTTCCTTCTCCTATTACATATTTTACATATCCACTGTCATCTTCATCATACTTGGAATTTTCCAGTCATTCCTCAAGAAATGTTAACTATACCTCACAATCAAACTAAACATCCATTGTAACTAATTTCCCCTGACATTTTACTGATGTTGTAAAAATAATTTCATTTTATTCTTGAGGTTCTATTTCTTCACCATGATCCTTCTCTGAATCTTGTATAACATCAACCCTTTCTTTACAAATTCCATCCAAAAATTTCCCTTCAAAAACTATAGTGCCAATGGCTGGTTCTTCCATATCTTCTTTAAAATATTTTTTTGATACAATAGACACCTTATAAATAACTAGAACATTATGTGATACAACTAGATGTTTATATGCGTCACTCCCTCGTTCACTCTATTCAATTTCTAGTTTATTCCAAGATTTTCGAAACCTAGTTGTTTTTTCAATCTAGAGATGAATTCTCTCATGGTAGCCTTATAGAATGTTTGATGATTTTGTTCAATCATCCATATTATTGTATATAGGCTAATAATTTTTATATGTCATGGCCTTAGAGAATTCTTTATCTATTCATAACCTATCTCTCATTTTAATATATCAAATAGCATGTTTTTTTTACTAATTAAAATAGGAGGCATGAAAAAATATATTCAGAACTCCATAAATTCCTTCTCAACTATACTTTTTTATGTAAAATAATTAAAAAATTTCTTAACCTTTTTTCCCCTTTTAAGCCTGTAACCATTTTGGAGGCACCATGGTCGATTCTTTTCTTACTCTTTCTTTTTCTATCATTTAAATATTGAATACATGTGCCCCTAATATTTTTAGAGCTAGAAAAATTTTGAGTAAGTAATTTTGTGAGAAATTCATACCTAGAGTGATTCACTTAAAAGAAATTATGATAATCTTGCATCAAAACTTTTATGAACTATTAAAACTTCTTTATGGCACATGAAGTTCTCTATGGTTGTAACAACTCCTTGATATGGCAATTCACTCAATGATTACAAAGTAGAAAGCTGAGTAGATTCCACTTAATATTAATCTCATAGGACATGATGACCCTTGGGTCTCATGTAATGAACAAAATGGTGTGGATTTAACTCCCCAAGATTTTCCTATAATATCAACAAATAGGGTGTGTCAAGACCCTATATTAATAGTGTAGTCCCTTATTATGTTAGTGTAGCCCCCCTTATTGTTATTGTTGTACCCCTGTAACCTCCATATTGTTATTATTTTTCCCTTACATTATTATTGTTAGGTTGGCTAGGATTACATTGTGGCCCCACTAAGATTATATTGTGGCCCCATGGACTCCTATATATAGAAGGAGGCTTTGGTCATTTGTATCATCCAAGAATTGTTCATTCATGTAATGTATTGGAGGTTTCCCCCTCAAAGTGGCTAATTTCTAAGGTGTTCATATCTTTTTTCTTCTCTTTTTGGAGCTGGTTTCACAACATTTGGTATCATAGCTTTGAGATTCTAGGGTTTTGCTACTCCAAATAGGTCATCGTGGAATTTTCGCTATAACAGTTTTTCTACGAAGGTTTAGAATATGAAATTCTTAGAGTACAAAGCCAAAATCCTGAGGAACATCATCGCAAAATTTCAGAGCTTGGTTCACAATATTTTCATAGATATGATCTGTGCAAGTTAGGTCATTTTGCAGGCTCCTGAATTTAACCTAAATAGGTCATCATGGTATTTTCGTAATAACGTTTTTTTCTACAAAGGTCCAGAAGCTAAAAATTTTAGAGTGCGAAGCCACAATCCTGAGGAACGTTGTCACAAAATTTCAAATGTTGGTTCACAATATTTTCGGAGATATGATCTGTGGAAGTTAGGGCTTTTTGAAGCTTCTGAATTTCATCGCAAAGAGGTGATCGTGGGAAAATCTTCATAGCTCTTTCTTTGAGCATCGGATTGGAATGCTATAAAAAATGGCTGTAAGTACACGGACTATAGTGTTTGGTTTATCAATTTCAGAGCCAAAGGAAGAAACACTGACATGTGGCAAGTCGTACAAGTTTGCTCAACTGAACTAGTCCAAAATTGGATCATTGTGGGAGATAGGACATAACTTTCCCTTGAAGAATCCAAATCAGATATGACCTATGGAATTTTAAAGAAGCTTTAGAGGGCTACTACAGGGATGAATTTCAGATATTGAGGATTTGTAATTATAGAGATAATTCAATTTCAATATCAAGCTCCTCAAAAGCAAGTAAAAGGTGTGTGTTTTTTTTTCCGAATTGCATAAGTCTTGTTTGAAGAATCAATTTGAATTGATTCCAAGGGCATATTGTAGAATAGATATCAGTATTGGAGTCTAAAATGGCCCCTAAAAAGAATTCAACACCCATTAAGCCTTTATAAATCTCTACTATGACTCATGAAGATAAAGAATGGCAACATGAGATATCAAAATTACAAGAGCAAGTGCAACAAATTTCGCTCTTGTAAAGAGCAACAAAAAATGACATGGAAGTTTTGAATAATGGCATGGAATCTAAGATAGATGGCATGGAAGCTAGCATGGAATCTAAGATGGGTGACATGGAAGCTAAGATCGATGAGAAAATGGAAAACATGAAGAATGATCTAAAGGCAGAAATGAAGGCTAAGTTGGATGGTTTGAAGGATCAAATAATAGCTAATATGGATGATAATTAGTGGAAGTTCACATGGAGCATCAACAACAAGTTCCCTAACTCTCAAAGGATAACCTAAATTTGGTGCAGAATCTAATGAAACAACATGAAGATCAACATCACATCGAAAGAATTTCTGAAGCAGTCACAAAAACAAGAACTCGACAAGTACGATCTATTTCAGAGTATCAGAACAAGTGGAAGAATTTTCCTGTAGAAGATTCCACATGGGAGGATGATAATTTTATACAGAATCATCAGTAAATTATCAAGCGTTGAGGACAACACTTGTTTGAAGGAGAGGGGCATGTTAAGTCCCTATATTAATAATGTAGTCCCTTATTATGTTAGTGTAGCCCCCTTTATTGTTATTTTTGTACCCCTGTAACCTCCATATTGTTATTATTGTGCCCTTACAGTATTATTTTTAGGTTGGCTGGGATTACATTGTGGCCCCACTAGGATTATATTGTGGTCCCATGGACTCCTATATATAGAAGGAGGTTTTGGTCATTTGTACCATCCAAGAATTGTTCATTCATGTAATGTCTTGGAGGTTGCCCCCTCGAAGTGGCTTATTTCTAAGGTGTTGATATCTCTTTTCTTCTCTTTTTGGAGCTAGTTTCACAATAGTGTGTTATAGGTTAGCTTCTATGTAGCAATAGTCATCACTAGGCTATGATGGAAATCACTTTCTCTTCAGCTATGGATTGGATCACTTAGCACCTATACTTGAATTCTCTAAATGACTATGGTGCTTCCATGATTTTATCCACTCAAAAAACTAGTGGCAATGTTCTCTAACCTTTCTTTTTTGAAAAACAATAACTTTTATTTGCAGCTTCTCTCTTGAAATTTTCGCCTATGATTTTTTTAACCCATTGGTCAATTGATGACACCCCTTGAATAAATGGACTTCCAGAAACCCTTCATCTATCATTTTCTCTTGATCTAGTATCTATCTTCAATTTTTTGCTACTAAATGACATAATCATATGCTTTGAAACCCTTGATGCAAAATTTCGTAGAATATTCTTCCAATCTCCGAACACTCTCAAGAGTTTTTTAATCTAACTCTTTACTACCCTAGATGTTAGTCATAATGACTTATTTTCAAAGCTAAGTCTTTACTACTCTAGATGTGAGTGAGAAAGACTTATTTTCAATTAGTTTCCTCTAGTTTCTCTCTAACACTTAAACTCTATACATTTTCCTATAATTGTCTTAGCTCTTAATTTTTCTTTCACATCTTAAAACAAACTTAATCCTTTTATGATACCTTAATAAATAAACTGATTTGATAATTAACTAAACTTGTAAGATGATTACTTCATTGATTTCTTTTAAGACAATGTAAAAATAACTTTATCTAAATATAAAAAAAAAAATTATATAAATCTAATTATATTAAAACAATCAAATTTTAAAAAAAAAAAAAAATAAATCTAATTAACATACCAAGACTTACACTATCTAAAAACCACTCTCATGAACATACAATAATTAAACTAGCCCATATATATTACTATTTCCATCTTCATGAGAATAAGCTTAAATATATACTTAATAACTCTCATGAACATCCAATAATTAAATTGGCTATATATATTACTATTTCCATCTTCAAGAGAATAAGCTTAAATATATACTTTACGTTAGCTAAAAAATAATTAATAATTATTACTATTTTTTTTTTAATTTTACTTAAAAATAACATATTTATATTGCCAAAATCTTCATCTATTTTATCATGTTCGGGAGAATTGGTCAAATAAAATGGAGAAATTTTCTTTTCGAAAATGTTAAACTATTTTATATAACAAACATGAGGTAACAATATGACCCCGTTTTGATAACTTGGTAAGCTATCTATTTTGTATAATAAAAAAGTAAGTAGCAAGATGACCTACTATAATAATTTATACAAACTATTTTATATATTAAAACAGTACGTAAGAATAGTAAGAGCATAAAATAACCATAAGAGAGTACGATAAAGTGAATGAAGTAAGGATAAGATTTGTTTTTAATAAGTTAGCAATAACATTAAAAAGGAGCAAAAACAGAGTGCGAGAAGGTGAAATAACAGTCTCGCCTAATTTCAGTAACTTGAAACAACATAAAACCACAACAACAATGTTGGACAAATTGAATAATATTTTAAATTGTAGATTTTTTTTTAATAGCATGAACGTAATTAGCTAAATTGAATAATATTTTAAATTGTAGATTTTTTTTTAATAGCATGAACGTAATTAGATAAGTTGTAAGACTTTGCATAAAATATAGTTGGAAAAATTAGTCGCAGACAGCATAGTTACTAAGTTCGCTCGAATGGGGCAAAAAAAAATACGAAATTTGCCGGTTCGATATGAACTCATTAAAATTCGATTAGGTTTTTACATCAATGTTTAATTAATAAAATATTATTTAAGAATTAAATATTATTTAAAATTTTAATAATTTATGTATCAGTGGATTATTTATTCAATAACACATGATACTAATCACAATATTTATAGACAAAAAGTTAGAACATATAAAAGAAAATGAAAAATTATAGAGGAATAAGAAAATTTACCATTTTCTAATTTTATTTTTTCTTTCAAAACTTAAAAAGCTTAGTTAATGGGAAAGAGAAAATAAGAACATATAAAAAAAAATGGAAAGTCTTAATGGAATAAGAAAGTTTACTATTTTCTAATTTTATTTTTTTTTCAAAAACTTAAAAAATTTAGAAATTGAGAAATGGAAAGTAACAAAATAGAAAATCATAATGGAATAAGAAATTTTACCATTTTCTAATTTCATTTCTTATTTTAAAGGCCTAAAAATCTTAGAAAATAAAAAAGAAAAGAATTTGTCTTTAAATATGTAATACATTGCTAATTTTAAAAGGAGACTATTTGTTGAAATTTTGTGTGTTTTTTAAATATGGTTATATTTAATATGAAGGAATTTAGATACATAAGTTTTTAAATTAAATGAATATTTTACATACAAGTTTATAAAGATATAGATTTTGAAAAGAAATAATAAATGTTAATTCAAAATAAATTTAGAAAATTATAAGTGACAGGTATTGTTTTTAGAAAGACAACCATTTTCAGAATGATTTTTTTTATTCAAATCTATGGAACCCAGTTCGAATTTGAACTTGGTAATTATGAAATCAAAATTAAAATTTAAACTTGATAAACAATACCATAATACCATAACTGAAAGTGTCATTTTTTGAGATTTTTCTTTATATATAAATATTGGATTTGGAAATTCATTTTATCATATTCCTTTTTCTTTTTCTTTATAAAAACTGGAAGCTGAAAAACAGTATCTATTTCTATCTTTCCTGTAGCCAGAGAGAATGGCAACGATGACATACAGGGATCTCAAAATGCTTCTTGGATTAACAATGTTGATCTTCTTGACATGGACAACAAGTGGTAAGGTTAAGCTGAATACATTTTTTCATTTTTTTATCCAAAAATTCCTTTGAATCTGATTTTGTGTGGTACTTCCAAATCCTTTTGTAGTTAACGCTGTTCTGTACCTTGACTGTGACACCACTCCCTGCGTAAATGACTCTAACTGCACGACTCCTGGGACTACTTGTCAAAAAGTTAGCAAAGGTTACCAAGCTTGTTGCAGTGTACATTGGATTCCCCCAGCGGCACGCAAATTATCCAAGCCTCCTGCTGAGAGTTAGGAACATTTAATTACAATATTGGCCTTCTGTTTGATATTATAGGCGGTCATTTACTTAAGTATGTTACCTAAATAATGGATCATATGTGTCAACTTCCCATATATATTGGGCTTCTGTTTGATATTATAGACTTGTCATTTACTTAAATATGTTACCTAAATAATGGATCATATGTGCCAACTTCCCATATATTTATGTTCATGCTTTGATATATTGAGGGTTGCAACTGCGTTTTCACATTATGTTTTCTTTCCATTAATTAGTTTAGGTTGGAATCAACCTAAAAAATTTAATAGCTGCATACAAATTTTAATGTCCTTCGACCTACTTATTGGATGAGAAAAATGGTTTAATTTAACCTTAAAGACCACTGTATTAACTTTATGGACTATGCAAAGGAGCTGTAAAAATATTTAATTGAGATATACCCCGTTTTCCAAAAGTTGAGGATGGGTGAATGTTTTTTTTTTGGATAGGCAACTTATGGTGAGATGGTTTTATATTTAAAATTTATTTTATTTTTTAAATACGCGTTTGATGCTGCCACATATATTATCCTAATAATTTATTTTAAAATTATATGGATCGACAAAGAATGAATGTGTCATGGGACTTGTCAACTGCTAGAATGATTCGTTTTTTAACATATTCTAGGACGGGTTACGTACTAATATTATATTAATTGTGGATTTCATGAATATTATATTAAATGTGAATTTCATGAATATTACTTTCCAGAATTTAAGGTTCATTTTTTAAAATTAAAGTGCGCTAAATTTATGATATTTGTTTAAATATTTATTTCTTTAATTAAACTCTGAAACTGGTAACGGCTGAATTTTTATTGGTTATGGATTTCAACGATATTTTTCTCCAGCAAAGCTAATTTTTTTTATAAGAATGTGCCTATTTTTATTTATTTATTGGTATACCAGATTTTAACATTTTGTCAATAAGGATCGCGCAGTTCCATTGCAATGATATTAAATGCACTATTTGTTGCATTGCATGGTTGTCCGGCTCATATTAAGTTTTTATTTGATATTAAAGATTGTAGTTTACTTGAATTGTTATATAAATAAATATAATAACAAAATATTTTTTAAATTTGTAAATTTTGATTTTATTGTTAAAATATTAAATTTTTTATTTTAAAAAAATATATTTAATTTATTTTTTTAAATATTTATTACACTTTCAATTTTATTTAAGTTTTAAATCAATCAAATTATGAAGCAATTTATTTTCCAAGCCTAAAAATATAATGTTAAAGAATTCTCACTAAAATTTTGTTTTTTAAGATTTAATCAAGCATATAGATGACATTAGAAGTGGATATTATGTAAATTTAATTTATTAGAATATATGATTTGATTTAATATCAAATAATCAAGGATTTTTTAAAATATATATATATATATATAAATTTTATGTGTAGGAAATATTAAATATTTGAATATAATGATAATTTTTTTTAATATTTTAGAATTTAAAAATAATTAGAAAAAAGTAAAATAATATTTTAGGATGCAAAAATTTATGGACGGTAATCACAAGTTAAAATTTTGTATGTACCGTAAAAATATTAAAAACAAAGTTGAAGGAAAGTTACCTCAAGTGATATGGTTCACCATTTTTGTCTCAAGTAGCCTTTCTAGAGACATGTTCACTCTTATGGCATTTATGAAATATTGGTTCTACCAAGTGCAATAACAACGATATTTTATATGAGGTTACCTATTGTGCCTTGTAGAATGTACTCATTATTGTTTAAAAAAAAGTTAAAAAAAAATATAAACTAGAAGAAAAACTTTTAGTATAAATATAAATAGGTTATTGGACCTTATGTTACTATAATTTTTTTTGGGTAGAAAACGGAAATATTTAAGACATAAAGTCAGATGGTTATTTAGTTAACTAGTATTTGTTCTACATAATAACTTGGAACATGGATATATACATGAAGAGGGAGACTATTTTGTTTCATCTCTCAATGTCTTTTCCTTTTCCAACTCCCTTTATTTTTATATGTACAATATTTATATGGATTTATCTAATCCAAAAGTTTAGTTGTCAACATTTTGCCCCCCTTAATCTTAAGGGATGTTACTGATTCCAGGAATCATTCTTAATATTTCAAACTTTTCCTTTCCAAGTGCTTTGGTGGTATGCAATCTGTTGATTTTTGGAACAATGTTGTAGGTGGACTGTTTTCGCCTCAACATGATGTTGAATCAAATGGTTTTTTGAATTGATGAGCTTGGTTTTGATAATTGAACTTCAGGTTCTTGGTCCTCTCAACCCTGTCAAAATCAAAAAATATGATGTCTCCTTTCAACCCTGGGGATTCCCTTTAGTTAGGGAAAATTGCGCTCAGAGCAGGGATGAAAACAGACTATGTCTATGAGTTCACATCAAAAAAGAAAAAATTGGGTGGTAAACACAAATCCAGTTTCACAGTATTTTAGTCGCATAGTGTCTAAAAAAATGGTCTCTCGGATCTGCTCATAGAGGAAAACAATCCAAAACAGAGTCATGAAAGTTTTGAATATGTTTAGAGCTAAGTAAAAATATACAAAGAGACTAAATATCATTAGTTTTATATGTTCAATTTGATCAAAGATAAACTGTAGGGAAAAAGAAAAAGGTGCAGCTGGAAACTATCGAGTGAAGGGAGGTTGATCAATCGATTGGACCAGTCATCCAACAACCTCAACAGATACCCAATGTTCCAAATCCTAATGACCTCCCTCCTTGGATTGGAGGTCTGCTTCATAGTTATGTTCCTTGCAAATGTGACAAGCAGTAATATGGCTAAAAAAATATTTTATATGTAGCACCTCATCTAGTAAATGAGGCAAAGTGTAATTTAGACATCTCTGTGAACCATTAAACCACGTTGTTCTGTTCATAGAGTTCCCAAATATTTGGACATCTCTCATCTCAAGAGACAAGAGCCAACTTAGCAATAGGTGAAGATATTTTAATTCTATGAAGTTATTTGTCCCCTGACCAAGGCCGACCGATGCTTTAAGGATTTTCCGAGATGGGTCATGAATGGAAAGGCCAGCTCAACATATATTTTTAGGGTCAGAAGCCCCATCGAAATATGCCCACGGAATATCACCCCTAATGTTCTCCAGTTTGATGACTCTGGCTTGTTGGATTTGTGAGGGAAGTGGAATATATTCATATATGGATACTATTTCTGCCGCTAAGAGGTTAACAGGAAAGGGATTATCATGTAAGATGACTATGTTTCTTGCTATCCAAGTTCCCCAAGCAACTAGCAGAGGGAGGTTCTGAACCCTACCATTCGGAGAGGCTTTCCACCATCTCTTCCATGCCTCCTGCACATTACTACCCTCCCATTTGAAAACCAAGATAAATTAAGGTCTCCAACCAATATGAGGTTTGAGTTATTGAAGTGGGATTTGGCAAAAAGGTTTCTCTAATACTACATTCTTTCCAAGCAGGGTCCATATACATTTAACATAATGATATGGTGACAGAGCTCGTTGGAGTAGAATTCCATAGCTAGGGCCTTCTCAAAACCCCATGTAGATATTTCCTTCAACCTCACAGATTTTATACCCAATTTCAAGCCCCCGTATGTTTTGTGGGTGTCCAGAGCCTAGAAATCCCATCCCAGGAAGATCCTTTTTAGGGTGCCAATCACTTCATCCCCCAACCGCAAGGTTAATTGAAGATTAAGAACATGAGGATCGTAGGATTTCATCAGGTCCCTCAATGCTAGTTTTTTGGGTTGACTAGCTAGCCCCCTGCAATTGTAGAGGAGAATGATCATCGATAACCTAGGGTAGGGGTTTGTGCTACTTTAAGCACCCAAGAAAGGGAATGATACTTCCCATCAGAAATATGAATTTTTGCCTTGACTTGAGCCTTAGAAAGGTTTTATTTTCTACCCCTCACCTTTCTAGGACCAGCTGAAATAAGGTTAGACTCCAAACCACCGATGGCCTCCCCTTTCCAAGGGTTATTCATCAAGGATCTTAAGTTATAGGGAGGTTTTTTAGGGATACCGGGTGGAGGAGGGGGCGAACCTATATCAACCACAAGATGGGATCCAAATGAGGGGACACGATTAAAGTAATGATAATATTAAGGGATTCTATGACATCGTGCATTTGCAAATATTCCAAAGGAGGAGGCCTGGAAGGACCAGGCTTTGTATAAGCAAAAAAAAAAGTACATAAAGAGGTGAAAAGGGAAGGAGAAGAGACTAGAGTCATACCCTCCTGAGAAGTTGCAGTGGTTCCAGCTTTAGGAACAAGCTCATATGTTTATGAATATTCTAGATCTTGGTTCATAGTTAAAGGGTTGGATTGTTCTGCCAGTGATACTGAAGGAGTAGTGCCAACTGTGTTGGCACCAGGACCTTCAACCCCTTCCATCATCTCCCCTTCTGATGCTCTGATTTCTTCTGCACCCGAGGATCTCAAGGGCCCTCGGTTTAATATTTTTTCCTTCCTTCTTCTTCGGTGCCCCAGCGGGCATTCCTTTGCTAGATAACCATACTTATGACAACCATGACATAGGAGTGGAAAATGTTTGTAGTTCAAGGTATGTGGACGCTCGTAATCCTTATACTTAAGCCACATTTCCTCAGCTAATCGTTCTTTAGGGTTTAGGTTGACCAAAATTATGGCCACACTCAGATCCTTGGTTTTTTAGAATGACATATCTGCTTCAAGGAATTGACCCAGAGTGTTCGCGATTTAATAGAAAGTTGAGTCCATCCAGAAGGGGATTGGTAGGCCTGGGAGATTTTCTTAGACTAGAAAATCTTCAATTTTTTCCCTCTAGGTGTCAAAGAGCGGTTTCCTTTTTCTAAGCAAGACAGGCCTCTTCTTGAAGTTCCAATTCCTTTCCAAAACCCATTCTAAGTGCTCTTTCTTCTCAAACTTAAGTATAAACCACCCCTAGGCTAGGGTTTGTATATCAATGGGGATTCCTGGGGATTTCGTCCATTCCGAGGGTGTCCACTTTGTGATATAGTTGGTAGAGAGTTTCCTACCTTTGACTCTGCCAACTAGGATGGTTTTCGTTGCTTCCATGACTTTGTCAATGAGAATTTCTACTTCAAACACGTAGCATGGGCACTCTTCTGTTCTCCTGATCAACCTAGTCTTTTTATTTTTGTTCCTGCAACCCTACTTCTTGCACCTTACTCGCCTTCCAATGTCCTTTTGATTGCGTCTATAACTTCAAGAGCAGGCAACTAGGGCCGCCTTTCCTTAGAATGGTTCATACCCTCCAGAGAAGAGCCTCATGATCATAGAGGCCCTTCTTGTTGTCCAATATGCCCTATATCCTCCTTCTGACTATCTCCTCTAAAGGTCCTTGAAAACCTTCCTTGTTCCTCCATTGAAGGAATAGAGTGAAATGCTCTTGCCTAACCCAGAACTGTCTGTCTTAGCCCACTAGGGTTTTGAACCAAAACCTTTGCAACCTCCGGCCCCTAGCTTGCCACTTCACTGCCCTGTGAGAGGAGAAAATTTTTGAGGAAGCTAATACCCTGCCACTGATGATTATTCCTTTCTGCATTTGGAGCTTCCTATGAAGCTCCCCTACCCCACTTTGGGACTCTCTGATTTTCTCCAAAGAAATATTTTAGCCCAACAGAGCCCTGAAAACCACATCAAGCAACTATATCTTTCAACCCGTCTAAGATATGAGGGATTGATGAAATACCTGGCAAAGAAGGTTGATGCTGGTTTGACCAGAGTTGTTCGCCTCCAAGGTTCTTAGGTACTGACATAGGATGGAGTGACCCTTGCTCTAACCCTTTCTTCCATGGGTATTTGAATGTGCTCTAAAGGTTTTCTTCTAGAAGAGCAGCCCTATTCGTTAGACCCCAGACACCTTCAGGTGATTTGTTCTTATGGGCAATATCTCTAATGGCCTGAAAATAACAGTCCAGGTTTCGCACCGACACTTTGTGTCCCTAAACAGTTAGCAAGTTTTTCGGCGTCGGTTCAATATCCACATCATCTCGTTCAAATCCCATATTTACCCTGTTCTTTGGCGCTTAAACAAGCCCTCCAACATCACAGAGACCTTGCCTGCACTATCCTCTTGTGCTCACACCACCATTTAGGGTTTGAAAAACCTGAAACAACCATCCTAACCTCGACTTATCCATATGAAAACCAATCAAATCCAAACTGTAGTGTAGCTGCCTACTAGGTGCACACGTGTCTGTAGGGATCTGACAATATAGTATGAATGTCATGTCATGCTCCTTTTCACGAGAGAACCTAGTGGCCAATTCCAGAGTCACCGTTTCTTTTCCTTGCCTCCATGGTTAGGGTTTTGACCCAAAAATTACTTCAATGGGTTCCTTCTTCAGAGCCTCTGCCTTAGTTGTGGAATATGCTAGAATTGATTTTTTTTGTGACCTCTGGGAGACATTTCTTAATCCCAGAATCATAACATAGCTTGAAATAGATACCAAATTTTCTTTATCTACATCAAAGTCTGAATCAAAGGATCTAATCAATCTCAAGTCACCCACCTGTGTATACTTGAGTAAAAAGTCTTGGGTTCCCTTTAAGGAATTTAGAACTATTTGTTTCAGTAGCCCAATGACCCTCACAAGGGTTTTTGATAAGCATAGAGAGGATTCCAACAATAACTAAAATGTCTAGTCCTGTATTACTTAGGTATTTGAGACTTCCTACGAGCTATCTATACTTTGTTGCATCCTCAAATTCTTTCCTTTAGTGGATATGATATTTAAGTTTTGTTCCATTGGAGTAGTCAAAGTATTGCACTCAACCATGCTAAAACATGTTCAATAGATCTCCAATGTACCTCTTTTGAGAGACGAATAAAAACTTCCGATGTTGGGTTACTTAAATACCAACATATTAGTGAACATAGCTAAGATATGTCATTTAAAATCCTTTCCTTAGATCTTTCTCTATGGATGCAATGCAGATCTAATTGTTCCCTTTCATCAAAATATAATCTACATATACTGGAGGATATATAACTATTTTTCCAATTTTTCTGGAGAACAAAGTTTCATCGTTAATTCATAATGTTTGAAATTTAGTATCAAAAGATGTTGAATTAACTTCTCATGCCACGCTCATGGTGCTTTCTTGAGAGCATACAAGGATTTTACAAGCTTTCATACTTTATGCTCTTGAACCCTCACCACAAATTCTTCTGGTTGGGAGACAAAAACATTGTATTTATGACCTCCATTCAAGAAAGAAGATTTTACATCCATTTCATGGACTTTACAACCATTTTGAGCTGCCAAGGAAAAAAGTGTCTGAATGGTAGCCCATTTTTCTTTGGGGGAAAAATATTCCTCATAAGTGACCCTTCATTCTCTGAAAAACCTTTTTCCACAAACTTGGATTTGTTCTTGTGAATTCAACAATATGATTTATAATTTTTCTTCAAGACCCACTTGTATCATATTATTTTGGTTCCCAATGGTCAATCAACTAGCTTCCAAGTGCCATTATTTATTGAAACATCATATTGTTTCTCCATCACTTCTTTCCATATATCACGAGAACTCAATTCTTTGAAGGAATTTGGTTCAAAATATGTAGACAAAATCAGTTCACAATCATAAGAAATATTCATATCAACAAGTTAATCACAATCATATACATCACCTCCATTATCTCTAGTTGAGCTTCTTATTCTTGTATTTCCAACCTCATCAGGATGAACACTTTAAACTGTCTATGTCAGCCATTTTGGAGGATCTTTCTGATATTTCCTTGACTTCTTAATTGACTAAGTTGGGGATGAAATAATATTTAGTCTCCCAATTTTTCAATCACATCACTCAAATTGTCATCAGTGCTTGGAACTTCATGTGGGGGATATAGTGCTTAAGAAGAAGATTCCACTGATAGATCCAATATTGGAATGGTAGATTCCTAATATTGATCCAATATAGCAATCCCCCCTTCAACATGTGAAATATCATTATCAAACTATTGAAAATAATTTTCATGTCTGAATCTCTCCAAGTGATCAAGTTGTCGCTCAACAATGTTCTCATTCTTAGAAAATTCAAGAGAGATAACGTCTTTGATATTATTCAGTTTTTATTCACTTAATCATAGAGATGATATTATTTGGATGTAATTGATTACCCAAAGAGGATACATTCTCAAATCTTTCTACCGAGTTTGTTTCTTTGTTCCTTACGTATCAAGGTATAACAAGTGGAACCATAAACCCTGAGATGCCACACTGAATGAATGTGACCATAAGAAATTTCATAGTGAAATGACAACAATGGTGATGTTTCACAGCTCATCTCCCTGAGGAGAACTCGACGGTTGAAAAGGCCCCTTCGGCCTGCTCAAGGGTGATATTTAATAAATAAACTACAGCGAAAAAGAATCGAGAGAGAATTGAATCAAAGATAGATTTTATTTCAAGAAAGAGAGGAGTTACATGGAAATTTTTGGCTCCAATACCATGTCAGACTGGGAGTAACTCCATGAATAATTTCTTGTTTTTCACTAATATGGAACATGGATATATACATGGAGAGGGATACTATCTGGTTTCATATACCAATGTCTCTTTGTCTTCCAATTCCATTTATTTTCTATGAAATATATGGTTTAATATTTGGGATTTACTTAATCCCAAATATTAGGTGTCAAAAAATGAAATATCCCATGTCCAGATTAGTTTTAATTCACTCCATGTTTCATTTCTAACATGTGTTGCATAGTAATTACAAGTGTAGTTGTAGTTGATCAAGCCAAAGAGGGAGTCAAGAAGTTCTTTCTCATTATGATTGTGTAATACACAACTCTGGGAGGTCAATGGTTATGCATTTGAGTAACTTTGTTAGATAGACAGGCCACACTCCTAACTGTAACTATATAACATGCACTAAGGGTTGACTAAGGAGGTATATTAGGTAGTTTCTCAGGATAGGAGGACAATTCTTGGGCAGTGTCACTCTCCAATATGCAATCCTTGGAGGTATTTACTGTAAATTGTGTAGTTCCAAGAGGAAGGGCACACTCATTGAGGGCTTAGAATGAAAAATGTGAAAATATTATCTTTGGAAATGACTAAGTGGGAACAAAGAGTAGAGACATCAGACCAAATCATGAATTGAACATGATCACACATTTGAATATGATCATCCACTTGAAAATGAAGCATTTAGCACCAAAAACCAATGTTTCCTAATCGAAATGACAAAAGTACAACACTTACCTCCAAGTGTGATACTTAAGATACATGTTGTGACACAAGTGACGATACTAATGAAACAATACTCAATAATTGGGGAATGATTCTAACACATGTCTCTATTATAGATAAAACAAATTGGTGTAGAATAATGGACCATATATACTCTTTAAGAATTTACAATTGACTCCCTATCATTAGGTGAGACACATCCCTTGCCAAAAGGCAACAATAAGAAAAAGTGAAAATGACACTTGGAAAAGTTGAAGAAAGTGAAAGTGACACATGCTATAGAAAAAATAACACAAAAGTGCCACTTGTATAAATGAAAATGAGGAAAAAAAATAGTCGCAACAGTTGAAGTGACAATAATTAAAACCATAGTGGACAAAAGCGATAGTTGAGAAAACTCATTAGAAAAAAAGTACAAATGCAACGAAAGTGAAAGGGATATTATTAATGGAGAGTGCACACCAATTGTTGATATTTATTGTGGAACCTATTTGATTAATGGACTGCAAAGTCATTATCAACAGTGATTTCACAAGTCTTACCTTTAGGGGTTAAGCAATGCCTATGTAAGATTACATCAAAAGCAACACACTTGTGAATGCTTCGTGGGCTAAGAATGTGTGAGAAAGTTAGCTTGACATCTAGAATTTGTGAATAATAATTTAATTTTTGGAAAAACGCCAATATACCATGAAAAAAATATGAAATTAAAAATCGCAATATCCACCGTAGGGTCCAAAATTCAAGTGTAAGAAAAAATTTGGAGGGTATTTATCGCAGTGAAAACACTTGGCAATGCACTCATAGAACCGTGGCTTCTATATTTTGGTCTTATATTTAAGTGAAAGTTCTCAATATTTCAAGAAGTATTGATCCACAAATAATATTACCATGGATTTTGTTCTTATCTCAGATAAAAATAATTTCTCATCCATTCCTCCTTCAGCATCCAACACATTAACATAAGAATAGTCACATCCCAATTGTTTCAATTACTTGGTGTTGCTCCACTGCCAGTGAGCATATTCATTACGTCAACAGAGTCACATCAAGGAAGCACAAGCATTGCTTCATTGGAAGTAGGCATGTTTAGCACCCCAATGAAGTAGCTTACTTCACCTCTCTACGAAGGAATCCATTGTCTTTATATTCACCCTTTATTTTTATTTGAAAGGTATTCTTAAATAATTTATTGAACATTTGTAACATAGTTGGAAGAGGGATCCTGACATATTTACTTTGCAAGAGAGGTTGTTCCTTGTTTAAGGTATTTGAAAGATAACTAAAGTTGATATACTCATTTTAAATTTTCTCCTTTCCCTTCTCTTATCATTTAAGTCAACATGTTGAAACACCATTCAATATAGGTTGATTCAATAAATAATATCCCGATAAAGATAAAAGATTCATATTTCTACCAACTGATTTATATCTAGAAAAAATAATATTTTTCGTTCAAACATCATTGACTTTAAATATGTATAACCAAGAAAAAGAAGAGGATAAAAAATTATCAAAGAGCTCTTCATCATGAGAGTTTCGTTTTCATATTTTTACACATTGTATTCTAAGTGAAACCAACATATATTTCATGCAAAGTCTTATTAAATAAGATACGAAAGAAAATACATGACAAAACTTCAAAGAAAGACTAAAAGAAAAAAACATATGGAGAATTGAACTAAAAATAACATGTATGGCAAAAATAAGAAAATAAACAAATGTGGAGACTAGATGGAGAGAAAGTACATGAGGAGTATGCAAGGGAACTAGAATTCAACTAGACTTAATCATAACCTAACTAGCTTGAAGTCTAGGGTTAATTGAATGAAATTTCCAATGTTGACACCATTACTGATCTTGAGCTACGTACACAAATATAAGAGATATTAAAACAAATGTAAAATAATTTTCCAAAGAAAATATAAGAAATTGAATAGATTGCAAAAAAATATTGAATGTCTTTACTAAAGGCAGAAAAATGTTATAACAACTAACTTTAGCCAAGTTTCACCCTTACCTTTTTTATTAGAAGAAAAACCAAACAAACCTCAAATGATTCTCTTGAATGTACCTTCACCATTGATTTAATTCTTAGAAAACTATATGAAAGATAGAAACTTATTATTAGCAAAAAGGCTGACTAATTAAGATACTTCCAACAAGTCATATATTCAATCATGACATCTAAAAAATCCTTTTGAAAAATATGAAACTCTAGAAAATGTGAACTTTCCATGAGCATTCTCAAAATATAAGTACCATCAACAATATCAAATTATTTACAACAACTATAATTATATTTAAGAATGGGAAAATGATTCATTGAGTGATACCTTTTAGGACTAGTGTTGTGACCAGATTTATGAATTAGTATATGAAATTTTAGATTCTCCATTGCCTACCTTTTTGTTTGATTATAAACCATACCAGATACAAAATATTTTGAAATTAGAAGTGATTTAAATCCTTATAAATCCCATAAACCAATTGAAATAATATGTTAAAAGGACGTTAGAAGGATAGGTCAAGTCAAATCTAGAATCTAGCTCAGCATGTGGGTTTTGATGCACTAAATGATTCCATAATTCAATGTTTCTCAAAAGGATATATTGGGAAAAAAAATAATTTATTAGACTAATAACATTAAAAATGAATATTAGGAGCTAATTGTTGAAAACACTGAAAATATATGAATGCTTTGCCTAATGTTTATATTTATCTTGATAATCAGAATGGTAGGCTTCATAGCTCCTTGAATCCTTTAAATATATAAATTCCAAACCCGAATATGATATAATATATTTTCATGGGGGTGAATAAACTAAAGTAGGATGTTTTATCTGATAAGAAACCAAATCTTGAAAATTAAAAAAATTATACATGATATACCAAAAATATTTCAAGAAAGAGTCTACATCTAGTGAAATAAAAATCCAAATATGACATGGTTCTGGGATCTCATCAGGATTGCGAGAACCTGACATAACCATCGATGAAAGTTGAAGTGCCTTGACTTCCTGTCAAGTCCCATAACTTTCAAGGATTATAGAAATGTATTTTTAAGGTTGGATTAGGTCATGCATTATGTATAGATAATTGTTACCATTAATTTTAACAAGATAACTATTATGCAAGAAAGAGTCATTAACATCACTACTTATATCATATTTTATAACCTCAATAATTAGACTAATCAAGTGATATTATCCTTCTAATTGAAAATATATGGATGCATAGATTGAATCAATCTCATGAGTAACCTCAACTGTGTACATTTCCTCATGCAAGACTAGAAATTTTAAGGAATGGATTGGACGCATTATGATTTTTTCCCTTTTTTTCATCGATAACCTGACTACATTATGTCAATGAAAAATATAACTCCTTATATGATGAACTTGAAAATCATGGATTATATTCTTCACAAGTTACTACATTACAAACAATAGAGCACAAGGGATACTGAGGTGAAGAGGAAGTTTCCATAGGAACATATTGTTGGCCCTCCTTTTTTATCTCCTTTTGTTTATGAAATACACCTTATTTTTCCATATTATGCATCTATTCACCATCATATCCACCTTATATTGACCCAAAGTTTCACATACATCTATTTAATTTATGTTTTTAAATTATTAGATATTTTTGTGAAATTGAAATTTAAGTGCATTTTTGGACAACAACAGAAATTCTCGTAATGGCATTATGGTTTGCATATGTGCAGGACACTTGGGCTCGAGATGGATACATTTCTAGAAGGCTTGAGAAATAAGAATAAGAGTACACCTGTTGGTAAAGTCAAAGGGAGCTTTAATAGGCTCGGTCAAAGGCAGTCAAACAGGACCTGTCTTTATGGAGGATCCCTAGAAACTAGGTCAAAACTCTTATTTTGTGGGATTTTCTGGATTTTGATGGATATGATGGATGAATTCGACTTGATATGATAGGCTAAAGATAGTTATGACTACTTGACATATTTTATATTATTTTCTTAGATACTTTATCTATTTAAGCCTCAAACTTTTAAGGCTTTGACATGTAGAACTTGTATGACTTATTACTATTATTTCTGAGACTTCGATACATAATTGAGGATATGTTATATCATATTTGATGTTGTTATATGATGTTTGATTGATTGAAGTCTTAAGCATCTGAATTCAACTTCAGTGGGCGAGGAAAGGGTGGAGGCCCCCCAGACCAAGCTAAGTGCACGTCTTAGTTTATTTCATAGCTGCAATTTCTGAATTAGCTTGCTTATGTTTAATTTTTTTTATGTTGATTATTTATGAGTATTGAAGAATCTAATGATCATTCTTAACTTGCATATGAAATGACAAACAAATGTTTAAGTTAAACTTTCTTTCTATCTAATCAAGATTTTCAGTTAGAATTCATTTTTACGTGGTTTTACATGATTGTTGATGGATCTTAATCTTGTTTCTATTCTGCATATGAAGAGTCGACCCAGTATTTAAAGTTAAATGCTTCCTCTATCTGATCAAGAGAATAAAAACTAATATTCATCTTTCCTACTTTTTCTGAATTCCTGTTTTTAACAATGGCATTACTGATAAATGAATATATGATGAAGGACAATCAGGACCTCTTCAGTGAAGAACCTCTTCAATCATTACTTCATGTACCTTAATCTATTTTTTAGTTAAGTATTTTTTGATTTCTAATTCACATGGTAATCTTGTTAAGAGAAGGACAAACAAATCTCTTAAGTTAGGAGATTCTTTCTCTTCGAATTACACATCTAAATTTAGAAATTTTTTAAGTTGGATTTATATTTGTAATATGCATTTCCCTAATCATCAATAAACCATCTTCTGAATTGATCATAACCAAACCCATATACTTTCGGGATGCTTCTAAGTTCCACTAACCTGGATTGATAATAAATACTTGTGTTAGTTTACAATAGTAAATTGACCCAACATTTTGGCGTTGTTTCCAGGGAAGCATATTTTAGAAACAATCAAATAAGAAGACAAAAAGATAAAAAAAAATATAAAATCATCAAAAACAACAAAAACATAGTTTTTCTTTCAAGAAATGCTTTCTTATGCCTAGAAATAGAGATCAAAAGGGTATATTTGTGAAACAAAAGCCCCCAATAGCTCATTCATCCATGGGACTAACAACACCAGTTGCTAGAAATCCTACTGTAGAAAATTTAGAGGAAAAAAAATATGAGGTCAGAGATTAACTTTAATTGAAAGAAAAATATTTTTAGCCTTAGAGGTAAAGAAAAATCAATCACCTAAATAACCTCCTTCTATTTGGAAACAAAAATAAACAAGAAAAAAAACTGTTGAACAACTAGAGAAAATTGTCCTTGAAGAAATCAAAGTAGTTGAAGAACTAGAAAATCAACCTCATATCGAAGCACTACAAATCTCTAAACAATAAATGGCTGAATAAGGAGAAGGATCAACTAGACTAAAAATTATTCCTAAACAAAGGCTAGAATATGAAATACAACAAAGGGAATGGCGAAGACAATGAGGAGAAGAAAGATGAATTGAGGTGGAAAGAAAGGTAGAGGAAGACAAAAGAAGTAAAGCACTTAGAAGAATAGAGGAAGAAGCAAGAAGAGAAATCAAAATTGAAGAACACAAGAAAATGAGCAAGAAGTGAACAATGATCAAGAAACTACTTTTGGCTTTCCTATTTTAGATTCAAGAGCAATAGTAGGAGAAGAAATAAAATTGACAAAAATTTCACCTTCTATATTGCCTAATTTCTATGGAATGTCAGTAGAAGATCCTGATGCATTCATGTTTGAGTTTGAAATCTTGTGTAGAACCTATGGATATATTGATGACACACACAAGCTTCGACTTTTTCCTGCTACTCCGAAATCAGCAGCCTTCAAATGGTTCATGGGATTACGAGAACATACAATTTCTTCTTGGGAAGATATGAAGAATTTTTTTCTTAAAATCTATCAGGCTTACTGCAAGTCTAGAGACTCAAAGGAAGACATTTTCAGAATGTCACAACAAGAAGACGAAATTTTGGAAGAATATTTGGAAATATTCCTTTATAATTTACAGAAATCAAAACATCATTCTCTTAGTTCTGATACCATTTGCACTATTTTTCTAAAGGGTATTAGAGATGAGTATTTATACATTCCTACTGTAATGGGAAAAGGAGATATTTACAATTTACCATTTGAAGAAATTGCTTAATTATGTCAAAAATACTCTAGGGGAAGAACAAAGAGTGGGAAGAGATATATTTCATTAAAAGTTTCCAAATCTGCAGCAAGTGCAGTAACAAGAGCATATATAGGAAGCCTATTAGAAAATTTTAAAAAATATCTCTTAAGTACTTTGGGAACACAAGAATATGTCTTGAAAGCTAAGAAAAAGAAAGAAGTACGAGATGAAATCTTAGAAATATTACGTCCAAAGTGTAGAAAAAAACATCCACTGAGGGAATGGAATTTGCAAGGTATACAAGTGTATGGACTATGCATAGAAAATCATGCAACCGAAAAATGTCCTAAATTGGAAGAATTGAAAGGAGAATAAGTGCAAGGAGTAGATTTTCTCTACTATATGGCACGAAGGAGACCTTGGAAACGAAGGATGGCTCAACAATTCCCTCAACAAAATCCAAAAAATTTTCAATGTCCTCAAAATACATGGAATACACCAATGACATGGTAGGCTTGGCCACCACAACAATATCAAAACCAACCTGCACAAGGATGGAGGGGATATGGTTATGGAAACCAACCACCACAAGAAATGTATCCCCAACAGTATCAATATCAACAACCATACCCTCCACAACCATTTCCTCAATATCAACAATTCTAACAACAACAACCAATGCCATATCCATCTCAAAACCCACCATTGTTAACTCAACCACAAAAAATTCAGTTTCCTACTAACCAACCACCTCCTAGACCAACACAATTGCTAGCTCACCTAGTAGCTAATCCAAGTAACAAGGTGGATAGACCAGCATATCATGTGGAAGAGGCAACATATTATCCTACTTGTCAAATTCATCCCATATAATATGTCGACCTAAGGTCTGGGAAGGTGTTACAAAAACATTCTCCTCCGATAATTGAAGAAGAAATTGAACAAGGAGAGAAAACTCAACAATTTCAACTAGAAAAACAAATTCAGAAAGGTAAATCTATTATGACGCAAACTCGAACCCAACCCAGAGAGATTGATACCACATAATATTCTAATATCTCTGCCTGAATTTAATATTCTAGATGAATTGCAAAACACATATGTTAAAATTCCTTTGTTGCAGGAAATTAAAGACATTCTGATATATGCAAAAAAATAAAGGAATTATGCACTAAGAATTCTGCAGAAGAAAGAAGGATCCACCAAAAATCCAGGTATTTGGAATCTTAGCTAGTCTCATGTCCACAAACATAGCCATTGAAAAATATGTTGAACAAGGAATTCCTATGGTCACCATTTTGATTAACAAATTTTTAGTGCGAAATACTTTAATAGACTTGGGAGTAGCTATTAATGTTATGACAACAGAGACTATGAAACATTTAAATATGAAGAACATTAGACCTACTACTATAGTTTTAGAACTTGCAGATAGATCTAAAGTTTTCCCAGAAGGTATACTGGAAGATATGATTGTCTCACTAGATTCATGGGAGTATCCGGTAGTATTCTTGATTTTGTAGCCAAAGAAAAACTTGGGAGGGCATCCCTTAATTTTAGGTAGACCATGGTTAGCCACTGTAGATGCTTACATTGGATGTAGGTCAGGAAGCATGATTATTACACATGGAGATTAAAGAAATCATGTTACATTATATCCCCTTGCTCAATCTCCTTCTTTATTATCATGGCTTGATGGAGAAGAACCACAAAATCTTCAATATGTTCTTAGTCTTAATCAAGTTTATAATTTTAGAGAGGAGGAAGAAAATGAGGACTTGTTAGATCCATTCATCTCAGAACCAAATATTTCAGAGCAAATTAGAGTAACTCAATATGAATTTGCTATTTATCTATTAAATGAATGTTTTTAGGATAATTGCATAATACGGTCATTGTAAAATACATTTGCGAGAATTCTTACTACAAATTCAATTACCAATTCAAATAGTAAAATAATTGAAATCAGTTCTGAGAGAAATTTGAATATCGGTAATAAATTAGAATCATCACAAGAGGAAAAGCTAAGATCACTATTGCAAAAATATTTAAAATATTTTTCCTATGATTACAAATACATGCGAGGAATTCATCCAAAAACATGCATCCATCACATTTACACTGATAATGAAACAAAAATTGTAAGGCAACCACAAAGACGGATGCACCCCATGATGAAGGAAATAATGAAAGAAGAATTACGAAAGCTATTACAAGTTGGATTTATGTATCCTATTTCAGATAGTCAACGGGTTTCACCCTTAGTTGTAGTACCTAAGAAAAATGGTAAATGGATAATTTGTGTGTATTACAGAGAACTCAACAAAGCTACATTAAAGGACCACTTTCTTTTACCATTTATCAATCAAGTGTTAGATTCATTAGCTGGAAGGAATTTATTTCCATTTCTTGATGGATTTAGTGGATATAATCAGATAAATATAGCATTAGAAGATCAAGACAAGACAACATTCACTTGCCCATGGGGAACATATGCATACAGTGTATTACCCTTTGGTTTGTGTAATGCACCTACTACTTTTCAGAGAGCAGTTCTTGAGATCTTTTATGATTTGATTCATGAGTGTGTGGAAGTTTACATGGATGATTTCACTGTGTATGGTACAACATATGACGATTGTTTACAAAAACTTCAAAAAGTGTTAAAAACATGCATATATACAAATCTATCACTCAGTAATGAAAAATGTTTTATGATGTTAACTGAGGGTTAGTGTTGGGCACCATATTTCCTCTTTGGGGATTAAGCTAGACCCAGAAAAAATTTAGGTCATTGTGAATTTAACACCACCCACAACACAAAAAGAAGTTAGAAGTTTCTTGGGTTATGGACGCCACTATAGTGTAATATTCCTAAATTAGCATATAGCTAATTGGAATACAAATTTTCCTCTAAACACATAATTAGATGAATGAATGGGTAGGGAGGCCCATAAACCTTTTTAGTAGAAATAAAATCCCTCTTAATGGTAAAAGGGATCATATTCATAGCTAGATAAAACAGCTTCATATGTGAACAAGGCTAAGTGCATGTTGACAAATTCAAGTTTGACCAAGTCAAAAAAGCTAGTATGGAGGAAGTAGATCATTAATGGAGATGACCTAGTGAGAATACAGATCACTTTAGATAGTTAGAATAAAGCCACCTTGTGTGTGGAAGAAGACATTTCATGAAGATCCATTCAATATTGACCAAATCCAACAGCGTTGTTATGGAGGAGTGGCATTGATGACGGGAAAACACAGTTTTGGAGGGAGATTCATTGCATGAAGATGGAAACCATAATGAGTGGGACCCAAGGTGAGAAGGCTCACATTATTTATATGGAAGAGAATGGCATCAATATGGGGTTAGCTTATCATTATTATTTTCTAAGATATGGTCTGTTTAGACATATTTATTTCTCTGGCTATTTAGCTGAGTTAGAGTGTTGTTTAGCATAGGGTGTTCCTGATCAGGAATCACACCTCTTCCATTGAGTATCTCTTGGAGGAGTCTTGCACCATATTGTCCACTATATGTCTGAAGGCCAAGATTCATCCTCCTTTGACAACGTAGATCCTGTTGAGATTTTTTCTGTTTCAGTAAGTTGCACCAAGTGCAGGCTAGATCTTTAGATCTAAGCCATTTCAGTGCTCATTTTTGGTGGAGGAGGCTTCTACTCCATTGGGAGATTAGTATTGAAGACATTGAGCTTCATTTCCATACCTTGGCATTGGTTCAACTACATTATGTCCCTTATAGCACAGTATAGCTCCAGATCTGTTTCATTTCTGCAGGTGTATTTAAAGGGTGTTTGTGCACATTAGTTGGAGAGTGATTTTCTTGGTGTTGGGGATCTTCCCTTCACTTTGGAGATCTGAAGGAGGATATCATTTCATTTTTTATATCATATCAAAACCACTTTCCAAATCTGAATATTTCCATAGATCTACAGTCTTAGATCTCATATCTACATATTGTACTTGATATTTTGCTGAAAACCCCAAGGGAAATTGATAAAGGAGCTTGTATAGTGTATGGATTTGCTATAGATCTAAATTTTTGTCCACATTCTTGCTCTAGATCTAATATACAGCCTACTATTGTTGTAGAGGTAATAAAATAATGCTATCATGGTATTCCAGCTTTAAATACATGGGTGCATCCCCTCTTTTTGCTTGATTGTTTGGGCTATTTATGGCACGGGAGACTTGTTTAACTATGAAATACTGATTTGCTTCTGATTTCCTTTTAGATATGGGTGTTATAATATCATATATAAGGAATATTTGAGCTACAATTGACATTTATTGCATACATTTATGAAAACTGTGTTATTTATGCATGTATTGTTGATTTTTCCAAATTGGCAATATTACAATGGTATTGGAGCATAATCTTGGCTCAGCCTGTGGATCTTAGCCATTATGCTATCAGGATATTAAGAAGAAGGAGAAAGAAATTGGGATGATGGAGAGAATGCATTTTATCTCATCTCTTTTCAAATCTAAGAAGGACCTCACCAAGGAGGTCAAGCAAAAAAAAATGGAGAAAAGAAGTGAAACCACACTAGGGTTTTAAGATGAGGAAGGTCCATGTACTTCATATTAGCAAAAATAAGATCCGATATTGCATAGAGCTCCAAAGAAACATGCTATGCCATTTTATTTTTAATAGAAGAGGTATGAATATGGATGAAATTTAGATCATGAGATTCTAAGTGAGTATCTTGCAGAATATAGTCTCAACCTAGAGCTTTCAGGGAGAATCTAACTCTCCAACATTTTGATTCAGCTCAAGAAGAAAGGAGACCTTGCAGCAATAGAAGAAAAGAGGGCAATAGATTTCTATTATCTAACTTTGATGGGTCATCAAAATGCACAGTGAGGGCTTGGGGAAAGATGTTGGATGCATTCTTTCTGCTTCATCCTGTAGTAGAGAAAGAAATCGTTGAGATTGCAGCATTGCACCTTAAGGGTGAAGCAAAAAATTGGTGGTTCAGCCATTTGGGTCATGCAAGAGTGATTGCATTTGTAGATTTTACTCAAAGGTTGATCAAGAATTTTGAAAAAAAGAAACCAGAGGAGAAGAAGCCTTCACCACCACTTGCTGCAAAATCACTTACATCAGGAAAAATAATACTTGCACGTTTGAAAAGTAGTCTTGATCTCTTTACATCTAGAGTCCCATGCACTATTCTGGAGATGCATGAGGAGGAGGAGACTTGTACCAGTGCTCATGAAGCCATAGAGGACCAGCCAGCATCATCAATAGTTGGGGAAGACATCACACTGGAAGAGGGAACCCTTGTAGTAGTACAATATGTTCCCAATTTTTACCAAGGTATGCACCTATTTTTATTTCCTATTATTTCAGCATATCATATGGAGGATTGTGGGAATATGCAATTGCCTAACCAAGGGTCAAAACATATTTATGATTTGGAGCAGTAGACTTTCACTGCGTTGAGCAACCTTGATTTGTTCAGGAGGTGATGTACTTTCATCCTAGAGTACCATTACGAAGCTGCACACACCTCTTTGGGTTGGAGTGTGGATTTTTGGAGGCTGGGATCAGCATTCTCCTGAACCATGCCATGCAAAACTATGTGTTCATCATTGAGTATGATCTTCAAAGAGTACATGCACGATCATGGAGATGATCAACACCGTCATTGAGCAGCAGTGATGAGTTGGGGGCCCAACCATTATTGGAGCATACCAGTGACCTTCCAATATATATGATAGAGGATGGGAATATAGTTTTTGGGGGACATATTATGATGGATAACATCTCTCATGGTTGTGATGGATCTTTCTGGATAAATATTTCGCATCATGATGGGAGCTTTTTTCCTACCACCTATTTGGATCCTTATGGGGTCAACTTGGTCATTGAGGATATTGCATTTCAATATCCCATGAAATGCAAAGATATAAATCTAGTTTGCGAGGATGGTATTCTCCATTGGAGGAATGCCACTTTTGGACATGATGATAGACACTCACCATGGGTTGGATGGGTGATATTGATGAGGAAGAGGTTGGAAAGCCACATGCAGATTTATGATACTGGGTAGCAAGAGGCAAGACTGCATTGGTTACTCTTGAAAGAGTCTTGTCATCATATGACACATTCTATTTCAAAGGGTACGGTGGTGGATGGACTTTGGCATGGCACTTACATTATATGGTAGCAAGGAGTTTTGATGTATTAGGATGATGTGAAGTATTTCATATCAACTATTATGATATTTATCCATGATTTATATGATGGTGGTGTGGGGAGGCAACAAGATTTGTTGTTACTTTGGTTTTTATGGAGAGAGTATGGGCTGATTTTCTCCCATAGTTTACATGGTGGTGCAGGGGTAGGAGATGGCACTATCATGGTGAAAAGGGGCTACTCCTTAACTTTGGAGGATGTAGAGGTACTTCCACTTTGGAAGGTTTCTCCCACATATGGAAGCATTATGATTAATGAATTTGGCATGAGGGATGTCAAAGGAAAAGATAGCAGCAGGTGGGGAGATTCATATTTTAGATCTTCAGCGTTGTCTCTTATGAGGATTGATCCATATTGGAGGTCTCAACCTTTGGTAGAGTACTTCAAGGATCCTGGTGCTTGAATGATTCTTGATGATCTGGAGGGAGATGATAGATACATGGTAGATGATGGGGTCATCTATTCTTATGGTAGATTCTTCTTGACTAGAGCTTCTAAGCTCAAGGAGTAGCTGTTACATGCAGCACTTGTGGACTTTCTTTCCATGCACCTTGATGCATATCATTCCTTGATGGAGGAGTTCACTTGGGAGGGAATTCAGCAAGAGTAATATCAACATATGGAGGGATGCATAGCCTGGATGATGATGGATAGGTTGTCACAACCACTTCCCTACTCATTAAGACGGAGGGAGAGCTTTCAGTTGAGCCATTTCATCTCAATGACCAAGGTACATGGTAGAGGATGTACATTCATGCATTATGATTTTTACTCTTTAAATTTTTGTGAGAAACATATTGTACCAAGGAGGTTCATTCCTTCTTCTATATTGTATTATGATTTACTTGAGGCCATTTGTAGCATTGATGTTGGCCATTTTATTTGTGGTTTTTTGGGGATGCCACATGATTTTTGATGTGCACCATTGGCACCAAGATTTACTTGCATGATCCCATCTTGTAGGATGATTGTGGAAGAAAACAAGTGGCCAAAAACACACTTGTTACACTTTGTTTTGAGGCAAGCAAGGGATGCACTGTGTTGGTTCCGCATATGGAATTATGATCCACCTCCTGGTTGTCATATGGAAACTTGTTTCTATTTTTTTTTTCTTCCATGTATTGATGATGTTCTTATTCTTATGGGAAGCTATGTTGGGAGGATGGCACAAAGGTTGGAGGTGCGCATTGGGAGTATGGTTCTCCCCATTTCGTATGTTGCATGTTTTAGGAGAAGCAATGGGAAAACCATGATTGCCACACTACACCTCTTGTCTTCATGTGGGAGGAGCCATTTGGAGAACTTGAGTTCTTGGGAGAGGCACTTCATGGATGTTTTGATTGGTGGGGTGAATTGGGTCATTCTTGAAGACTGTAATATTTCAGCCCAAGATGAGTAGCAACCCCATACATATCATAAGTGGAGAGAGAAAAGGAATGGGATGGAAATTTTAGTCCCACAAATTCATCTATGCAGCCCACCTTTGCAGGAGCCTAAGGTGGAAGAAATGTTTCAGGAGTTACCATGATAGAGGGTGACTCACTTTTTTGGATGATAGCTTGGGGATGGAGGCTTCATATGGGAATGATGATTCCCAATATATTTCTAATTCCATGCCTCAAGAAGGCATGTAGACAGCATATAGTTGTTTCCATGGATATCCCACTTTTACATGATGAGAACCATTTGGAATTTTCACAAAAGGCATACTGTTACACATGGGAGAAACAACTTGAGGACATATTAATGAGAAAGCATATTGTTCTTTGGAGGAAATTATCACTCGTGGATGTTGTAGGAGGAAGAGGAGAGGCTCTTCAATTCTATCCTTGCATTTGCTTGAGGACAAGCAACATTTGGGAGGGGAGGACTGTAATATTCGTAAATTATCATACAACTAATTAGAACATAAATTTTGCTCCAAACACATATTTAGATGAATAAATGGGTAGGGATGCCCATAAACCTTTTTAGAAGCAATAAAATCCCTCTTAATGGAAAAAGGGATCATATTCATAGCTGGATAAAACACCTTCATATGTGAACAAGGCTAAGTGCATGTGGACAAAGTCAAGTTTGACCAAGTCAACAAAGCTAGTATGGAGGAAGTAGAACATTAATGGAGATGACCCACTGGGAATATGAACTAGTCTAGATAGTTATAATAAATGCACCTTGTGTGTGGAAGAAGAAATTGCTTGAAGATCTAGTCAAGATTGACCAAATACAACAATGTTGTTATGGAGGAGTGGCATTGATGATGGGATAGCGTAGTTTTGGAGGGAGATTCATTACATGGAAATGGAAACCCTGATGAGTGGGACCCAAGGTGGGAAGGCTGACATTGTTTATAATGAAGAGGATGGTGGCCATATGGGGTTAGCTTATGATTATGATTTTCTGATATATGGTCTGTTTAGACATATTTCTTTCTCTAGTTGTTTTGCTGAGATAAAGTGTTGTTTAGCACAAGGTGTTCCTGATCGGAAATCCCACCTCCTCCATTGAGTAGATATTGGAGGATTCTTGCACCATATTGTCCACTATTTGGCTGAAGGCCAAGCTTCATCTTCCTTTGACAGCGTAAATCTTGTTGAGGGTTTGTCTGTTGCAGTAAGCTGCAGCAAGTGTAGGCTATATCTTCTGATCTATGCCATTTCAATGCTCATTTTTAGTGGAGGAGGTTTCTACTCCATTGGGAGATCAATATTGAAGACATTGAGCTTCATTTCTAGAGCTTGGAATCGAGCCAACTACATTTTTTCCCCTACAATGTAGTATAGATCAAGATTTGTATTATTTTTGCAGGTGTATTTGTAGGGTGTTTCAGCACATGAGTTGGAGAGTGATTTTCTTGCTATTGGGGATCTGCCTTTCAATTTGGAGATCTGTTGGAGGAGATCATTTCATATTTTATATAAGATCAGGTCCACTTTCCAAATCTAAATATTTCCATAGATCTGCAGTCTTAGATCTTAGACCTACATCTTGTACTTGATATTTTGCTGAAAACCCCAAGGGGAATTGATAAAGGAGCTTGTATAGTGTATGGATCTGCTATAGATATAATGTTTTGACCACATACTTTCTCTAGATATGATATACAACCTAGTACTATTGCAGAGGTAATAAAATAACGTTGTCATGGTATTCCAGATTTAAATACATGGGTGCATGCCATCTTTTTGCTTGATTTTTTGTGCTATTTATGGCATGGGAGACCTGTTTAACTATGCAATAGTGATTTGTTTCTATTTTCCTTTTATATTTGGGTGTTATAATATCATGTCTAAGGAATATTTAAGCTACAATTGATAGTTATTGCATACATTTCTGAAAACTGCGTTACTTATGCATGTATTGCTAAGTTTTCCTAATTAGGAATATTACATCTAGAATATTTATTGAAAATTTCAGTAAAGTAGCTTTTCCATTATTGAAGTTACTTGTGAAAGATTTGGAATTCCAATGGATGAATAACTATCAAAATTCATATGACAAATTAAAAGAAAATTTGTCAATGGCATCAATTCTTCGAGGACCTAATTGGTCTTTTCCATTTCACATTTCAACTGATGCATTTGATACAACTATTAGAGCATCACTTGGACAAAAGGAGAATCAATTCAATTATGCCATACATTTCATTAGTAAAAACTTAACATCGACAGAGTTGAACTACACTGTTAAGGAGAAAGAGATGTTAGTTGTAGTACATGCAGTTAATAAATTTTGACATTATATAATTGGTTATCAAGTTTATATCCACACGGATCATTCTGACATAAAATATTTAATGAAAAAATAAATCATAAATGGAAGAATAAATAGATAGTTGTTATTAATGAAATAATTTAAAATTATAGTACAAGATCGACCAGGAAAAGATAATCAAGTTGCAGACTTTCTGTCAAGACTACATTCACCTGGTGATCCAAATCCAGTATGAGACAATTTTTCAGATGAACATCTATTTGCTATAAATGTCGAAACTCCAAGGTTTTCAAATATATCTAACTATTTATCGTCTGGCATCCTACCATCTCATTACACAAACAAGAAAAAACAAAGAAAAATTAGAGAAAGTGCTAGGTATAGCTAGTTCAATGGAGTTTTATTTTATACTGATGTTGATTTAATGATTAGAAAATGTGCAAGAGAAGATGAGATTATTGAAATTTTGAAAGCTTCTCATGATGAACCATGTGGTGGTCATTTTGTAGATAGGAGGACAACATAAAAAGAACCTAAACTTGGCTATTATTGGCCATCCATCTTCAAAGACTCCAGCACCTATGTGAAAATATGTGATAACTGCTAGAGAATTGGTAGACTAGTGGCATTAGATGAAATTCCATTAAAGCCACAATTATTAATTGAACCATTTGAACAATGGGCTTTAGATTTCCTGGGACCAATAAACCCTCCATCCAATAGAAATAAGTACATCAAGGTATGTATATATTATGTAACTAAGTGGGTTGAGGCCAAGGCAACAACACAGGCAATAGAAGATATTGTTGTGTCTTTTCCGTTTGAAGGGATATTTGTAATATATGGAGTTTCGAGATAGATGGTAACTGACCAAGGCACACAATTCACATCAAAATTTGTTCGAGATCTTACAGAGAGATAGAAGATCAAACATAGAGAATCGACTCCACATCATCCTCAAGCAAACAGACAAGTGGAATCAACAAACAAATTCCTAGAGAACATTATGAAAAAGACTATAAATATAAATAGAAAGGATTGGTCAGAGAAACTGAAATATGCACTATGGGCATACAGGATAACTTGGAAAAACAAAACTGGGTTCAGTCCATATCAGTTAGCGTATGGAAATAAGTCTTATTACCCATAGAATATCAAATACATACATACAAGCTAGCAGCACAATTGGGGATGGAATTGTCTGAGGCATAACAACATAGAATTATGGAATTAAACCAACTGGATGAGATACGACAGCAAGTAGTCGAACATACATCTCTTTTCCAAGAACAATGGATCAAATGGCATGACCGATTCAGAAATAATAAAGTGTTTAATAAAGAATATTGAGAACTCTTGTTCGACTCCAAGTTCAAATATTTCAAAAGAAAAATTCATGACTCATTGGATTGTGCCATATGAGATTGAAGAAATCTTTGACAATGGAGCTGTCAAGATAAAAGAAATTGATGAAGCATCTGTTTCATTTGTCATCAGTGGACATAGGCTTACAATTTACAATAAACCTATAAATAAAGAGTATTTTTTGAGAAAAAATTCAATGGATTTAGATCTATAATTAATGCGCTGGCATAGAAATATGCCTCCCATAATTCCAACAGAAGAAGAATTAAAAAAAATCAAAAATTAAAAAAATTAAAAAAATAAAAAATAAAAAATAATAATAAAGTGTTTGGTTGTGAAAATCCAGGAAACTGGCACAATACAAACATGAATTCATGTCGAAAAACCAAATTGTTTGGCCAATATGAATTCTCTTTATATTTTCATTTTAATTTACTTCAAATTTCTATATATATACCCTCAAAGACATTGCAGACTTGAGGACAAGTCAAATTATCAGCTTGGGGGAAGGTGTGTAATAAGAAAAACTATGATGATAGTTTTCAGCAGCTAAATTGAAGACATAATATTAAATAAAATTACAAAGGAACCTAGTACATCATTTGACATTTACAGAAGGGACCTAAATTGTTATTGAAAATTATTCAAAACGGGACTTGAATCATTACAACATAATATATTTTCGAATATTGAACATTATTGCACAATATGCTAGAAGGGATCTGAACATTATTGCGAATTACACTAGAAAGGACCTGAAAATTTAACATTTCAGGAAGGACCTGATCTATATCAAATGAAGTTTATATCAAAAGGGACTTGAAAATGTCAAATTTTAACCTCCAGAAGGGACCTAAACATTATTATTCTAAATCAAATCAGATGCAAGAAGAAATAAAGTCTCTATATAGTCTACAAGAGTTGCCGTAACAATAAACACAATGTCGACCATCATGAACGTCAAAAGGGAATATAATTATAGTGAGTAAAAATCACTCTCAAAGCTTCAATTTTTTCGAAAATATTATAGAATTGTAAAGACTAATTTAGTAATAGTTATGCATTTTTATTACCTACATTTCATCTACATTCCCTACATTTTATCTACATTTTATCACCTATACTTTCATCTACATTCCATTATCTATGATTTTTAGCCCTATTTTATCTTCATTCATATCCATACCATTATTCAATGAAAAATTACATAACCTATCCATATCATACCCTACCCTATTTTTCTAAACAAGAGAATCATAAACAAAAGGTCAATATTAAACCCTTGGAAGACCTACAATACAACAAACAAAGGTTAGTATCATGATAAATATTTAATTTTAAAAATGTCACTATTTCATTAGTCAATTTTTAAAAATTAAATAAAAGATAAAAAAACCAAAGCTCAAAAGTCATATGATATAGTGCAACTATTTCAAATTTCAAAACAATGCAAAAAGAGCGCAATCATAAAAGGTGACGAGCTAAGGTAATGGAGAAAAGTGTGAAATTATAATACAAACAAATGAATGCAACTAAACTAAAGTATGATGCGGTGATAAACCAAATGCATGACAATGACGATATATGCTATGCTATGATGAGACCGTAATTCATGCAACAGTGGAGGAATGGAGAGGAGATAGCATACGGTGATGAATTATGATGGTACATAAGAAAATGGAGATAATGCGGAGTATGGAAGCAAACAATATGATGGAGCATGGAGATCACGTGGAATATGGAAATAGACATGGTCATAAAAAAATGTGAAAGGAGTTGCATAATGAATAAAAAAAAGGATGGAATGTACACTAGAGCCAGCATGACAGTCAAAGAATAGACATGCATGAACTAGTCAAGTGGTGGTTGATGAACTGTTAGAATAATTTTAAACGCCATAACACAATATTGTGTAAAACGTATGAAACCATTTCCACCATTGCTAAGACCTGAAGCGACCATTGCTAAGAAATTTAATCTATGTTTTCACCATAATCGCCTTCCAAAAGGCTCAGTGAAAGAGAGAGAGCATGGAGTCAAAGAACACATCTATGCTTACAACTCTGTGAAAAAAAAAAATGCATAAATGGAGAGAAGACATTGAAGAATCTGAGAGGAGAATAGAATAAATAAATTTCAAAGAATAAGACAGAAAATATAGAAGATCATAGGAAGGGAGTGATATGGGAGTTAACTGGATTTTTCAAAGCCTACAAATCTGGAAAGCTTGTCAAGCAACTGTGCTATCAGGAGGTGAAATCCCATGAAGGAGAAGGTAAGAAGTAAATGTGAATTTGGTTGTTTAAAACAACGAATGGTTGCATGAATAGATCTCAGGATTATTAAAACGAAATGAGAGTTACAAGAGGAGTCATCTATTTAGATTTTTAAAGGTTTTCATTGCATCGTATTTTGTTTTCACGCCACTCATAAACACTTTGACACCATTCAAATGTACTATATCATCAATGAAGGAACGAAATCTTCTGTTGATTAAGTGCGTAAATGAATCAGGAGTTTAATGAGATTTTCATTGGTTTAAAAAAACAGATACCTTAGTTAAACAATAAGGAAGATTATGAGGATCACAACAGAAGATCACAAGATCATTGCATAAGACAGGTAAGCTTAAACACGTCCTCACATGCAGTCTTCTATTTCGAAATAAATGGAGAACATAGAATGAATAATTCTAATTTGAATTGTGAAGTGAGTGTGTTTTAAATTGAGTTGTGTAATAGATTTATTTTATTAGCATACTCAGTAGAATAATTCGAAATAGAATTTGTGGAGAAATATTGAGTTAGAAGACACAATTAAAAATGTTTTTACATAGTAGAGGATAAAGTACGGAGAATCTTTGGAGGAAAACAATGAATTTATTATGAGTTTTTTTATGAAATGGTTGCGTTATTCTCTTGTATACATAGTGAGTTTAAATTATAGAGATCGTGCTATGTTTTGAAAATAAGTTTTGTATGAAATTGAAGTGTGAAAAGCACTGTTGTATAAAAAATTTCAATTTTTTTTACACGGTCAAATTTATTTTACAAAGAAGAGACAGAGATTTTTCTTTAAAGAGGGAAGAGAATTAAATGGAGAATAGGACAATAGAAACATAGATTTTTATGTTTTCTTAAAACCTCTTACCAATTCTTATGTTTATTTGAAGCAATTAGCTCACATTTTTCAAAGGAAAAATAGAGGATTGTTTGGAAAGAGCAGTAAAACAAGAGGTAATCCTACTACTGTAATAACATCCAATACTTGAATTTTTGTTGACACATATGAAGTTAATGACAGTATATGGATACATAAAATGGTTTTCAGATAAAATGAATTCAAGATTAGAACCTAAAGCCTTTCAAATTGAAAACTGGAATAAGGAAATAGTTGAAAAACTCTATCAGTCAGGTTAAATAGGTTTTCTTCAAAAATTCAAAGTTCAAAATGAGGATGTCACAAGAGAATTTGTAAAAAATTACAAACATAGTGAAAACATGGTGGGTAGTCTACATATCCCTTTGACTCCAGAGTATACTTCTGAAGCTATAGAGTTTCCATCATCAGGATAACTATACCATAAGGGATTTCATATCAAAGAAGAGGGTTGGAAATTCTTCTTGGATAAAAATATAAAGGTTTCTTTTGATAGGTCAAAGGGGATTCCAAGGGATTGGTTCAATGAACCTTGGGCAGAACTCATTTTGATTATTCAGAAGTTCTTCAGCTATGAAAATAGACATAGTGTAGTGCACCTTTATCATGTCAGGTTACTACAACATATTAAAAGAAATATAAGGATCAATATGCCCTATTTATTTTATAAAAAATTGATAAAAATGATTGAGAGTTTCAAATATGAGAACAAGCCCAAAGAAGCCCAAATTCTTGACCAAGTTCTCACAAAAATCCTTGTGGACTACCAGTTGAAAGTTAAGGGAATGGTTTGGGAAAATTTTCTGATTGAAAATAATTTTGTAGAACAAGTCATTGAAAACAAACTTAAACCAATACAGGAAACAAGAAGTATTATTCATTCACCTATTTATCCCAAAACCAGGTTGAAGAAACATCAGGAGACAAATATGATTGAGAGGGAGACATCATTTTTAACCATTACTAGAAGACAGAAAAAGAAGAATTCAGTAGAACCATAATTTTATGCCATGGAAACTTCTCCTTTAACTAAACAAGCAAATGAAATCCTTGAGAGGTTGGAACAAGAAGTGTATGAAAATTCTGTATACAGAGATTCCTATTTTGAAAATAATGAGTTGGAAGCTACTTTAGCTTCTAAAAATTCCAAGGAAGAAGATCAAAACCTTTGCAGAGTTAGAGAATTAAATGATAGCCTAGAAATAAGAAAAATCATGGAGAGGCACCTGAAGGAAGAAAACGAAACTTATAAAATTACTAATGGGAAATTGGTTAAGAATAATGAGAAGATAAGTGGAGAAATGGGTAAGTTTAAAACTAAAAACAATATTCTCTACACACAGGCATTCAGGTGGCTTCAGGAGAAAAATTCCTGGAAGGCTAAGTATGAGAAACATAAGGTTAAGACCTCCATATACAAGGAAGAACATGAAAAAGACATGGATTCTCTCCTATAATCAGGATAACAGGAAGTTTCAGAATCAGGAGTGGGGTCAGCATCAAAGCTCAGAAGGTCAAAGAGGAAAAATCAAGCATGAGGACATGCTTGATCATCATTTTAGGGTAGATGTTGGCCCACGTTTATGATCTCTTTTTGTTTATGAAATACACCTTATTTTGCAAAGTTATCCATCTATTCACCATATGCACATAGAGGTGATTAAGTTATGTTTTTCAATTATTAGAAGTTTTTGTAAAATTTGAAATTTAAGTGCATTTTTGGATAGTAGCAGAAATTCCTGTAATGGCATTATGTCTTACATATGTGTGGGACACTTGGGCTTGAGCTAGATACATATATAGAAGTCTATAGAACTAAGAATAAGAGTACACTTTCTGGTACAGTAAAACCAAGCTTTAATAGGCTCGATCAAAGGCAGTCAAATAGGACCTGTCTTAATGGAGGATCCCTAGAAACTAGGTCAAAGCTCTTATTTTGTGGGGTTTTCTAGATTTTGATTGATCTAATGGATGAATTCGACTTGATGTGATAGGATAAATATAGCTATGCGTACTTGAGCTATTTGAGATGATTTTGTTAGATACTTTATCTATTTAAGCCTCAAACATTGAAAGCTTTTAGAACTTGTATGACTTATTATTATTATTTCTGATACTTGGAGACATAATTGAAGATCTTCTCTATCATTTTTGATGTTGTTATATGTTGGTTGATTTATTAAATTCTTAAGTAGCTGAATTCACCTTCAACGTGTGAGGCAAGGGTGGAAGACCCCCAGACTGATCTAAGTGCACTTCTTAGTTTATTTTGTAGCTGCAATTTCTAAATTAGTTTTCTTATGTTTAATTTGTTTATGCTGATTATTTCTGAGTATTGATGAATCTAATGATCATCCTTAACTTTGATATGAAATAAAAAACATTTTTTTATGTTAAACATTCTTTCTATATAATCAATATTTTTATTTAGAATTCATATTTACATACTTTTACATGCTTTTGCATGATTGTTGATGGATCTTAATCTTGTTTATATTATTCATATGAAGAGTCATCCCAGTATTTAAAGTTAAATACTTCTTCTATCTGATCAAGGGACTAAAAACTAATATTAATCTTTCCTTCTTTTTCTAAATTCGTGATTTTTACAGTAGCATTACTTATAAATGAATATATGACGAAGGACAATCAGGACCTATTTACTGAAGAGCCTCTTCAATTATTACTTCATGTATATTAATATATTGTTTAGTTAAGTGGTTTTTTATTTCTAATTCACATGGTAATCTTCTTAAGAGAAGGGCAAACAAATCTGTTAAGTTAGGAGACTTTTCTACTTCTAATTACACATCTAAATTTAGAAATTGTTTAAGCTAGATTTATATTTCTAATATGAATTTCACTAATCATCAATAAACCATCTTCTAAATTGATCACAACTAAAAATCATATATTTTGGAGATGCTTCTAAGTTCCACTAACACAGATTGATAATAAATACTTGCGTTAGTTTACAATAGTAAATTGACCCAACACATATTCTTTGACCAAACTAGATTCAAGATCTAGATCTTTAAAATTAAAATATTCTTGGGAAAATGAAATATCAATTGGTGAACTTGGGAACTAAACATCATATACATAAATGGATGTATTATCATCACAATGATGGTTTCCAAATCCTTTATTGATTTAGAAAATCAACTTCATTTGATTAGCCACCAAGGTTAGTATATTCTAAATCAAGCAAGAATGAAGAAACATTATATCAACATTGAGGACTTTGAAAGAGATTTATAGAAAGATAGAAAATATTTTCACCTTTCTTCTTCTCTTCCTATGAAATAACACTACCTTATACCTGATCACTACTTGGATGTGGAAGAGATCGGTCACGTAGATTAAGGGCCAATGAATTGTGAGAGAGAAATGATAGTGAATGATGGGTATCTAAATCATATTGAACACTAAAATTATGAGTGTTAACATCATCTCAAGGAATGGAGGGGTGAGTATTCACCGTAGGTTCTAGGAACCATTATAAAACTTCTTCGATCCATTAAATATCATGGATACTGGATGAAGGTTGAAGAGACAAATCAAAATTTTATTTTGAGATTTCCCAAACTCGACATCACCAGAAGGAGGAACCCACATTGGAAATAGAAAAGGAGGAGGACAACGAATGAAAGGAATAGTAGGTTCCTCCTTTGAAATTAGAGGTGTCTCATTGTTCACAAAATATGGGAGAGAGGAAACATTAGGGGGTTTAGATTCACAATGTAAACAAATTTGAATGAAACATTCAAACCCTCTTTTAAATAAATCCCAGTCTATATCTTCTCGAGGAAACTCATAACATAAGTGAAGGAATCGATTAGGAAAATACTCACTTGACTCATTAGGGTTCATTCTTAGTTTATTAATCCTTTTAAGGACATCTTATAAATCATACTTAGCGAAGGACAAACAAAGCTCCTTAATGAATTGTTCAAAAGAATGAATAGAAATTAGTGATAGGGTATAATAACATCGATTAACTCGAACTTAAAGTTTGAGGAATAAAATTTAACAAGAAGGATCTTCCCCATCAATTTAATAATATTCAAAAAAATAAAGGAAATCAAATATATGCTAGGGTATGTATATTTTACCCTCAACATGAAGCTTTAATTTATACAAGATATAAAGAGCTTCATTGGGGATTAAAATTTAACCATTCTATCTAATGAAAAAACACCCTAGGAGTATGATTTGGGGACGAGCCATTTAAGATAAGAAGATCAAAATCGACTCAATGGGGATAAATTTTGATCAATTAGTCTTCTAACGCCAAATGTTTATGGCATTGGAAATATGTGAAGCAAGGTTTTCCCCCCAATCGGAAGTCCCAATCATACCTCACAATTTATAGAGTAGGATCACCATCCGGAGTATCAACCTAGATGCCATAACTCTAAGGTTTTCATTTGTTGCAATAAATAACACAAGGGAGTATGCAAAAAACCTTTGGAATCAACAAGAAACTTGACACTACAAAATACCATTTGCAATGTGTAAGAGGAGGCTTTAACAAGAGTAGAGTAAGAGTGAGTCTCATTAAAATAAATTTCAGCCTAAAAGTGGCCTATTAAGGAAAAATAATAAAATAATAGTAAAAATGATAAAATAAGAGCGAGGAATTTTGGATGGTAAACAAGAAAACTAATTGTTTTATTTGTATTTTTGGCTTACCTCCTTATAGGTTTACTCAAATGTCAAGTATATAGACTCGTTGGTTGCGGAAATGAATTCCACATCCACTAAGTACCCAGTATGCATAATTTTGTAATGTATATTAAATTTAGTAATGTAAATCTTCGCAAAATTATTCATAATGGGAACTGATTGGATGTGGAGTTAAATTCTCCATCCAATGACTATCTACACTTTAAATTTGATCAAAATTGTACATATATAAGAAAAAACGCAATTAAAAATATGTTTTTCTTCTTTTCCCTCCAAAATATTTACATGTACCACTTTTTAAATTTAAAGTATTTTTATTGTTTTAAATATTATGACACGGAAAATACAAGAAACTTTCATGGGAACTTTTAGGCTAAAATTTCCTCTAATGCTAGAAGGAAGGTAATAGTACTATACTAAGAGAGGCACATGAGAGAAAGGAAATATTGATTAATTATCTAATGAAATAATTCACATAGAAACAATGCTCATTAAATCACTTACAACAGAAATTCAATAAGATAACTACTAAATCCAATGGAATAGTTTAATTTCTTTAGTACGAATGAACATAACATATACAAGAAACATATAAAGAATATTCCTACAATATTCATGATACATGGATGAAAATTTGTGGGCTTGATGATATTGTGATTATTAGGTAAAATATCCAAGTATAAAGCTACAGTGGTGAGACAATAGCTCCAATAGTGGAAAATTAAGACACTTATAGCTTATCAAAAGAATAATCATCTCTCTCATTCCAAAATAGAGAATCCAGGGCTAGCACACCAAAGTATATCATTCCAAACTATTTTTTCTTGAGTTACGATGGTTTATTTATAACAAGAGGCTTGACATTTTATATCCACGCGACTCTTGCTATTACTTCATTTCTATTGGACTTCCAAGTGAATCTTGAACTTCTATAAGACTCTTGGACTTTTCACAGTGACTCTTTTGTTTACATGTCACCTTTCATATTCCACATGTAACTCTTGGAAATCCACACATTTACAGTTTATCATTTTTTTGGAAATATAACATTATGCTCCACATCGAGTGGCGAGACTCATTGACACATATGTCAATGTTATGACACTTGTGCAAGCATTGAGTTGGAAAAATATTAATTGGAAATTCATGATGATGTATCAATCCCAAGCTTCTCTTCTTGTTTCTTCCATGATATATTCATGATCGATCTTGTATGTGTGTCATCCTATAAGATGTTGATTGATATGGAGCATTAATGTCATCTTAAGCTTTAATATTTTTTTGTGAGCTAGTGTCCCTTCATCTTGTTGCATGATGGTATCTTCATGGTCACTGATTAACATGTTCCTTTCCATATGACCTTCTCTGCACCTTCCTTGAATACCAAACTATCATATCAAGATTATGACCCTACAAATGGAATGCAGTCATGACAAGATGAAACCAATCAAGAAAACTCCTAGTCTATCTTATTCTTCATGGAATTCACTTGAATTATGTACAAAAAGGTATTGGATTGATAAAGAGGCTTATGGATTGTGTATTGCATGAATACATCAGGAAAGTGTGAATCTCTGGTGATCGTTGCTGTGAAATTCTCAGTATATTGGGAAAAGAAGGAGGATTACACAATTGCAAAATCAAAGGAGATAATAGTGAGGGATTTCTTACTAAAACTACATAATTCACATGATTTTTTGGAGATAGGTAGGCAAAAGGATACATAGATGGGAAATTCAGTGAGATGATGATGAATTGTTCCTCAAACTGATTGCAAAATTTACAGTTTTGGGAGGAAAATTACTAAATATTGTGAAGTTGATGATGTGAAAGAGGTAGACAAGAAGGGATTGGTGACTTTTATTTTCCACTGTGTCATATTGAGATGCCATTGAAAATTAAATTGAGCAAATTACTAAGAGAAAGAAGCCACACTGTTGACTGAAACTTCACAGTGCACAAGAAAGGTTGACTGAGGCAGGAGATTGCAAAATTTCTATGGGAAGGAGGCCATTTATTGAGAACTACGATTGTGCAATGTATAGTCCTTAGAGGCAGTGAGTGTGCATTGTATATTTAGAAGAGAAAGGGTAGGCCAACTAAGGCTTGATACTACACAATGTGTGGTGAATACTGGTATTGTACTAAGAGTGTTGCAAATCCCATAAGATACTCTACTTTACTTAACAACTCGGGTTTGTCCAAAATTGGGGGTGACACTTCTAGATACACACTAGATACATTCCACCATGCCAACCTCTTCTTAGTCCTACGAAGGGGTGCTAATTCTAGGGATACTTCTAGGGGATGAAGTCTTTCACACTTTTGAATGAAACCTAATATCGTAAATAAATCAAGACCATTACTCTATCAGTAAGAGAGAAACTATTCTAAAGAATAAGGACACACCTAGGTATTTGCAAGAAAGGAAATCCATAATTGGGCTAATGAAAGAAATAGAGTTAAACTAAGTGGCATTCATAAAGTGAAATTTCGAATTAAAATTGCATAAAGGGAAACTGAACTAAGAAGACATTGTTGTGCCAAATGTCTAATTAACCTCTAATTATTTCATGCTTGACTATAATTCTTTAAAAATGTGTCCATTAATGAGCTAACTATGTTTGCAAATACTCTATTTTCCATAAATATAAAGAGGCGTGGAAGTGGCTTTAGAAGGTCTTGGAGGTTTTTCTTGGTCTAGGTGAGGTGAGAGATGGTTTTTGGGATGAAGAAGTGGCTGAGTGGAACTATTAAAATATCTTCTACGGGGTTTCCTGTAGTGCTACAGGATGTCCTGAAACGCTATAGGAAACAGGATGAGGGTATTTTGAGGCTAGAAATGATGAGGAAAGGGGTATTAAAGGTGGTATGAAGGTGTAATTATATGGATGGAATGTGGACAACCCCTTGGAAAAGCTCAAAAATTCTTTCAAAGAATATCTTAGAATTCCATGGTACCTCATGGTGTTGTGGCAAAGATCTCAAAAAACAGGGGTGGATAATTATGGAGTCCTCCTCTAGTCCTCTACTCAAACCTGCAAGTAAACTAACTATTCATCCAATTAACATTGACTAGTATATGATGGAAATGGTGGAAAATATGAGTTTAATTTAATAATAAAACCTACCTATGCATTTTAATCAAAAACCTAATTCAACATTCATAACATGTTCATGATAAATACAACAATCTATCTATCCTTTCCAAGAAATAATAAACTAAAATAAAATTTGGGTCTATGGTGAAGATCTTCCCTCCTCAAGATCCAATGAAAAAGGTGAGATAGGGAGGCTTTGACACATAGCTTTGAAGTTTTGTATGCTATTGTACCATTATCTACAAGAGCCTAACTTTAGCAACATGAAATGGAAGAAAAATAAAAATCAGCAAAATTAAATGTAATAAAACTAACTACAACACAAGAAATATACTAGCTACAATGGGATGAAAAGTAAACATAAATAAAAAAGAGAGACCGAGGCCATTGGATTTGGCCCTAACCCACAAGATCATCTCTTTGAAACTAAATCAGTGAAAGGTAAAACGAATACTCATTTTATTGCAGAAACATTCTGATTACATAGCCATGAAAGTCACAAAAGTATATTACAGGAGCTAAGAGTCTCCTATCTATCTCCAAAATTCAAATCCTAATGAGCTTTTTCTATTCTCTATTTAACCTATATTGTAGCTACCAATAGTTCCCTAAAAACTAGGTGGTTTTTCCCCTTCGAATGCAAGAAAAGTGGATCTTTGGTTCACTTGGTCTTCCACTTGCTTCGTTGCCTTTGATTTCAAGTTGTTGGAGGTAATCTCAAGAATACTTTGGATGCCTTTAGGAGTTAAGGAGGTGGTAAACCTACCTGTAATCTCTCCTTGTTGTTTCTTGTGAGATTTTATTTCACATTATTCAACAAAAAATTACATATCTTCGTGATTATCTTGCATTTAAACCATATTAGGCATTTGAAGTATGACAAGCATTAATCACCATCTACGCTAATCAACATATGACCATAATGAAATTAAATGTGAGAAAGAGAGACTAATAAGGCTAAAAATATGACAATTAACCCCTTAGAAGATACCTAATGATGGTGCTCATCACCACCCCCCTACCAAAAATTTCTTCATCCTCTGAGAAACTTAGTCCTCCTTCTTCATCTCTTTTAGTGCCTTGGTGGCCCCTCTGACATCCCAACAAAGAAGTTAAGGAGTTACCTTATGAGGGAATAATCCAGCATTATTTTCTTCCTATTTTTCGTTCTTTGGGTTCCTCAACTTTGTCTTTCCTTTCACCCAATCCCAACAGCAAAGGTGGATTGAGTTTCAAGCCAAGCCATTGAATCTTCATTGTTTGCATATCCCTCATGTACAATAGTGTCCTCTATAGGAAATTTCTCAATCTCTATGGGGTATGATATTCCATGTTACTGAGACTAAGGGGGAGTCCATTCCATCGTATTTTACTTTCCATTCCACATTTATCTCCCAGAAATATTGAAATGTCATCAAAATGTTAAATGACTTGTGCTTGGGTGTTGAGGTACTTGTCGGTAAGGCTAGCATCATTTTCTATCATGAGGTGATTGTTAATGAATCCCTTAGGGATCAAGATCTCTACCCTTATGTGTAGGGGCTCTCTGTTTTCTCTTCTTATCACCCTTTTTACCTCCTCTTCCCTTTCCTACTCATTGACCATACAAGAGGCTAAGGCCATCAACTACATGTTCCCCAACCTATGGTTAGGGTCCCAAATATTTAAATAAGTCAAAACAAGATTATCCATATCAAATTTTTCCAATTTGGCCTCGTATCCTACGTTGGATTGATTGCAAAATTCAATAAATTGTTAGCAGTATTGAAAAACAAATGATGCATGAGATGCTAGTGTCTTAATCTAAAATTTCATCCACTATTCTATTAGGTAGATTGAATAGGAGTTTGAAGGATTTCTAGGTTGGATTGCCTCCATGCACAAATCTGCCATTGTGGAAATATGCTTTTCCTTTTGCTAGAGTTGGCTTTGTAACCTTGCATTTTTTTCCTATGTTTCTTGAAGCTACTCCTTTAACATGGTTTCTTTGAGTTTGACATCATCTAAATCCCTCCCCATTTCAGTGACCTTTTCTTCCATGATTCCTATTTCATGAACACCTTTTGTTTTTTTAATTTTCATCCAATGATGAGTGTGTGCTCTTTATTTCTATAGCTGATAAAATAGGGGGACTACAAGATTTTGATGAATCATTCTTCCTCTATCAATAAATTTATAGTGGGAACTTATATTTGGCTAAGAGCTAGGGTGTGAAATTGATGAGATGTCTTTAGGGATATATTTTGGGGAGGTAGGGTCCTCCTTTTATTCCTTATATTCCTCCCCTTCGGCATCCTTCCCTTCAATATGTGACTCCTTTTTAACATCCTAGGCCTCTGTCCCTTCCAATGGTGCCTTCTTTCCCTCCCCCATGGTTTTCTTCTATGTTTGTGGCACTGCTAGAGTTTCTTGTAGTAGAGAGAGAGTTTCCTGTATATAACCCTCATTTTCTTGTTGCTCCCTATTTTCTACCTCTTGAGAGTCTTTGGGGGTTGGTACATGTTTAATGGATGTCAACCTTGAATAATGTCTCCCTGTGTAGATCACATGCGTCCTCTCAGGTGATGTGACCTCTTGAATTTTCCCTTCTTCTAAGCTTATCTCCTCTTATTTTTTAGATGACTCCTTAATTTTTATAGGGATTTTGGGCAGAGTTTATAGCTCCCCTTGATTTAACCTGACGTTGTTTCTAGTTCTGAAGTACATGGGGATTTTTCATTTTATTTTTGCCTTCACTTGTGTGCTTAAAGTGGCTAAGGTTGCACCGACTTCTTTCTGTGATATTTCTGGTGAAATTTTTTTCCGGGGAGAGGTATCAACGCCCAGTGTAGGGTCTAATGTCTCTTCCTCGCTTGTCTCATCTTCATTATTCTCTTTTTCTTCTTCCTCCTCTTTTTCATATTCCACTTTTTCTCATTCTTTCCCTTCCTCTGTTTCTAGGTTTGTGTTTTATGATTTTGTCTCCATCTCTTCCTCTTCTTCATATCTGCCTCCTGTCTCTTCAATTTCCACTCCTTCTTCCATTCCCCTCCCTTCAAGACTAGAGGCAATGGTTTGTCTATTTTTGTACCTATGAATGCTTCCCTATCAATATCTATGAAAGTGTACCAATATATAGGGGTTTTCAATCTATTTAGAGAATATCCTATTATAAGCTTGATGATGTCATCGTGATCTAAGCACTAGTACATTATCCCCCTCATGTTTTTGCTCATGTCCCTAATTGAATGTAGGAGGAATTAGGGAATGTTCAATATTTGTTCTAAAGGGAGATATCCTTGGAACCTAAGTTGATTTAACAGTCTAAAGTGGTATCCATAAACAACATTAAATCTTCCCTCACAAAAATGTAATTCATTATGTGAAATGCTACTTCATTCTTGCATGGTATATGGTGGTTTTAGGTGTAAATACCACATGTGATTGGCTCTCATTTCCATTACGGGCAATTTTCACCCTTCTGTAAACTTTCCTATAACATTATAAGTTTCCTGTAGCAGAAGGCTTGCATACATACTTCATCCTTGGTGTGGAGTTATTCGATGGATCTTGTCATCCTCCTCTAATTTCTCTCAAAATTCTCAATATAATGAGAAGAATGAGCCAAAACTTCCCTTTATGGAAACTTCAACGAATTTGGAGTGGAGTGGTGACTTGGGCTTTGGCATGAGTTTTCCTCTTTTGAACCGTTGGTGACACTGCACTTAATCAATGTATTTTTCCTCGGAATCACTTCCATGTCCTTGTGAACTCACCCTTAAAATATTTTACTGCCAGGTGGAATTCATACTTCACTTCTCATTCACTTTAACTTCACGAGGGTGGCCAAGTTAAATGGCCACCTTTTTTCCTTTTTAACCTCTAATTCTCGACATTAATTCATTTTGATCAACATGATGCATAGCGTGAGAGTTAGGGCCATACATAAGCCTACCTATTTATGATGATTTGCATATATTATTTGATGTAGGGAGCTGGAGTCCGGTGATAACCATGATTTTTTTTTCCTTTTTGTGTTTTCTTTTTATGCATTTTTCTAAGTGAGCAACTTATTTCTGAGTGAGTTGTTTAACAGTTTTATTTGCTTTTTCTTCTGACGATCACTTCATGGGTGTCCTCAGGTGATTTTTTTGGTGTGTTCATACTCTTGAAGTCTTCTGGTGGAAATTTGGAGCCATATCCATCAAATTATTCTAACTTTTTAGGCTTGTTGTGTCATGTGTAGGATTGCTACATGAAGTGATCAACTTCCTATAGTAGTTTCCTTTTTTTTTCTTTGGAGCTCCATGTTGCTGAGAAATAAGGGGAAATAGTGTATGGAGGTTAGGGATGTAGATATGGAGTGAGTGGAGTGATGGAGAGATGAGGGTTGAGGTCCCATATCAAGATATAGGTGGCCTAGCTTCTAGTGGTGAAAAATAGGGTTTAGAGAGTGAATACTCATGCATGGAGTGGAATGAGGAATAGGAGTGGTAGGTATAGGAAAAAAATGAATTTCATGCATTTATTGAAGATTATATGCCCTTGAGAGAGCTTCATTTCTCACATATGACTTTCCTGTAGAAATACATGGCTTTTTGTAGTACTACATGAAATCCTGTAGTAGCTAGGACATCCTGCAAAAATTACAGACATGAGAAAAATATGGGATTTTTCCTCATATTAAGGGATAAATGGGTGGAAGGATGCACGATGGGGTTTTGGAGAGCCCTAGTATTGTACCAATAATTCTGGAACTCCCAAAGGCTACACTGATTTAATTTATCAACCCAGGCTTCGTACAAACTTGGAGTTGACAATTCTATATACACAGCAAATTCATTCTACTCATGTCATCCTCTTCTGAGTGCTACGAAAGGGTGATATTTCTATGGTTTCTAATTGAATTCTATCACAATTATGATTAGAGGTAGAAATAAAAGTTACTCAAAAAATTTACTCTATTAAACATCAAATGAATATTCTAAAGAAAGAAAATACGTCTAGCTATTCTACGGGGAATTAAATTTGGAATTTAAACTCTAACAAGAAATAGAAGAAAACTAGGTATCTCCATGAAGTAAATGGTTGGATTGAAATTATATAAATAAGGCTAATATACTCACAAATTACTCAGCCAAATGGATAAAAAAAAAATTATACTTCATGCTTTAACTATCATGTTTTTACTCATCCATCTAATCATAACCTAATTATGCTTGTAAATGCATTTTTTTTTAGCAAGGAGAGGAGAAGGTGCTAAGGTGGATTAGGAAGGTTTTGAACTCATGGATGCATGAATTAAGGTGTATTTATGGTTTTGACAGGTGTATATGAGGTTGATGATGGTTTATGGGCTTAAGGAGACACCCATTGGTTCTATAACTGGTTCCGCTATAGGTTTCCTGTAGTGCTACAAGAAAGTCCTGAATTGCTATAGGAAATGATCTGAGGGAAATCCAAGGCTAAAAATTATGGATAAAAGCATAAGGGAGGTTTACTGAAGGTGTACTTGGATGAATGTAAGGTTTCCAACCCCTTTTCCAATCTCATAACCTCTTGAGAAGCCTGTCTTTCACTTCTAGGTTTGCTCACAAGGTGAAGGTGAAAATATTTAAAATTCGGTTGCAGGCGATTCGATGAAAAGAAGGTTGTTGATGGGTGAGAAATGAAGCTAAGGGTGCTAGTGAGGGCCTCCTTTGTTGTGCAACTGGATCCTACAAAAACAATCCCTGTTCATGCAACAAACATTGGAAAATGATTGATGAAGGAAATGGAAAATATGAGTTGAATTATGAAGAAAACCTACTTATGCATTGAAATAGAAATGTAACCCAGTATTATAGAGATATTTATGACACTGCAACCTAAATATTCTTTCCAAGAAATCATAAACTAAAGTAAAAATTTGGCCAGTGGTGAATATCTGCCCTCGTCAAGCTCCAAAGAAAGATATGAAATAGGGATGCTTGACACACAGTAAATACAAATGGAAGCAAACAAAACATAGTGAATTGGAATGTAAGAAAACTAGATAAAAATCATAAGTAAAACTAGCTACAATGACATAAAAATAAGCATGAATACATAATAGAGACTAAGTCCAATGGATTGGTCCCTAACCCACAAGCCTAGCCCTCTGAAACTAAATGAGTGAAGGAAACTTTGAATACTCATCTTATTGTAGAGAATAGTCTCATTCCCTAATCATAAAAGTCTCAAAATCCTATTAGAAGATCTATGAGTCTATTAGATTCCTTCAAATTTAGAATCGCAATGAGCTCTTTCTCAACCCTATTTAACCTAGAGGGTAGCTACCAACAACTCCCCAAAAATTAGGTGATGTGTCCTATTTTACTGCAAGAGAAGTGGAGCTTTGGTCAACTTGATCTCTCACTTGTTTGGCTACCTTTCATTTTGAGTTATTGCAGGGAATCTTGGCGATCCCTTGGCTACCTTTGGGGTTTAAGGATGTGGGAAACCCTCCTAGAGTCTCTCCTTGATGTCCACTCTGAGCTTTAATTTCAAAATATTCATCAAAATTGAAATATATTCGTTATTATCCTATATTTAACCCATATTAGGCATTCAAAGTATGACGAGCCTTAACTACTATCTACACTAGCAACATAATACCATAATATAATTTAAATGTGAGAAAGGGAGAATTGATAGGGCTAAAAATGTGACCATTAACCTCTCCAATTATATGTAAATAGTAGCTCATCATCACTGACCTACCAAATGGTTGCTAATCCTCCGAGCAACTTAGTTCTCCTTCTTCATCTCTTCTAAAGCTTTAATGGACCCTCTCACTTCCCAAGGAAGAAGTGTTGGAGTACCTTCAGGGGGGTAAAATCCATAATTCTTCTATGCCTACTCCCATTCTTTGTTATGCTCATATTGGTTTTTCTCATCACTCAGTCCCAGCAACAAGGGTGGATAATTTTTCAAACCAAGCCACTCAATCTTCCTGGTCTACATGGCCCTCTTGTATAGCGGTGCCTTTTGTAGAGCACTTCTCAATATTTCTATTTTGTGGTATTCCATGTTTCTAAGACTACGAGGGAGGCTATTCCATATCCTTCTACTAGCCATTATGGATTGATCTCCAAAAAACATAGAAACATCGTCAAAATGGGCCATGGCTTATGCTTGTGTGCTGAGGTACTTTTATACAAGGGCATCATCCTTTTCTATCTTGAGATGTTTGTCGATGACTCCCCTAGGCCTAAATAGTTATGCCCTAATGTGTATAGGGTCCTTGTTTGCTCTCCTCGTGACCCTCCTTAGTTCTTATTCTCTAGCTTCCTCATTAACCATCCAAGAGGCTAATAACATTAACTGAATGTCTCCCATTGTAAAATTAGGGTCCCAAATGTTCAACTCTATCAAAACAATATTTTGCATGTAGAATGTTTCCATATTTTCCTCGTCTTCCATACTCGAATGGTTGCAAAATTCAATATATTTTCTGCAGTTATGAGAAGGTAAGGATCCATGAGAGGCTAGTGTCCTGATTTGAAATAGGATCCATTGTTTTTTGAGTTAGACTGCATAGGAGTCTGATAGGTATCTATGTTGAATGACATCCATGCACAAATATGTCATGGTCATCATTTGCTTGTACTTTTTCTGAAGCTGATCTTGCAATCTTGTATTCTGTTCTTGGGCTTCCCAAAGCTTTTCTTTGAACATGGATTATGTGAGACTAACATTAGGCAAATCCCTTCGCAACTAAGTCACTTTTTCCTCCATGAACCCTATTTCATGCATACCTTTGTTTCTAGTAATATTCATCCAATGATCAATGCATGCCCTCTCTTCTTCCAACTAATAGAATAAAGGCATTGTAAACCTCTGACGAATCAATCTTCCCCCTTCAATAAATGTATAGTAGGAGTTGAGATTTGGCCAAGGGATAGGGTATGGCACTATTGATACATCTTTGGGGATATATTTTGGTGAGGTAGGCTCCTCCTTCCCATATTTCTCTTCCCCTTCTTTGGCATCTTCCCCTTCATCTTGGGCTTTTTCCTCAACTTCTTGGTCCTCTTTCCCATCCATGGGTGTCTTTTCTCCCTCATCCAAGGCTTATTTCTCTAATTATGGGCCTACTGGATTTTCCTGTAGAAAATATAGATTTTCATGTACCAAAATCTTCTTTTCCTATGGAAAACCCTCTCTTGCTCGTATTTCCATTTTTTCTATCTTTTGAGGGTCTATGGGGGTTGGTAGATGTGTAGGAGATGCCAACCTTGTTGAATGTATTCTTATGTAGGTCATAGGCGTCCTCATAGTTGAGGTGACCTCTTTATCCTTTCCTTTATTCTATCTTTATTTCGTCAACCTTAATGTGTGACGCCTCAACGGTAATAGGGATTTTAGTTGGATTTTAAAGTTTCCCCTGCCTCAACCTTTGGCTCTTCCTAGTCTCGAAATACATGAGCGTTTGCCTCTTCCTCTTTTCTTTCATTGGTGTTCTCAAAGTGGCTAGGGTAGCTGCCACTTCCTCTTATGTTATCTCTAGTGATATGTTGGTGTGTTTAGGAGAGGTATTAGTGCCTAGCATAGGGTCCAATATTTCCTTCTCCTCTATCTTCTCTTCATTCCCCTCAGTCTCTTCCATATATTATTCATTTACCTTGTTTTATTTTTCTTTCTCTAGTTCTAATATATCTATATTTTTTGTTTAAACCTCCATCTTTTCTTCTTACTCCTCATCTTCTGCCTCTTCTTCTTCTTCTTCTACCTTCCTCTCTTTAAGAATTAAGGCAAAGGTTTTTCTTGTTTGGGTGGATATGAATGCTTCCCTATCCATGTATATGAATCAGGTCCAAGATGCAGGGAGGTTTAATCTGCTTAGAAAATCAGTCACTATCAGTTTGATAAGGCCATGAACAACCAAATGGTGGTGTTTCCCTTCCCTCACCATTTTACTCATGTATGTTATTTATTTCAAGAGGAAATGAGAGATGCTCAATATTTGTTCTAGAGGGAGTTATCCTTCAAATCTAAGTTCATTCAACAACCTGAAATGGTATCGATAGACAACGCTAAGTCTTCCTTCATAGAAAATGAATTTCATGATATGGAATGATACTTCATCCCCAAGGTATGCAAGGATTTTTCTCCTCACTCCATGTTTTTCCTCAATGACACTTCTCGTAGTAGAAAGAAGATTTTATTAGTTGTATTGCTTGGCATCCTTTCCTTAATCCACTCGAAAACTAAGGTCAAAGTGGTGATTCAGTTGATTAGCTCAAGTGAAATTGTGATGGATAGGTCACTAACCATGGTGGTGGCTATCTCCTATGAGTGTGATTGTAGAGCCACTACAAAATATCGAGCTATATCCTCATCAAAACCCTTCATGAGCTCAAAGAAATCTAGCCATTGGTGGTTCCTAAGAATATCCATTACTTGAGGATGTAGTCTTATTATTTTAATATCAGTGGGCTCCCTTCTGTTAAATCCACCTCCCACTTTTATGGCTGTGACAAGAAGGTGGAAAGATGGTTTTTGTTTGAAAGTTATCTGTGAAGAGGTTTAATGTTCCTACTTAGCCTTAGCTAAGAGGATACATTCAATTTTGATTTAATTTATGTTTTATGAATAAATGTATAAAGGAGGACATGTAAAACTCCTAAAAAGTCTAAATAAATCAATGCCCATGTGAACAAAGACAAATCAAGGCTATGTAAATAATCACTTGCAGGTGTGAAAGAGGTTTGAGCCAAAGATTGGGTCCACCTTGACCAAGTCAACTGCGCTGTCTAGGTTCATTGTATCTCCAAAAGGGACTATGCAGTTCTAGAAGGGAGCCTCTAATGTGAAGAGGGTTAACTCACCAAAGTGGATTAGGGTTTGCAAGGGATTTCTCATGTTATAAAAAGGAGGAGAAGACACAAGAAGAGGTTGTTGATGAATTATATTTCTAAAGTATTTTTCTACTTAGACAAATATCATTCTCTGTTGTTTAGTGGAGGATTGTTATTAGAATTCCTGTTTAGGGGTTTCATCTCTTCCCTTGAGGATCATTGGAGGAGTTCTTTGCTGAAGTTGGCCACTATCTGGAATTATGGCCAAGCTTCATCTCTATAGCAGCGTTGGTCCTGTTGAGGGTTTTGCAGCTGCTTGTGATTTGCAGCAAGTGGGGGAACTATGTCTGCAAGATCTAGTAGTTTAGAGGAGATTTATCTCAGGGAGGGTGTCTTGTGACCACCTGGAAGAGGATCTCACTCTCATTTCACTTTTAGATCTATAATTTTTAGCTGTTTTATCAGTTATTTGAAGCTACTATGCAGTCCCTTCCATGAACTGCGTTATTTCTCATGTACTGTTTCTCTATATTCTAGATCTTTCATTGTACTAGCTCTCTGGTGATTGAGGCTTGCCTCTCCCTTAGAGATTTGTATAGTAGCTTACTGATATTATCTTGTTCAGATCTGATATATAATGTAATGAAATACATCTTCAGAAATCTCTGAATTTTTCTGTATTTCAGTGTATTAAAAGCTAGATCTACACTTTGTTATGTATTATTTTGATAAAACCCTAAGGGGATCTTGTTAAGAAGGCTGAGTAGTTTCCATATCTGGTATGGATCTAATGTTTCAGCTATTTATCAGTTGTAGATATTATTGTTAAACTACAGCAGCTGAAGCTCCTCATATAAAATGCTGTCAAGTCTTTCAACAGCTTTTCCATGTGTTTCTACTATTATTTCTGAAGGATTCTTACTCTTGCTTCAAGTAAATCCAATGCTTCTACAAAGTAAATTCATTATAGATCTTATTTATTGCTGCCATAATATAACAGGATTCTAATTTCTATTTTCCAGTGTCTTCCAGCAGAAACTACACAATTCCATAAGGAGGGTTTCTCTATTAACCAGCTCTATCCTTTAGATGATTTTCAGCTAGTGTTGACTGTGGGATATCTGTTTAAGCCCTCTAAACTCATATATTTTTTCTAAAACTATGCATGGAGGTCCCACACAACCTAAAATAAGGGAAAAAATCCCTTTTATGCATTATTTTAACACTATCTTGCTTATACAACGTCCTCCTTGAGCCTATTGCAGATTTTCCTGAGAGTGGAATTTCCCGCTTCTTCCTTGTTTGGTTTTTGCTTATCTTTTGGATCCATTGTTTAGATATGAATATATAACATTTATAAGAGCAGAAAAATATAAGAGGAGTGTGTCATTCCCACACTTTCTATGTTTCACCAATCTTCTATAGACAGAGTCTGGAATGGGCCAGGAAGCCTCTGGATTTCACCCTTCCTTGTCAAGGTGATGCATCCGGTAAATTCCCTACCAGTCTATCTCTCATTTATATTTATTGGTGTAATTCAGTATTGCTATGCTTCCTTATTTTAATATATTAATATATTCCCCACTGAGCCCATTTTTCCCATTTGGAACATTATTGTGGTATCAGAGCATGATCTCTGGCTCAGCTTATGAGATCAAGCTATTAGAGAAGCACTGAGAAGAAGTAGGAAGCAAAAAACAGAGAACATAAGATGGAGAGGATGAGATTAATCTCATCCATTCTCATAACAAATAAGAGCCTCTCCAAGGAGGTTCAACCGATGGAAGGAGGGAGATGTAATGAAGCCCCAAGAGGGTTTCAAGGGGAAGAAGGAGATGCATGCACTTCCTGCTTTCCTCAAGAGAGTGAAAGGTGGGAGAAGGAGGAGTCCTCTTCTCCATTTGAAGAACCTTGTACCAGCGTTGTCCTACCCATGAAGGAACAGCTATCTATAGCAGCAGTTGGACCAGCCAACACATGGGAGGGAGAGACTCTTATAGACATGCAAGTTGCTTCAAAGGCTCCCAAAGAACACCCCATTGAAGAGGATAAACAAACATGCACAACGCTGTGCCACTATGGTTTGGCACCCTTAGTGAGCAACATGCAGCAGGAGGTGTGGAGATGCAAGGTGTTGGGAGGTATCATGCGGAATGTGCCACCTCCTGATAATGTTTGGTTCTCTATACACTTGGATTATTTTGGATCCAATGGATTGACTGGTGAGAGGTCTTCCCACAAAGATCTCCAAAGGTTTACATCTCAACTTCTCATGAGGTATAAAGGGGAAAGATTTCTTGGGGAATTTGGTAGTCCTCATTGGGAAGATGCTAATGGAAAGAATGGTTGGAGGCAGCCCTACTTGGATGAATAAGGATGGGTAGAAAGAAAGAGGTTTGTGGGCCACTTGAAAATCTATGATACAGGCCAGCAAGAAGCATGGCTGCGCCAGTTGCTTTTGGGTGAGTATGGTCACTGCCCAAAAATTTCTACTTCCTTATCTCATGCCTTAAGCTTCAATGATGGGATGCATAAGAATAAAGCATGGGTACTGTGGCCATTAATAAGAGAGGTTGGAAATTACATGTTGAATCCTATGTCCATATATTTTCTTTTGTTTAAGATATGTTTCATGTGATCACATGTATTTATGTTTGAGATATATTTCATGAATGAACATTGTTTTGGGAGGAAGGATGACTTCCCCATGGTATATGAGGGAGCTGATTTGCACTATGTTGATGAGGCATCTCACATGTCTATCATTGTTTTATTGCTCCATGATCTACATTTTGATAATGCAAGGATGTAGCAAGGGTCCTTGTTGCTATGGCTATTGTTGAGAGAGCATGGGATGAAATTTCTCCACCCTCATCATGATGCTTTAGAAGTAAAGTATGGCACCATGTCTACTTATTTTGATCATGTATAGCTGATATATATTTATATTTACTGCCACATAGTAAAGGGGCACTTATGCACAGCTAGCAAATTGTTGAAGGGAAACTTTCCACATGACACCTTTGGCATAAAGGAGGTCAAAAAGAAAGATTTGTATTTCAGCCAACCCTTTTCTATGAGGCTCAACAATATCAACTTGAGGAGCTATTGTTGTGGGGCCTTGAAGAAAAGATACATCATCATTGCCAAAGATGCATGAAACATGCAAAAATGGAGCAGCCACATGACTCTTTGAAAGATTTGAATCAGCCCACTCTTCCTTCTTTGGGAGGAGAAAGTAGATCCATGCACAACTCCTTTTATTGGGAGAAGCTACATTAGCACTTGTAAGAGTGCATTGGTTATGAGGAGTTGGAGTAGCCAAGGGAATCTATGCAAGAGTCATTCCATCCACCTCTTCCTACTCTTGAAGGAGGAGGAATACCCATGCACAAGCCCATGAGTATGAAAGTTTTGAATGGTAATAAATCTAATCTTATGGAGCATGTTTATCTTTCATATTTGGCACATTCTCTTACCATATGTATGCAGAACATGGCTCCTACAAGGAGTGATATTACATGTATATCTCATGGCATTAATGAGGCCAATAAAAATTCCAAAGCTGGCTACTCCCTTGAGGTGCAAAGGGAAATTATCTATCATGATGGGTGCTTCCCAAAAGCACCTAATGAGGGCTTCACTTTCAACCATGTCAAAGTGACCCATGCAGCAAAGATATGGTGGGAGTACCACCTATCACACTCAGATCTACTCAAAACAAGGAGTGCACTGCACTGGTACCTTATGTGGGATTGTGACCCACCTTGTCAAGTGTGAATTTCAGTTTGCCTATATGTGATTTTGCTTCCATATATAGATGACATATTCGTTTGGTTTATGGGCATGTATGGGCAGAAAGTAAGTAGTGTACATGTGTCACATGGGATGGAATTTTATCCTGTACTTCATGATACATGTTTCAGATATGACATTGCTTCACCCATGTTCATTTCTATTGAGTTTTACACTCTTGAAGGGGCAGACCATGCACCTATCATGTTAGCATTGGAGGAGAAATTTGTGATGTATTGGCTTGGTGAGCACTTGATCCATGATGAGAGCTTGATTCTTGATGGTGCCATCAATGGAGGAGGAGAAGAACTACAGCTCTTACCCTGTCATTTGCTTGAGTACAAGCAACATTTTGGAGGGGAGGACTGTAATGTTCCTACTTAGCCTTAGCTAAGAGGATACATTCAATTTTGATTTAATTTATGTTTTATGAATAAATGTATAGAGGACATGTAAAACTCCTAAAAAGTCTGAATAAATCAATTCCCATGTGAACAAAGACAAATCAAGGCTATGCAAATAATCACTTGTAGGTGTGAAAGAGGTTTGAGCCAAAGATTGGGTCCACCTTGACCAAGTCAACTGCACTGTCTAGGTTCATTGTATCTCCAAAAGGGACTGCGCAGTTCTAGAAGGGAGCCTCTAATGTGAAGAGGGTTAACTCACCAAAGTGGTTTATGGTTTGCAATGGCTTTCTCATGTTATAAAAAGGAGGAGAAGACACAAGAAGAGGTTGTTGATGAATTATATTTCTGAAGTATTTGTCTGCTTAGAAAAATACCATTCTCTACTGTTTAGTGGAGGATTGTGATTGGAATTCCTGTTTAGGGGTTTCATCTCTTCCCTTGAGGATTATTGGAGGCGTTCTTTGTTGAAGTTGACCACTATTCGGCATTATGGCCAGGCTTCATCTCTATAGCAGCGCTGGTCCTGTTGAGGGTTTTGTAGCTGCTTGTGATTTGCAGCAAGTGGGGGAACTAGATTTGTAAGATCTAGTAGTTTAGAGGAGATTTCTCTCAGGGAGGGTGTCGTGTGACCACCTGGAAGAGGATCTTACTCTCATTTCACTATCAAATCTGTAATTTTTAGCTATTTTATCAGTTCTTTCAAGATACTGTGCAGTCCATTTCATGAACTGCGTTATTTCTCATGTACTCCTCTATTGTCTAGATCTTTCATTGTACTAGCTCTCTGGTGATTGAGGATTGCCTCTCCCTTAGAGATTTTTAAAGTAGCTTACTAATATTCTCTTGTTAAGATTTGATATATAATGTAATGAAATCCATCTTCAGAAATCTCTAAATTTTTCTGCAGTTCAGTGTATTAAAAGCTAGATCTACACTCTGTTATGCATTATTTTGATAAAACCCTAAGGGGGTCTTGTTAAGAAGGCTGATTAGTTTCTAGATCTGGTATGGATCTGATGTTTCAGATATGTATCAGTTTTAGATCTAATTTTTAACCTAAAGCAGCTGAAGCTCCTCATATAAAATTCTTTCAAGTCTTTCAACAGCTTTCCCATGTGTTTCTGCTATTATTTCTGAAAGATTCCTTCTCTTGCTTCAAGTAAATCCAATGCTTCTAAAAAGTAACTTCATTATAGATATGATTTATTGCTGACATACTGTAACATGAGTCTAATGGCTGTTTTCAAGTGTCTCCCAGAAGAAACTGGGCAATTCTAGGAGGGTTTCTCTATTAACCAACTCTCTCCTTTAGCTGATTTTCTGCTAGTGTTGATTGTGGGAGATCTGTTTAAGCCCTCTAAACTCATTTATTTTTTCTAAAAATTTTCATGGAGGCCCCACACAGCCTAAAATAAGGGAAACCAGCCATTTTATATGTTATTTTAACACTGGCTTTCTTATACAGCGTCCTCCTTGATCCTATTGCAGATTTTCCTAAGAGTGGAATTTCACGTTTATTCCTTATTTGGTTTTTTCTTCTCTTTTGGATCCATTGTTTACATATAAATATCTAAGTTTCCTAAGAGTAGAAAAATCTAAGAGGAGTGTGTCATTCCCACACTTTCTATGTTTCACCAATCTTCTATAGACAGAGTTTGGAATGGGCCGGGAAGCCTTTGGATTTCACCCTTCCTTGTGAAGGTGATGCATCCAGTAAATGCCCTACCAGTCTATCTCTGGTTTAGATTTATTGGTGTAATTCCATATTGCTGTCATTCCATAGTGGAATATCTTAATATATTCCCCACTGAGCCCATTTTTCCCATTTGGAACATTACAAGAGGTATTGGACATTATGGTCTCAAAAAAATTCACATTTGACCATTTATTTCCAAAATTATAATTATCTCTTTGTAAATTTCATGGAGAAATTGCAATTCTAGAGGGTGGAAGCCACTTATCTCTATCCTCTATTATTTTTTTCTTGGGAGACAGTGGCATTAGGAGGTAATTTCACCCAAAAGTGTCTATTTTTTTCTCTGCTTCTCCCTGTTGATCTTCATGTGTAGTTTCATGTATCACTTCATTGTTTCCTATATCACAAGGGTGCATGCAAGCTCAAACTTAGCCTTCAATGGTTACATTCTCTTTGATGGTTCCTATAACTTATTATACTCTTACTTCTCTCGAAATTCTCAACAGAGTGGTTATAATGAGCCAAATCCTACCTTTATGGTCTTTTTAAACAAATTTGGAGCGGGGTACTGACTTGTACTTGGCACAAGTTTTCCTCTTTGGGAACGTTGGTCCTGTTGTACCTTAAGTGTTGTAGGTTAGTTTGGGCATCATTCCCCATGACCTGTTAAAATTGGACATCATCCCCAGGACCAATGAAATAGGGTCTATCATCCCCTATCATTTCAGTTGCTACATGCCCTACGAGAAGAACAAAACATTCATGGATTCCATTTCAAGGTTTCAAAGGTTTGAATTATATTTTATATCACATATGAGCTCACCAGCGTTTCCCCTAAAGGGAATAAATACATTTCATATGCAACTCCCTCCATTCAAGAGTGAATTGCAATGCACTTCCTGAAATTCAAGACTACGTTGGTCAAATGGGAGCGAAATTCTCATTGTTCTGGGATCTCCACATGGCCAGTGCCTTCTAGAAGAATCCATCTGTGTCAAACTTTAAATCCATGTGTCCATCTAAAACCTCTGATCTTGGGAAAATTTCTTGCCTATTATTACAAATTTATTTATTGAGAAACTACCTTCATTTACCCTATAAATTGAGCACAGTTCCTAGTGCTAGGGAAGGAAGAAATTTGGTAAAGAAATGTTGTTGGATTCTCAATTGAGAGAGTTATAGAAGTGATATGTTGCTGGTGAGATGTCGATATTGATGAGGTTGGGATGATGCTGGAGCTGGTGACATCAAATCAATCATTGCTTTTAACCTCCCCCTTCTATTCATTAATAAAGATTCTTGTTCATTTTCCCATATATGTATCTATTTATGTTTCTATTTCTAATATGATGGATTCTTAACTGATATATATGTTTCATAGTCAATTGATTTAACATATTAAGATAAATAGGCATCTATATATTGCAATATATTTATTGTTTATTGTTTATACTTGCAGGAACTAGTTTGGCGACCTAAGCTGGATTGGAAGCTACAACAAAAGAGACATAAGTAGAATAGGAATCACTGGGATTACAAGTATGTATTTCTATATTTTTGTGTCTCTATTTACTCTTAGAGAAAGTGTCTTCAAATTATTTTATCTGTTTTTCGAAATTCATAGAACCACATTTAGGGAATTTGATTTATCAGTAATTCATAATTCTGCATAAAAAATTGGTAACGCCACTTGGAATTTTCCCTTAATTCCTGGTGTTTTTTCCTCTTCGTATCCACACAGTAGCATCTAATGTCAATTATTATACTTTTGAATCAAATATTGACATTAGAAGTGTGCTTTGTAACTTGAATTTTGAATCTCTGTTGTGCACAACGCACTGTTGGTCAAGACACAGTGCACTGAAGTGCACTGTCTCCCACTCAAGGGTGCATTGCAATGCACTGTCTCCGCTTAGAGACTGTGTTTCCCCTTTAGCCAACCATATTCCCTATCAATTCATCATTTCCATCATACTCATCCATTTTTTTTTGTTTTTTCAATTGTCTGATAGCTCTTAGAGACCAATCGATTTTCCTGATTCTTCCTCCTTCAAAAAGGAAGTTTGTTCAATGTCTCTTTAAGTTTATATCTTTCTCTTTGAAAAAACAAATTCAATTATTCATTATATACATTTGTTTTCGTAAATTAAATTTTCGTTAAATACTTCATTTCCTGTAGGAAAAATTGTAATTCCATTCTTTGTTTTTCGTAAAAGAAAAATTGTTATTAAATTCATCGTTTCTCAAAGAACAAAGCATTTGGTTTTTGTTGATTTGATGCATCATTAGTTTCCTTTTTGCATTCACATTAAGGGGACTGAAAATAAAAACATTAATTGACATATAGTGAATTGTGTGTTTTGCATAGGAACAAGTTAGGAAAGTTGCATATTAGTTTGTGCTCTTTGTTGTTTCCTCTCAAAACTGGTTGCTCTTTCCCATTAGTAGCTAGGATTTTCATTGAAAAAGCTAAAATCGAAAATTTTTCTTATCATTTTACTTTTCATTTTTGGAATTTCCATCAAAACATCGCGGTGAACCATGAAGTGAAAATTCATAAATAATATCAATTTAAAATTTACATCAATTTACCTAAAAAAGCATCGGAACCATAACAATAACATTTAAAATGTCTAGGCTAGCGACCTTTTCTGGCATCGTTAAACATAGCAGCTATCATTAATAGATAAATTGCGAGTGTGATACCTCACTCCACGTATGTAAGTATATCAGAGTTCATCCACGTACCTTTGGTTATATCGGGTGGTGTTCTAGTACAATAAGTATAAAGGGGTGTTCTCACATTAGACAACGTTAATACAGACTTGGGACTCCACGTACCTTCAGGAATATTTTGGTAAAAAAATTTAGGTTGCTATCCATCCATAGTGAACCGAGTCAGCTGCCTTGAAAATTTTGATACACTTAACACAATACTCGCAGAGATTTCCTACCTGTACTTCTTGGTTCACCAAGAGGTGTTCTACAATTCACAGTTTCTTGTTAAACCCTTTTCGTAGAATCACCCTTTTATTTTGTTTATTTATTTTTGGTCATAAAATAAATCATTCCTCATGGAAGAAGAACATCCATTTCCTCATTTTTCACATAGAATAGCATTAAAACAAACTTTACCACCAGAAGCCACTTCTGGTCGGAAAATGCAACATCACTCTACTGAAACTAGTACTATCAGTACCTATGGTATGACATCATCCTCACATATACTTGAGTCAGAACAAGTTGTTTCTAAAAATCCTAGTTCATCTAGTGTTTTCAAGACAGAGTCCTCCGTGGTCACGATCCATCCAATCAATGGGACTATACCTCTCGAACCTGGCATGTTTCAACTAGAAGTTGATCCAGATCCTATCTCCTTTTTGCAAGAACATCTACATCCTGAAGTCAAATGACTGGAACTTGTTCATGCATCGGTCACCCCACAATCTATTATAGCCATTGAGTCTTCCATATCACACAGTTAACATTCTAAAATATACTTTGGGCTTGACGGCGAAATCCTTCCACCTAGTTTGATTTTGATTGAAGAAATTCCACAAGATGGAACACCTTTAACTCCAACTCATTTTGGGGTGGACATTTACCTATACGAGTCTTTTCCACAATCACCTGCATCTGATTTTGTTGATCCTATGTATATAGAGTTCCCGTCGATCCAATAGGGTATACATTTGGTTGAAGATCCACGCCTCAGCCAATATCCTCGGCTAGACCATCTATTCCAATTGTCACAACACCTGCTCTTACTACCTTATCGATGCTCATGGTTTCACCAAGCTCACATTAATATGGTGGCCCTTCCATCCCACTTTGTTACCAATATTTATCTGAAACTTTCTCTAGTGCATCCTCAAACCCATGGACTTCGCCAATTTCATCGTCTGGTATTCTAACTGGTAAATATATAGTGAGTACTGAATGAATTGATCCTTTATATCCATCATCAGCAATATCAAGCCAGTTCATTTGGGTATATTCCATCAAGTACAATTTTAACTGGACTCCCTGCATTTGGAGAGCAATATTTTCCATCCAATTATACTCCTCATGCTAGGGGGCAACCTATTGTCACCCACTTTGATAGTACTCCATTGTTATTTGGTCATCCTAATGTTGGAATGAATGTTTGTCAATGGCAGCCCACTCTACCTATCCAACCACAAATGGTTGTACACTCATATAAACCATTTCAACCTATTGCACCCACATCAATTCCACTTGTTAATACATCTTTACCCCTGTTACAAACTCAAACTATTGTACCTCAACCATCTCAGGCGGGTCCTTCAACTCAATACCCTCAAAATTTGGGCCCTTAGACTCCAACACCTTCAACTAGTTTACACCAATCACCTGTATCCAGAATCATTTATTCGTAAGCTGGAATACCATATTATGGGATTTTTAAGCCACAACCAGGTTATACCTATCCTCAACCAAATCCAAGATATCCTAATTTGGGTTATCACATTGGTGGACAGACCCCTTGCTAGCCATAGGCACAAATGCCACAACCTTCATTTCAACAAGTATTGTACCTAGGTTTTGGTCAACAAAATCCTCAAGTGTTTTCTTAACAAAAAAACCCCTATCTGGGTTACCAGCAACAGATTCCTTATGTTGGTGTTCAAGGGCCTGTCGCCCAAGTGATTCCATCATACTCTGGAAATGCTCAACCAGACCTCAATCGATAGTTTCCCTTTGTTCCAACATTAGAATTACCAGATTTAAAATGCCTCACCAATGATCCAATCAACTATTCTCCTTTATGGCCAGCGATACCTCATAAATTACCCTCGGATATTCCTAAGTTCAATGGAAGCTCTAGGGAAGACCCGTTGTCTCATGTTATGACTTATCATTTGTGGTGTTCATCTAACTCCCTGAATGATGACTCTTTTTTACTACATCGTTTCCAGCGTACACTCACCGGTCTGACAACAAAATGGTAAATTCAGTTACCAAGAGCTTATTTTGATAATTCCACTACCCTAGCTACTTTTTTTTTATGCACTTCGAGTTACCCATACAATATGAAACTAGAACAAAACTCTTGACTAAATTTAAATTGACTAATGCCACTCACATTTCTGATCATATTCATGAGTGGCATTGTCGTCGTAAAATGGTTAAGACATTTGTTCCTGATTAGATCCTTGCCGAGTGCTTCATTAAGTACCTATTACCATATATAACTGAGGATGTGCCTAAGGGTGGCATCCTCACTGAAAGGCAGGTCATTTATCGTCCCCAACATTTAGAATTGATTTATACTCAGTATGGCATGATCTACGAGAGAATTCCTAATGCGTTGTGATCTAATTTTACCATTCATATTCCATGAAAGGACTCTCATTTTAGAGAAAGTATGATCGATACTACAAGCACACATCACACTACTACATCTGATCCTGTGCCTTCTTCCAAAATCCATGTCATGTCATCTAAAAAGGGAAAAAGTGAAAAGCAACTCAGATGGAAGAAAAAGGGGAAATCAAAGAAAAAACAAACTTCTACCCCGGAGGAAAGATCATCTGATAAATTGACTAGAAATTAGAAACGTTGTTACCCTTTCATAATCTGTAATGAAGAACACTTTGTTCGAGACTATCCTCATCACATTGATGAGTCAAAAATGGTTAAAAAATCACATGTTTCAGCTGTGTTTACAAATCCATCTTCTAGTTCACAAGTGCTTATATTGCTACAGATCCATCTTCTAGTTCACAAGTGCTTATATTGTCTATCACAAAGCCATAAATTGATTTTCTAGTGTCAATGCATAATAAAGATTATGGTAGTTAGGCTATTGATAAACCTAGTACCTCTACCATGAATCCGTCTACAGAATCGATACCACCACCTACTATTCCTCAATTGACAATCAAGCCACAGAAGGGAGTCGTTCATAAATCGACATTTAATCCTCGAGCCAGAGCTACTCAAAATTATAATATAGCTGAATATTTGGCTCAATCCCGTTCATCTGTGTCAGCGCTTGAGGTGCTACAAAATTTTCCCTCCTAGAAACAAGCTTTGTTATCGGCAATTGGTGGAATTGATCCGACAAATTCAAATCTCACAGTCTTTAATCATATGGGCTATGTGCCAAAATTACCAGCATAATTGGTATTCTCCATCAAGCTGAATGTTCTCAATAAAAAACTTTATGGTACTATTATTGATGAGGGAGCATCTACATGCATTATGTCTCTAAAATGTTGGAAGTCACTTGGTTTGTTGCGACTATCTCAATCGCCAACTACGTTGAAAGCTTTTGACGAACGTACATATAAGCCTTGCAGTATTCTCAATAACCTCCATGTTGAACTAGGGGGGAATACAATGAATTTTGAAGTTGAGACCTTTGACGTACCCCTTGACTAAAATGTGTTACTTGGAAGGCCATGGGTATAAGCTATGACTGCGATTGTCTCTACATATTTTAGAATGATATCCTTTCCATATAAAGGTGTCATCATAGTCATCAATTAACTATCCTTCTTTGACTCCAGTTCCCAACTAAATTGAAGTGTTCGTTAGTTCACGCACCCCAACTCTCACTTCAAAACAATTGTGTAGGACTCTTAAAGGATTCCACTCTCATGGGAAAATTTTCATTACCGCTCCCTGCAACAACATAAATTGCAAGTATAGAGACCAGCTACATGATCTCTTCCACTCCATGTAGCTTAAGAAAGAGTATAGGAGATTTCAAGGTTGTTATGTTGGATGATTTTCTGTCACCCAACCCCATTGAGTTGGTGTAGCAATCAATCCTTTTGGCTTGGGCAGCGAATCCAGAATCACCATCACCGGTCGTTTGGGTAGATCGTTGATTAAATTTTGGTACTCCATCTGATCCTTTTTCCATAACTTTATTTGCATATGAGAATATTCTGGAAACGGCGATGTAAGAAGGAGAACCATGGGAATATTATCATCATCATTCCCATCTTCTACATTATGAAGAATATAATCTTAGTGAACTATATTACCCATCGATCCAAAATTTCTCTTAGTATTATTTTCCAATTAATGCAATAGATTCCGAGCGAAATTTGTCAAATATTGAAGAAACCATTTCAATCGATATTTCGACAAAATCTGATGTTGTATAAAATATTCATGTCAACATGTCTTATTCTCCATCAGAAGTCGAAACATATTGTTCTCTCTTTTGTGAATTTCGTGACGTATTTGCTTCATCTTACGAGAAAATTCCATGCATAGATACTAGTATCATTGAACACACTATTAATATGTACCCTGATGTCAAGCTGGTACGTCAACGCCTTCATCCTGTTCATCCAAAGAAGGCGGCTAACATTAAAGCAGAAGTTGAACATTTTTTGTGTGCTGGTTTCATTTACCCTATTCTGCTAACTAAACGGGTTTCCAACATTGTTCCTATTATGAAAAAGAAAGGAACCATCATAGTGTGCATCCATTATCAGGATGTCAATATTTATTTTCCAAAATACAACTATCCTACTCCTTTTATCGACCAGATTATTGACGATTGTGATGGATGTAAAATATTCTAGTTCATGCATGGATTTTTGGGCTAAAATCAAATCAATATCCACCTAGAGGACCAATATAAGACAACATTCATCTGTCCCTAGGCCACATTTTCTTATAGGAAACTCCTATTTGGTTTAAAGAATGTTGGGGAAACTTTTCAGAGAGCAATGGATTATGCTTTCAATGACATCACGCACATTGTTCAACCTTATCTAGATGATTTATCCACGCATTCATGAAATTGGATTGATCACCCAATGAATTTGAGAGCTATCTCTTTATTCTGTCGACATTACAAAATATGCCTCAATCCATATAAATGTGTGTTTTGTGTTGGTTCTGGTTGTTTTATAGGATTCTTCGTCTCAAAAAAAGGAATTCAAATAGACCCATTGAAGGTCTAGGCCATTCTTGATTTGCCTGCAACATCAAATTTTCTTTAGTTACAGAAAAATCATGGAAAGGATAACTTCCTAAGGAGGTTTATACTCAACTATGTTGAAATGGCTAAAGTATTTACTCGGCTTTTGAAAAAGGGGATTCATTTCCATTGGGACAAAGTTTCACAATCTTATTTTGATGCTGTCAAGGATACTCTTGTATGGCGTCATTAATGTATCCCCCTAATTATGACAATGATTATTTATTATATATCTCCACATCTGATATGACCATTTCTATGGTATTGGTCCAAGTAGAAAATGGGATAGAACATCTGATCTGTTATTTGAGTCGTAATCTCAATGATACGGAAGTAAATTATTCATACATAGAAAATCTTTCCTTGGTGGCTATTCAAGTTGTCTAAAGATTTCACCACTATATCCTATTCTGAAAGACCATTTTCATTTCGGATTGCAACCCCATGACTTATATTTTATCACCTTAATTGTTGGGGGGGAGTATTCAAAATGGATTGTCATTTTGTAGGGATTTTATTTGGAATTCATCAAATCCAAGTTAAATAAGTCTTTAATTTTGGTTGAGCTTCTCTGTGACCCTCCCTCTAATAATAATTCTATTACATCGGAACCATCTATTCCTGGTGAGTCTCTGTTTCGGATTGGATCATCTGATCCTTGGTATGGATATTTTATCATTTATCTCCAGACCCAAAATTTTTGGCCTCATACCTCTCGCTCTAACCATCGATGTATTCGATACGAAGCCAAATATTATTTGATCATCGGTGATACACTTTATCATCCTAGTGTCGATACAATTTTAAGAAGGTGCCTCACCCATGATGAGGCCAAAAAGGTTTTAAATGATTTTCATGTTGGGGCTTGAGGTGGGTACTTGTCTGGATACAGTACCACGCAGAAGATACTCCATGTTGGTTACTTTTGGCCTACCATATTTCGCAACTGCATCGTCATGGTAAACAGTTCTCATGCATGCCAGATATTTGATCGTAAAATCCGCAAACCACCATCTCCAATGAATCTTGTTGTCTCTGTGTGACCATTTTCAAAATGGGGTATTAACTTCATGAAATTGAACCCTCCTTCGATTGGGGCACATGTTCATATTATTGTCATATTATACTTCTTTACCAAGTGGGTCGAAGCGATTCCTACATTCAACAACACAGAAGAAACAACTCCATTATTTTTCTTTAATCATGTCATTACCCGGTTTGGGGTCTCACGGGCTATAGTCACATATTATGGTAAGCATTTTACAATCACATTATGACTAAGTTGACTGCCAAGTTAGGACTGTATCATAATATTTCTACTCCTTATCATCCACAATCAGACAGACAAGTTGAGGCTATTAAAAAAAATCTTAAAAAAATCTTCAATGAATGATAGGAGTTCATAAATGAAACTCGCATTTGATCCTGTACTCGGCTTTGTTGGCATACCAAACATCAATGATAAATGCAACCAAATTTACCCCCTTTCAATTTGTGTATGGCCTGGAAGCTATCTTTCCATTCCAATGTGAAATATTGTCATTAAAAGTTGCAATCGACTTGCTACCTTACACATGAGATGAAGAAGCATGTTTTTCTAACCTCATTCATCTTGATGGAACGCGTTGTGAAGCCAATTGGCCAAAGAAGTGCATAAGAGATGTATAAAGGAACAATGCGACAAGCATGTACAGCCTCACATTTTCTCAGAGGATGACATCATCCTTCTTTATGTTTAGGAAGCTAATGTAATAGGTACAAGTAAATTTGAGCCATTATGGCATGGCCCCTATATTGTCAAAAGAGTTCTTTCTAATGGTGCCTATGAGTTGGTAGATGACGATGGAATTTTGTTGCCACGGCCCATAAATGTGTTGTATCTGAAACGTTACTATGCTTAATCATGAGCATAGTAATTTTTTGTATTATACTGTATATATATATATGCTATTGATTTGAATTTATTGTCTTCTTTTTTTTTTAGAGTTTTATTGACATTATTAATCCACTTTACATTTCATCGCATATGTCTGAATCTTTAGAACCATTTTTTTGATATGCTGGTGGTGCTAGTCATAGTACACAAAATCTATCTTCTTTAACGTGGGCCATTTTCACTCCAAATGGTGAGTTAGTGAGTTTTCAAGGGATTTGTATCAGTCGATCTATGAACAATATCGCTGAGTATAGCGCATTGATTGAATTTCTCTCTAATTCCATTTCATTTGGTATTAACTGTATCATCATAAGCTTAGACTCATAACTTGTGGTATTGCAACTTACTAGTGTTTATACTATTAGAAATCCAACACTACATTGTATGTTCCTAAGGGTTGGAATTTTGGAAAGATAGTATGATTTTATTCAATATCAACACATTTCCATAAACTTGAACACATTGAATGATTCTTTAGAGAATTATGTTATAAATAGACATTTTCAACATATTTAAGGATACAAGAACATATATGAATAGGATTGCACAATAAACATAGGAAAAAACTGAAATCAAATAGATAGATAGTTATCGGTTTTTACAAAAAAAATTCTCAAGACACATTGGTCATTTGAGCTCAAAATGTATGCAACATGTCAAAATTAAACTAGTGATACTCATGGTAAAATGCTATCGATCTAGCTATCCTACACAGTAACCACATACAGCGGTTAGGAACGTCAATAGTGTAGCGTTGAAGTCACATGGTTAACTCTTTCATCCGGAAATCCGGAATCCTAAAGGTCAACCTTTCTATGTGTTTTCGAAGCTCAGCAAGAGTCTCAGCCATGTCTAAATCCTGAAAGACTACTCTCCTGATAGTGCTCTCTACTGGCTCATCTACTCAATGCTCTGGCTCTTCCACTAGTCTAACTCGGCCCACATTTTCATTACATTAAAATTTTAGTTTAGTCTTGGGAAAACATAAAAATACAAAAACATGTATAAACCTTAGAAAAATAAAAAACATGGTCAAAATATTCTTACCGATTGCACCCCACTAAGCACCTTCTGGTAAAGCTAAGTCTCGATCTCCTTAGAAATCAATGGCTACATATGCATATGCATCAATGGCGATAATTTGTCACCTGAACTATGCAAAGAATGCAACCGAGAACATGATGGACAATTGGCCTGCATGTCCAGCCATCAATTCTACCCATATCAACATCCTTGGGTCTCTAGGGTTAGACACACCCAGCGTCACATGTTGAGGCTGCATCGATGGAATCTTCTCTAAGGAAAAACAAATGAGGATCAAACCATAGTTGAAGTTTTTCTTCCTTCCTATCTTTTCCTTGCTCAATTTTTATTTCATTTGAGAAATTATAGCTTCATCCCAATTGAAAACTATTGGTTCTGTGCACTCTAGCGCATACTGCATATAAGATTTGTTCGCTACATGTTGTGTAGTGGTGCCAGCAAGCTTTGTGATCATGAATAAGATGGTTGTCAATAGAAAATAATGAATTCCACATATGTTTATTTTCCCATCCTTGCTAGGCTCTGCCCCTGGGTAGAAATACTACAAAATATAGTCTATCATCATCTCTCCTCTAAGAGAAGATCTAGAGAGAGAAATCGGTGGCCTCTCTTCGACAAGCTTGTCAGAAAATATATTTCCTCCACTCTAATTGGAACCACTTTTTTCCTAGCAAGAAATTCATCATTTGCGGGATCCCATGCACGAACAAGGAACTCCGAAAGTTCAATTTGTTGCCTCATACCTAATAAGCGGAAGTATTTTAATAACCCACAATCTCTTAGGGCTCTTAAAGTACTAGTATCATTAAGGGAAATTAATTTTTTCTCTTCATGCTCTCTTTCTCTCCAATTAATCATCATTCTAGTCTAATGAATCCTTGAAGCATAACCATAAGACTCATTAGAATCCTTTTCATGCAAAAAATTAGGCAAAATTTGGGTACAATGCAAGAATGAAAAATGTGAATTGTGCCCAACGTAGTTTTGGTCAATAGACAATGCGTTGCATATGCACCTAAGCTTTATTTAAATTGCATTCCAATGTAGTTTTCAATCCCCAAGGGTTTGTTTCCATCTTTTGAAAAATAATTTACCCTAAGGGGCCCAAATCCCTAAAAAATTGTAATGAAATGAAATTATAAGGCAACTGGAATAAAGAGGGGGTTTATGGAACCAACTTGGATCAAACAATGATGAAAATCATCCACAGAATTGATCACAATCAACAGCTAAAGTTCAGGGGGAAAATAGGTTCAGAGCTCCAAAATGAAAATGGTAACTTTCAAATGGTAAAAATGAATAGTAAAACTCTTTTAATAGTCATTTGATGATTTTAAAATCATATTTATTGTTGTGACTATGGATTTATTCAATTTTTATCATGAAAAATTTATTTTTAATTCATTTGATGTTGTTCTGAACATGTTTGCAACTGATGAGAAGATTAGTCGTGCACATTTATTTCAACAATGAGATTTGACCACAAAGCATACTTCCATCCTTATTTTTCAAGCTTCGATAAAAACAAAAATGGACTTGAAGCACACTTTCATCTCTTTTTCGAGCTTCTATAATAGTGAAAAAGGAACCCCATGAGTCTTCTTTTATCTCTTTTCAGACTCCGATAATGTCAAAATATTTTCAATAACTTGTCTTTTTGAGCTTGTAAAATTAAATGAATTGATATAGATTATTTACGAAAAAGGAAAACCTTAGTCAAACATGGCTAGGAGGTTCTCTCAGATATCATCTTACACTTTTTTGGATCTAAGAAACAAATTTATTAAAAATGACTTATGGATTTTTCTTTTTTCCTCTTTTTCAAACTCTCTAAATATGAAAAAGGAATGGGTTGTCACTATCGTTAGGCTCGTTAAAACATAAAATAGCAATGAGCTTGTCGATCATGGCAACAATCAAGTTCCATCACCACTAGATTCATTAAATTATTAAATAGTGATACATTATTCACCCAAAGGGTTGAATTATAGATCAAGAATATGTTATCCTCCTCAAGCTTGTTAAAAAATAAAGAGGTACTATTTGACAAATGACCAGGGAAAATTTGGAAAAGTGAAAATTTTTTTTACTGTAGCAGGTCGCTCTTGAAAATGACACTTCACTCCATCATCGTGATTGTTTGGGTTGGGTAATCTTCTTTACTGTTCATTCATAGCTATGGTTTATCATAGCTTCACTTAATTTTTGGGTCAATGCTTCCAACTCATCTTAGTGTCACCGATATGTTCAAGAGAAGTCATCCAGTGAATAATCATTCTTATGTAATGCTCATAAACCTTCATTCTCATGATATTCAGCCCTCAACATTTCTATATCAAGTCATATTTTGTCTCTGAAACTAGTAATTCATGTTTCGTGATAAAGTGACTTCATGTCGACGTCAAATCATCATCTAGGAAGTTTACTTAGAAACATCATCTTCCAGTATCATGAGGCTTGTTACAACATCGACAAGATCCTTGCTTCCATACGTTTGATTGAAATATTTTTTTTGGCGTTCGACATCAAAATATCTATTTACACCTTACAAAATGTACTAAAATAGCTTGAAAGCCATCAACATCAATGGTGGTTCTCTTGTGTTTGTTAACAGCTCACATCATTGGCTGGTAATCAAATGATGTCTTAACATGTCTGACTACAAATCATATATTCACATGGCTAGACTTGTACCCAAAAAATCGAGTGAAAGAGATAAGAAGACCCAGGATCTAGTTTCAACCATCTAGGCTGCGATTTCAGGATTTTTGTAACGGTGACCTTACATACAGATAGTCATCCGAACATGGGCCTGTATTTTTAGGCATGTTTATATTGGGCAACATTCCAATGTGGAGTAATTTTTTCATTATGTACATGTTATTAGATGGTTTATCTAATGAGCATGGGAATGCCTCCCTTAGAAATTCATGATCCAGGTGAAAATATAATAATGTAATTTATTTTAATATTGATGCAGGTCACCACTCCACTTCAATTCCATCCCATCACGTCGTAAAGCATCTCATTCAAAAATATTTTTATTATTCTGACTTCACGCTCTAGGGGGAAACTGTTATAGGTCAATTTGGGCATCATTCCCCATGACCTGGTCAAACTGGACATCATCCCCAATACAAATGAGATGAGGTCTATCATGCCCAAGGTTTGAAGTATATGTTATATCACTTATGAGCTTACCAATGTTGCCTCTCAAGGGATTAACTGCATTTTATATGTCGCTCCCTCCATGCAAGGGTGCAGTGAAATTCACTGCCCAACATTTAAGAGTATGTTGGTTAAATGGGAGTGAAATTATCATTGTTATAGGATCTCCACATGACCAGTGCCTTCTAGAAGAGTCCATATGTGTCAAAATACAAATGCATGTGTCCAACTAACACCTCTGATCTTGGGAATAGGTCTTGCCTATTATTAGAAATTCATTGATTGAGAATGTACCTTCAGTTGCCCTATAAATTGAGCATAGATCCTAGTGCTAGGGAAGGAAGAAATTGGGTAAAGAAACGATGTTGGATTCTCAATTCAGAGAGTGATATAAGTAATATGTTGTTGGTGAGATGTTAATTTTGATGAGTTTGGGATGATGCTAGAGCTAGTGACATCAAATCGATCATTGGTTGTAATCTACCCATTCTATTCATTAATAAATATTGCTATTCATTTTCCCATACATGTATGTTTTTATGTTTCTATTCCTCATATAGTGGATTCTTAACTGATGTATATGTTTCATGTTAAATCGATTTAACTGATTAAGATAAATAGGCATATATATATGTATATTGCAATCTCTTTGTTGTTTAGTGTTTATACTTGCAATTAATAGTCTGGTGATCTAAGTTGAATTGGAATCTACAGAAAAAGTGACAGAAGGAGAATAGGAATTACATGGATCACAAGTAGGTCTCTCTATCTTTCTATGTGTCTATTTACTTTTAGAGAAAGTGTCTCAAAACTCTTTGATCTGTTGTTCTAAATTAATAGCACCATATTTAGGTAATTTTGTTTATCCATAATTAATAATACCACATAAAATTAAGAGACAATCCCTTGGTTGTGAAACAAAATCAGTGCTTAATACATTTGAGAATACATGTCACAAATTTAATTATATCAAGTGGTTTTTGTTTATTCCCCTTGGAAATTAATTCTTTAAGACCCTTAATAATATGATATAATGAAAGATTCTACAATGCCATTTATTTCTGGTATCTGAATGAAAATAAGAATTGTAGAAGAAACTCAAAATGATATGCTATAACACAGAATCTATCACCTTAAATCTCAGAATAAATTTATGTAGAAAGAATAGTTGGAGTGAAGGAGCGCATATTAAGGTTATTTAACTCTTATTTAAAGATGAAATTAAGAGAGTGAAAAATACTTTACTTCACTTCATATAAAGAAGAGGAAACATAAAATTAAACAAGAAGAAAACTCAGAACCTTCCTCTTTCTTACTGTCTTGCTTAAATACATAAAAATGTAGTTTGTAACTACTAGAACTTCTTTTAACTATTCAAACTACCTAAACTGTGCAAACTACCTATTACATAAAATTAAGGACATCATTACAATATCGATATTTTAACAAGAAAGCTGAATAAAACGTGAAATATTTATATAGTTGCTAGATCTAGATGTGATTCGTTGCTGCTGTGTTCCCCTCATGTTCTGATGTTTTCTTTTGAGGTGTTGATGTGCCACCTAGTGAATCCGTCATCCATGCCCTACAATTTTTCAGGATTTCAATGTTGGTTTTAGGATAATTAACCAACTTGTGATACTCCAGCTTGAAATCAGTGATTGTGGTAAAAGTGGGCCTTTCTATAAACAAGGTATTAACCATCTGTAATAATTGAAAATTCTTGTGCAAGCAATTGACAACTGTGGCTCCTTTTAAGACTACAGTTTTTTCATGAGTATCAGCAATCTTGCATTTTATTCCCACTAATAAAGGCTCATATGAATTCCAAGATATAATATTTCCTTGCATATCTCAGCATGATGGCAGCTGTAATATCCCCAAATTGGGATTGCTAGCAAGACATGCCAGAAAAAATGCATTTTTCAGGAATGTGTGCTACAAAAAATAAGATCAGCCCTTGGATTCCTTAGATCTGATAATCTAAGACCCAAATCCAAGAGGATATCAGAAACCAATAAAACTAGGTGAGGTAAACATGCCTCTCACACCTAGTATGGTTGGAAAATGCCCAATAATGGGACTGCAGAAATATGTAAACACAATGTTGGAGCAGAAACAAGCTATTAACTCATGAAATGTGTTAATAAACACATATCCATCAATTTTTGTTACAAAAACAACTTATTACACCTTTTATCATCCCAAGAGTTGAGGAAATGCAGAAAATAGGGCCATAAAAAGGTTGTCTTCAGAAAATAATGCTATAAATGTGAGAAATGGTACTTATATCCCTTATAATATGGAGTATATATATCACATATAGAATTGGAGAAAAAACAAATAACTCTAGCCAAGTTAAGCAGGTCTTCCCGAGTCAATACAACTCAAATAAGCCAAAACCCCATGACTTTTGCTAACAGAAATTGCTGAAGCATGTGAAAAGGTTATTTAATGAGGGTTTATGCAAAAATAAGTGATAAATAATATATCTATATTTTACATTCATCAATGGCTAAGAAAATGGAGATCTATTCCCTTTTTATACAAAATAAGAATCACCTGACAAGGGCTGCATGAAAGTACAAGTACAAAAATGGCAGATCTGCAGATCTAGATCTAAAAAATGCAGTAATACTGTAGCTATGAATATATATGGCTGAAATTTATAGAGAATGGAATAAGATTCTCTATACAAGCCTTCCGGGAGAAGGGTTGGCCCTCTCTCCAGGGAATACGCTCGCAAATAAGGGTCTTGACCCTGCTACAGCAACACTGAGTAAAATGACACAGTTCCTACAAGGGACTACAATGTAGGAGAAGGAAAGTGCATTGAACACATTCCAAGATCCGAAATGAAGCTTAGATACACCCTCACTGATCTCCCATAGAAATAAAGGCTTCCTCCTCTGAAACACAAGCTTTGGTAGTGGTGTTGTTGTGCTTCCATTGCAACACCATGCAACACAACCCAGATCTCAACAGAAACCATGTTGTAGATGAAAGAGGATGCTTGGCCTCAACCATGAATGTGGAAAACTGAGCTGAAATACTCCTTCGAGAGGCCTCTAAAGGTAGGAGAAGGAATTCCTCAACAGGAATGCCTTGTGCTAAACAACACTACAACTCTGCTAAACAACAAGAGGATGCCAAATAGTCATGAAGAAAAAAATCAGTAATAATCAAGCTGACCCCAAATGGCTACCATCTCCTTCCTTATAAGATATGTGAGGCTCCTCACCTTCGGTCCCATGCATTAGGGTTTCCACATGCACATGATCAATCTCTCTCCAAAAATACGTTGTGTCTCCATGAAGGTTCTCATCCAAAATCACGCTATTTGATTTGGTCAAGGTTGACCTCTTCAACCTACTTCATCCCCTTTCACACTCAAGTGTCTCCAAGCTAGCTCTCATATGTTTGTTTAAGCTGATATTTGTTCACATTGAACTATTTGCAATGATGATCCTCTTCATGCATGTTGTTGACTTGGTCAAGCTTGACTTTGTCCACAAGAAAAAAGTCCCTTTTCACACATGAGGGTTTCAAATCCAGCTACCATAATGATCCCCTTTAACACCAAGAGGGTTTTTTATGCCGATTTAAGTTAATTATGGGTCTCCTCCCCCATTTATTCATCTACTAAGTGCAAAATCAAAAATTAATATTCCCATTAGCTGCTTGCTAATGTAGGAATATTACAGTCCTCCCCTCCCAAATTTTGCTTGTCCTAAAGAAACTAAAAGGATAGAACTGAAAAGCTTCCTCCCAAGGCATGGAGTCTGAAATGTGTTTGGGAAATATCATTCCCATGTAAAACGTTCACCCCAAAGCTATCATCCATACAGGATGACTCACCCTTCAACATGGCAACTCATAAAAGATCTCCTCCACCTTTAGCTCCTACAATGTAGGTGGGTTGAATAACTGTGCTTGGTAGACAAGATGGCCTACCCCACACTATCTTCCTCTCCACTTATGAAAAGTGTAGATAATATGTTGTTCTTGGGCTGCAATAAGGTTGCCCTCAATTGGCAAGAAGAAGATTAGATCTCCAAAGATCCTTTCTCCCATGTCATGAATCATGTTGGCCCAATTCATCCCATTCAAAATGAATGGCACATGATCACCATTTGGCATCCGAATCAGAAAATTTCTGAAGGTTACATGATACCAATGGTTTATCAAGTGGATATAGTGTATTTTTCCAACTGCTACTTGAGAACATCACGTGGCAAGTTATTTATCAATGAATTACTAGCTACAAAAGTTTTCTCATCTAATATGTGGTAGTAATCAGCAATATACATCATATGAGCAAAATCAAAACAAGTATACACTTTCCCAAAGTTATGAAGAGATGGGTTATCATCATTATAAAGATTTTCCCTGAGGTGACCATGTAAACCAAGAATAAACTTGCTCTTATGTGGATCAATGCACTGTCCATAGAAGGTCAGAAGATACAGATACTCAATGGAACAATCAGTAAGTACATAAATGTTTCTCTTACCATGTATAATGAGTAAACTAAAAGTGAGGTCCATGGATGAGTCTTCCCATGACAATCTCCTCATAAAAATATGCAAGAAAGAAGGATGCATACTGCCCTTGGGACACTCCATCAAAAGGTACTTACACCCAAATGACAAAACTATTGGCCTTATTGTTAAGGCTCTTGTCACTCCATGACTTCTCTCTTTGAAATTCCACATGCCAAAGGGTGAAAACGCGAAGATGGGTAACACTTTTGTGACAATTCTGGGTGGAAATTTTTTTTCCTCCATAGTTCGGCCAAACTCTTGTCATAGTTCAGCCGAATAATTCAGGAGTTCGGCCAAACTATTGAATTTAGTTCGGCTGAACTTCGTTTTCCATTTACAGTGATGGCGTACTAACTAAAATGGTGAACAGAGTTTTCCCCTGTGTTTGGAAAATCGGCAATAATAGTTCGGCTAAACTATTATTTTATAAATAGATCGCCCCAACCTTTTCCAAGTTTCTGTTCACATTTGTGTGCTTGTTTTTGTCTGGCATTCTGTCAAATGCTCTTATCTGTCACATTCTCGCGCGCTTACTTCGTGCGCTCACTTCTGTCCAGCATTCTTGCATGCATTAAGCTCAAGGAGGTAAGATTTTAAATTTCTGTAAGTTTTTGTTGTTGTTGTTGTTTTTAGTTTGGTTTTAATTTGTGTTGATTTTGTAATTTGGTTTTACTTTTTGTTTGATTTTTTAATTTCTATTGTTTTTTTTGTTGCAGAGGTATTCCATAACATCTTCAGCATCCTTTTCTGCGACTTCAGCATCCTCTGCAGTGAGTTTAGTGTCATCATCGTCTTCAGTGTCTTCGGCGTCCAGGTACGTCTTCAGCGTCTTCAGCATCCAGTAGGGAATTTATGAATGAGAGAGGCTCTGTCTCTGCTTTTTTGGCTTTGTCTCTATTTTTTTGGCCCTTTCTCTGTTTTTTTGGCTACAACTTCAGGTTTGACATGTGTTATAATTCTCCAACCTGTCAAAATGAAGTTTAATTTCACAAGTAGAACGTAAAAATTTATAATATTCGATTTCATACCTGTACATACAGTTCAACTTAAACGCTATTTAAATGTTCCTGTAATGTTCCCAATTTTATCCTCAAGCTAAAATGGAACATTATAGTGACATATTTTTTTTTTTTTAATAAAATGGGTAAGGAAAACCACTTAACCCCTTTTGATGGAAAATAACACTCCTTGTGTGAAAGGAGAAATAATAAAACAGCTGAAATAAACACCCCATGGTGTGAACATGATGAGGATCACCTTGAGCTGGCCATCTTTCACCAAGTCAATAGCGTTGCCTTAGAGGGGTAGCTTGCATTAGAAGATAACGAAACTTTTGGAGGGAAATCATTTAAAAGTGAATGGAAACCCTAATTGTGGGTCCTATGGTGAAAGATAGTTCATTTTCTTTATAAGAACAAAGAAGCAACTCACTTGATTCATTCTTTGATTCAAAAATTTCATAGTGAGGTCAAGGACTTGCATATCTGGGTTGTTTAGCAGGATTGCAGTGCTCTTGAGCATTGGGGGTGTTCCCGGTGGAGATCCCCCACCTCTTCCTCATGGGAGGAGAGGAATTGAGCTACATTTCCTCATTCCAAAATTTTTCCAAGCTTACTCCTTCAGTTGCAGCATTTTCCTATAGCAGGTTGGTGCTATGTAGCTGGGGTAGCAGCAGAGGAACTCATAGAGTTATTCCTTACTTTCATTTTTAGTGGAGGATGGATTTATTCATTGGAGGAGCTGTAGATAAGGCTCTTGGAGCATATTTCAGATATGTGGCATCAGGCCACTCATTCACCAACTCCCACTACACAATCACTTGGAGAAACTGCGTTATTCCATGAGGGCAGTATTGTGAGGGGTTGTTGTGCTCATCAAGAGGAGTGCTTTGATTGAAAGGGGATCAACCCCTTTTCCCTTGAGGACTTCAATCAAAGGATTTAATTATAATTTCAGATTAGCCACAGCCTCATGATCATTGGTTCTAGTTGTAGTGACAATTTATTTCTCACTATTGTATTTTGTCTGGCATTTCTAGCAATCTCCTTGAGATTGGCTAGAAATCCTATATTCATTCCATTTTCTCATGTATGGGAATTTATTTGTATTCCTTCACCTATATCATCATTTTTTATTTATTCAACAGATTCATCTCTCATATGTACTGCGCAGTTATGGTTTTCTAGCATTTATGTGTAGCTGCAGCTACTCCGGCCTTACATTGTCTATTCATCGGAGATTGGTTCTAATGCTTGAGCGCTTTTTTTCTTATGATATTTCTGTATAATATTGATGATATAATAATAATATTATGGTTTTTATATTTACCCTCTCATGATACATTCATATTTGCAGAGTTCCAGATTTATGTTTTGTATATTGTTGTAAGCTCTTTCATTGAGCATTATTATAGAGACCTAGATTGGGGAGATCTGGATAACCCATCTATAATAATTTATTTAAGCTCATTTTCTGCAAGGATGTTATATTATAATGGTTCTAGGGCATCCCAGCATTGGATTTCCTTTTTTATGTAGGAGCTTCCTTATACATTGTCCTCAAGGACCCTGTGGTAAAAATTCCCGAGGTGGAATATTGCATATCCATAGGCAGAGTCTGAGAAGGGCTAGATAGCCTCAGGATTTGTCCCTTATTTGGAAGGATTCATATCATGTAAATTCCCAATCATTCAGTCTCTGAAATGGACTTACAGTAGCTCACTGAAGAAGGAAAAATGGAACATCTTAAGATATTCCCTATTGAGCCCAATTTTCCTCATCTGGAATATTACAGTGGTATTAGAGCATGATATTGGCTCAGCCTATGCCTAAGATCCATTGCTATTATAAAAGGAACTTCTCTCCAAGGAGAGGAGACTTACAAGGAGACAAGGAAAGAGGATATTTCCCTTCTTCTTTTCTAGGAGATTATTGAAGATCTTGATGAAAGGGAATTTTCAAGAAATTTTCTGAGAAGGGTTTGTTGATGAGAAAAATCCCAGATATTTTCATGAAGGGTGTGGTCATTCATCCACACATGTAGATCCACAACACAGTCCTTTGTTCACTTGCCTTTCAAGGGAGTAGAGGAATGAAATGAGGCCATGGGAGAAGCAGCATTGCACTCAAGGTATGGCTCATGATTTTTGGTTTGGAGGGTTTCATTTTTCATTAACATGCAAATGCAAGAACTTGTGATGCATTAACTAAGGGTTTGATGGAGAAAAATTGGTGAAACTCATTGTGTCATAAACACAAACAATTTGCATACATTGGAGAGAACCAATAGCACTGTCACATTATGAGGAGATCCATCACCACATGGAGGTGAAATGGGAGCCATTGCTTCCATTAGAAGAGTCCTTGTGTCTTTGCAAGGAGTTCCAAATATTTTGCATGTGGGTACCAAGACACAATTCCGGAGTCATATGTAGCCTTGGTTGGGGGATTGTGAGATGGAGAAAGAAGAGCAGAGGATCAACATGGAGGGATGAAGAGCATTCTCCCTTATCTATTTCAGAGATTTTCTACACAAAGAAAAGCGACTGCACTGCACAAAGGAGAGAGGGACAAATCAGTCCACTCATACATACAGTCTATTTTCAGATCTTGATGTATCACTTTTTGGTGGTTTTCCACTTGGGAGGCCACATGATCTAGTGATGATGAGAGGCATCTTGTTTTTGGGTTCACCACTCATTTGATTCCGGAGGGGTGAAGACATTAGAGGAGTCCAACACAGCGCAGTGATTTTGGGGAATGAGCACAAGGAGGAGGGGTACACTCTCATTTTCAGTACCACCCATTCTCATCAGTTTGATTGTGAATATAGAGTTTTTGCATGGATGGAGGATAATATCTTTATGATGTAGGATAGCTGCTCCATGGATTTGGTGAAAATGGATTACTTCCTTTGGGGGTGAACTCTTTCATGCACTGGAATAGATGAAGGCCACTCACACTTACATTTCCCAGGGTCGAGAGTTTATTTGGAGGTGATAGTCTCTCATGGGAGGCTCATTTTCAGAGATCCTTATTTCTATTTGAGCATGAGCAGCTGCAAGATGGCATGGCAACAACCTTGGAGGATGACTTTGGCATGAGGGGATGTCAAGGTAACAGCCATCAACATGATGGGAGCACTTTATTGCATATTACTAGCGTTGTCTATGTGGAGGATTGATCCATGTTGGAGGACTCAGCTTTGGTTGAGAGGTCCCAGGATCTTGATGCATGCATGATTCTTGATGACCAGGAGGATGATGACAGATACATGATTGATGATATGGTCATATATTTTTATATCAGTCTCTTCTTGGCTAGATTTTCTAGTCTCAAGGAGAAATTATTTGCAGGCAACATAAGAGGGATCCCTAGATATGCACTTGGATGCATACTTTGATTGGCTAGAGGATTTCATTTGGAGGGCATTCATCATGGCACCTATCAGCATTGGGAGATGCATAGCCCACTTGATTATGGTGGAGAGAACCTCACAGCCACTTACCTACTCATTGAGGGTAGAGGTAAACTTCATTTGGGCCATTTCAAGCTCAAGAGCTCAAGTACAAATTGGAGAAGGTATAATCATTCTATATTGTACTTTCCTTCATTGTTTGAGTAGCATGATGAGTCAAGAAGAGTTGAACCCTTGTTGCATGATGTAGGAGGATGTATTTGTATCCTTTTGTAGCAGAAGAATGGACTATTTTTATGGTGGTTTGAGGAGGAAGCCACATGCTCATTGGTGTGCACCATTGGCACCAATTTATATTTTCATGTCCCTATATTTTGAGATGTGTGTGGCAGAAAAAAAGTGGCTGGGAAAAGCACTTTTATGTATATTTTTGATGCAGGAAAGAGGCTCACTGCGTTGGGCCCATGAAAGGAGCAGTGACCCACTCTTTAGTTGTCTTATGATAGCTTGTTTTCATTGCATTATGCTACCTTGTATTGTTGATGCTTGATTATTCACAGGGAGAACTATTTGGAGAGTTATTTATATGTTGAGATAGCCCATTGGGAGCACTATTCTCCCCATTACACATGTTCTATTTTGTAGGAGATACCGTGGGCAAACCATAATTGCCATACTATCACTTTTCTCTTCTTGTGGGGAAAACCACTTGGATAATTTGCAGAGGCATTTCATGGATGGATATTTTGATGGGGTAGCTTGGGCCACTCTTGGAGGCCATATCATTTGAGCCCAAGGATATAGGCAGCCCCATATGTTCTACAGAGGGAGAGAAGAGCTTATTGGGATGAAGCAGAAAAACTCTCCATTCAGCCCCATTACATTGCAGAATCAGGGGAAACAATTCCATTTGATGATAGCATGGATGATGAGATCACTAATGGGATTATATTTTCCCATGAATTTCATCACTCCTACCTTGAGGAGGCCATGGTTCAGCAAGGATATTTCCACCTACACCTTCTATCTTTCTGTAAGGTGCACCATTCCGGTTTTCATATTTGGGAGGAGGCATAGGAGGACAGTTTATATTGCAACATATCTTGAGCAGCGGTCGAGATTTTTGATGAGGAGGCCACAAGAGAAGAAGGGGGAGAAATTTTGTTCTCTCTATGCAGTTGCTTGGGGACAAGCAACATGTGGTAGGGGAGGACTGTAATGTTCCCAATTTTAGCGTCAAGCTAAAATGGAACATTATAGTGGCATACTTTATTTTTGCTTAATAAAATGGGTGAAGAGACCCCTTAAACCCTTTTGATGGAAAATAACACTCCTTGTGTGAAAGGAGAAATAATAAAGCAGTTGAAATAAACACCCCATGGTGTGAACATGATGAGGATCACCTTGAGTTGGCCATCTTTGACCAAGTCAACAGTGCTGTTTTAGAGGGGTAGCTTGCATTAGAAGATAACGCAGATTTTGGAGGGAAAGCATTCAAAATTTAATGGAAACCATAATTTTGGGTCCTATGGTGAAAGAGAGTTCATTTTCTTTATAATAATGAAGAAGCATCTCATTTGATTCATTATTTGATTCAGAATTTTTATAGTGAGGTCAACGACTCGCATATCTTGGTTGTTTAGCAGGATTTCAGTGCTCTTGAGCACTGGGGGTGTTCCCGGTGGGGATCCCCGACCTCTTATTCATGGGAGGAGAGGAATTGAGGTGCATTTCATCATTCCATCATTTGGCCAAGTTTACTCCTTCAGCTACAGCATTTTCTTGTAGCACGTTGGTGTTGTGTAGCTGGGGTAGCAACAGAGGAACTCATAGAGTTCTTCCTTACTTGCTTTTTCAGTGGAGGATGGATTTCTTCATTGGAGGAGCTGTAGAGAAGGCTCTTGGAGCATATTTCATATATGTGGCATCAGGCCACTCATTCACCAACTCCCGTTGCGCAGTCACTTGGAGAAACTGTGTTAGTCGATGATGGTAGTGTTGTGAGGGGTTCTTGTGCTCATCAGGAGGAGTGTTTTGAGTGAAAGGTGATCAACCCCATTTCCCTTGAGGAATTCAATTAGAGGATGGAATTATAATTTTAGATCATCCATAGCATCATGATCATTGGTTCCATCTGTAGTGACTATTTATTTGTCACTATTGTATTTTGTCCGGCATTTCTAGCAATCTCCTTGAGATTGGCTAGAAATCCTATATTCAGCCCATTTTCTCATGTATGGGAATTTCTTTGTATTCCTTCTGCTCTATCATCATTTTTATGTATTTAGCAGCTTCATCTCTCGTAGAGACTGCGTAGTTATGGTTTTCTATCATTTATGTGTAGCTGCAGCTACTCCGGCATTACATTGTCTATTCATTGGAGATTGGTTCTAATGCTTGAGGGCTTTGTTCCTTATGATATTTCTATATAATATTGCTGATATAATAATACGATGATGGCTGTGATATCTACCCTCTCATGATACATTCAGATTTGCAGAGTACCAGATTTATGTTTCGTATATTGCTGTAAGCTCTTTCATTGAGCATTGTTATAGAGACCTAGATTGGGGAGATATGAATAACCCATCTAGAATCATTTATTTAAACTCATTTTCTGCAGATAATTTATATTAGAAGTTTTCTATGGCATACAAGAATTGGATTGCCTTATTTATGCAACAAATTCCTTATATAGCGTCCTCAACGACCCTGTGGTAGAAATTCCCGAGGTGGAATATTGCATATCCATAGGAAAAGTCTGAGAAGGGCCAGATAGCCTCAATATTTCTCCCTTATTTGGAAGGATTCATATCCTATAAATTCCCCATCATTCAATCTCTGAAATGGACTTGTAGTAGCTCACTGAAGAAGGAAAAATGGAACATCTTAAGATATTCCCTACTGAGCCCAATTTTCCCCATATGGAACATTACAGTTCCAGTTTCCCACTGACTAATACCTTAATACTTACCATTAATGGAGTAACTCATCAGCTACCATCTGTCATTGGGCCCATACCAATGATATGCAAATCTATACTAAACAATCAAAACTAGAAATAGGTAGGGGAAGATGACAACATCCTATCCACTACTCTACCTACAAAAACTTGAAAATGTGTTTCCTATTATAATAAACTTGAAAATGTGTGTCCTATTATCAGCATCTAATATGATAATGTGTGTCCTGTTATCAGTATCTGTTATGACTGTTATTAGCAGCATCTGTTATGAGTGTAGATATAATTAAATGTACTGCATCTGTTATGTATGAAAGTTTATTATATATTTATTATGAATTTCGTGATTTCCTAAAAATAATCCCTAAAACTGGTTGGAAAGTGATTTGGAAACTTCTAAAAAATATCAAAACACTTTGAAATTTGGTTTACTCTCCTGGTTTCTTATTCAGCTTAGGATCTAATTAAAAATATCAATAACCAAATATGGCAGGATTTGCTGTAGTGGGCTGGACTCGTAGCAATTAGGTTATGGGAGTTTCACCATTTAGTTTCACAGCAAAACATTAGAGGCCAGTGGTTGTTGGGGCACGGTGCTCCTGTTTTTTTATAGATCGGTGACATTGTCAGCATAAATGTGGGGATATTTTTTAGAATATATGATAGGATAGTTTCTTCATGTTGTTCCATAGCATAAAAGTAGAGGCATGTGTCCTTGGCAGCTCATCTTTGTTATATAACATCAATATTGCATAATAAATGTAGGAGAATCCCTGAAATATAGAACCAGTGTGTTTCATTATTTAGTTGTAGAGAAAACGAGTTTAGAAGCAAAGAAAAAAATAGTTTGAAAATTAAAATCATTGTGATTCATTGAATATTAGATCGTTGAACAAGTAACGTTTAAGCGTGCAAGCATGTGGTTCTTTGAAAAGTAAAATAAGTGTTTTTCCTTAGAGATTAGAGGAGATCCTTAGATCCTTTTACAAGAAACAATTAAGTCTCGAAGAAAACAGTAAAACAATTGTCATTGCGTGGCTGACTATTCGGCTGTCCTTTTATTTATGAATGTATGAATGAAAGAAATTTTAACTTAATGAGACTAAAATTAGCTTATAGAACTAAGAGTTTCATATCCATGGTCTCAAACAATGAGAGAGAAAAAACCTTCTATATTCAACATGTAAAACACAAATTAGCCATAAAAGTTTCCCATTGAAACCAAAAGTGATTTGATACCAAAGATAGGTCTTAACCTAATCTAGTAAATGCCCCTACATTCAATTTCTAGAATAGATCTAATTAGAAGTTTTTCATTTTCATATCCATGGTAGTTCTATAGGCAGAGTCTGTAAAGGACTAGGTAGCCTCTAGATCTTATCTTTTATGAAAGGTGACATATCTAGTAAATTCCCCTATAGTCAATCTTTGGAATAGATCTAAATGCCCTTACAGTAAATTCCCCTACAGTCACATGTATCTAGTATTTAGAAACAAAAAGTAATTTGATACAAAACATAGGTTTTAACCAAGTATATAGTTTTTCATTTTCATATCCATGGTCTCAAACAATGAGAGAGAAAAAACCTTTTATATTCTATGTATGTACAACACAAATTAGCCATTAAAGTTCCCATTGAAAACATAAGTGATTTGATACAAAACATAGGTTTTGACCTAAGAGTAAATGCCCCTACATATAGAAGTTTTTCATTTTCATATCCATGGTCTCGAACAATGAGAGAAAAAAAAAATTATATTCAATGTACATGTAAAACACAAATTAGCCATATCTCTAGAATAGATCTAAATAGAAGTTTTCCATTTTCATATCCATGGTCTCAAACAATGAGAGAGAAAAAAACCTTTTAGATTCAACATGTAAAACACAAATTAGCCATAAAATTTTCCCATTGAAACCATAAGTGATTTGATACAAAACATAGGTTTTAACCTAGGAGTAAATGCCCCATACATATAGAATTTTTTCATTTTCATATCAATGGTCTCAAACAATGAGAGAAAAAACATTTTATATTCAATATATGTAAAACACAAATTAGCCATATCTCTAGAATAGATCTAAATAGAAGATTTTCATTTTCATATCCATGCTCTCAAACAATGAGAGAGAAAAAAAAACTTTTATATTCAACATGTAAAACACAAATTAGCCATAAAATTTTCCCATTGAAACCATAAGTGATTTGATACAAAACATAGGTTTAAATAACCTAAGAGTAAATGCCCCTACAAGTCAATCAATCTCTTGAATAGTTTTAAATACAATTTTTTCATTTTCATATCCATGGACTGAAACAATGAAAGAGAAAACCTTTTATATTCAATGTAAATGTAAAACAAAAATTAGCCATGTCTCTAGAATAGATCTAAATAGAAGTTTTTCATTTTCATATCCATGGTCTCAAACAATGAGAGAGAAAAAAGCCTTTTATGTTCAATATGTAAAACACTTGAATTAGCTATAAAACTTTCCCATTGAAACCATAAGTGATTTGATACAAAACATAGGTTTTAACCTAAGAGTAAATGCCCCTACAAGTCATTCAACATGTAAAACACTTGAATTAGCCATAAAAGTTTCCCATTGAAACCATAAGTGATTTGATACAAAACATGGTTTTAACCTAAGAGTAAATTCCCCTGCAAGTCAATTAATCTCTTCAACAGTTTTAAATATAGAAGTTTTTCATTTTCATATCCATGGACTTGAAAACAATGAGAGAAAAAACCTTTTATATTCAATGTGCATATAAATTATTTAGAAACAAAAATTAATTTAATACAAAACATAGGTTTTAACCAATTATATAGCTTATCATTTTCATATCCATGGTCTCAAACAATGAGAGAGAAAAAACCTTTTATATTCAACATGTAAAACACAAATTATCCATAAAAGTTTCCCATTGAAACCACAATTTATTTGATACAAAACATAGGTTTTAACCTAAAAGTAAATGCCCCTACAAGTCAATCAATCTCTCGAATAGTTTTAAGCATCTAGGAGTTTTTCATTTTCATATCCATTATCTCAAAAAATGAGAGAAAAAACCTTTTATATTCACATGTATGAAGAACACAAATTAGCCATATCTCTAGAATACATCTAAATTGAAGTTTTTCATTTTCATATCCATGATCTTAAACAATGAGAGAGAAAAAAACCTTTTATATTCAACATGTAAAACACTTGAATTAGCCATAAAAGTTTCCCATTGAAACCATAAGTGATTTGATACAAAACATAGGTTTTAACCTAAGAGTAAATGCCCCTACAAGTCAATCAATCTCTCGAATAGTTTTAAATATCTTGAAGTTTTTCATTTTCGTATCCATTGTCTCAAACAATGAGAGAAAAAACCTTTTATATTCAATGTATGTAAAACACAAATTTGGCATATCTCTAGAATAGATCTAAATAGAAGTTTTTCATTTTCATATCCATGGTCTCAAACAATGAGAGATAAAAAAACCTTTTATATTCAACATGTAAAACACTTGAATTAGCCATAAAAGTTTCCCATTGAAACCATAAGTTATTTGATACAAAACATAGGTTTTAAACTAGAAGAGTAAATGCCCCGACAAGTCAATGAATCTCTCGAATAGTTTAAATATCTAGAAGTTTTTAATTTTCATATCCATGGTCTCAAACAATGAGAGAAAAAACCTTTTATATTCAATGTATGTAAAACACAAATTAGCTATATCTCTAGAATAGATCTAAATATAAGTTTTTCATTTTCATATCCATGGTCTCAAACAATGAGAGAGAAAAAAACCTTTTATATTCAACATGTAAAACACAAATTAGCCATAAAATTTTCCCATTGAAACCACAAGTTATTTGATGCAAAACATAGGTTTTAACCTAAGATTAAATGCCCCTACAAGTTAGTCAATCTCTCGAATAGTTTTAAATATCTAGAAGTTTTTCATTTTCATATCCATGGTCTCAAACAATGAGAGAAAAAACCTTTTATATTCAATGTGAATGTAAAGCAAAATTTAGCCATATCTCTAGAATAGATATAAATAGAAGTTTTTCATTTTCATATACATGGTCTCAAACAATGAGAGAGAAAAAAACCTTTTATATTCAACATGTAAAACAAAAATTAGCCATGAAAGTTTCTCACTGAAACCACAAGTGATTTGATACAAAAAATAGGTTTTAACCTAAGAGTAAATGCCCCTACAATTCAATCAATCTCTCAAATAGTTTTAAATATCTAGAATTTTTTCATTTTCATATCCATGGTCTCAAACAATGAGAGAAAAAACCTTTTATATTCAGTGTATGTAAAACACAAATTATCCATATCTCTAGAATAGATCTAAATAGAAGTTTTTCATTTTCATATCCATGGTCTCAAACAATGAGAGAGAAAAAAACCTTTTATATTCAACATGTAAAACACTCAAGAATTAGCCACAAAATTTTCCCATTGAAACCATAAGTGATTTGTTACAAAACATAGGTTTAAATAACCTAAGAGTAAATGCCCCTACAAGTCAATCAATCTATTGAGTAGTTTTAAATATCTAGAAGTTTTTCATTTTCATAGCCATGGACTCAAACAATGAGAGAAAAAACATTTTATATTCAATGTACATGTAAAACATAAATTATCCATATCTCCAGAATAGATCTAAATAGAAGTTTTTCATTTTCATATCCATGGTCTCAAACAATGAGAGAGAAAAGAACCTTTTATATTTAACATGTAAAACACTTGAAGTAGCCATAGAAATTTCCTATTAAAAACATAAGTGATTTGATACAAAACATAGGTTTTAACATAGGTTTTAACCTAAGAGTCAATGTATGTAAAACAAAAATTAGCCATAGCTCTAGAGAATAGATCTAAATAGAATTTTTTCATTTTCATATCTATGGTCTCAAACAATGACAGAGAAAAAAACCTTCTGTATTCAACATGTATATAACTTATTTAGAAATAAAAAGTAATTTAATACAAAACATAGGTTTTAACCGATTATATAGTTTTTCATTTTCGTATCCATGGTCTCAAACAATGAGAGAGAAAAAGTCTTTTATATTCAGCATGTAAAAAAAAAATTAGCCATAAAAGTTTCCCATTGAAACCAAAAGTGATTTGATACAAAACATATAGGTTTTAAAACCTAATCTAGTAATGCCCCTACATTCAATCTTTAGAATAGATCTAATCAGAAGTTTTTAATTTTCATATCCATGGTACTTCTATAGGCAGAGTTTGTAAAGGGACAGGTAGCCTCTGGATCTCATCTTTTATGAAAGATTACATATCTAGTAAATGCCTCTACAGTCAATCTCTGGAATAGATCGAAATGCCCCTACAGTCAACATATATATAGTATTTAGAAACAAAAAATAATTTGATACAAAATTTTTTTTTTAACCAAGTATATAGTTTTTCATTTTCATATCCATGGTCTCAAACAATGAAAGAGAAAAAACCTTTTATAGTCAACATGAAAAACACAAATTATCCATAAAAGTTTTCCATTGAAACCAAAAGTGATTTGATACAAAACATATAGGTTTTAACCTAATCTAGTAAATTCCCCTACATTCAATCTTTAGAATAGATCTAGAATTAGAAGTTTTTCATTTTCATATCCATGGTAGTTTTATAGGCAGAGTCTGTAAAGGGCCAAGTAGCCTCTGCATCTCATCTTTTATGAAAAGTGACATATCTAGTAAATTCCCCTACTGTCAATCTCTGGAATAGATATAAATGCCCCTACAGTAAATGCCCCTAAAGCCAACATGTATATAGTATTTAGAAACAAAAAGTAATTTGATACAAAACATAGGTTTTAACCTAAGAGTAAATGCCCCTACAAGTCAATCAATCTCTCAAATAGTTTTAAATATCTAGAAGTTTTTCATTTTCATATCCATGGTCTCAAACAATGAGAGAAAAAACCTTTTATATTCAATGTATGTAAAACACAAATTAGCCATATCTCTAGAATAGATCTAAATAGAAGCTTTTAATTTTCATATCCATGGTCTCAAACAATGAGAGAGAAAAAAACCTTTTATATTCAACATGTAAAACACTTGAATTAGCCATAAAAGTTTCCCATTGAAACCATAAGTGATTTGATACAAAACATAGGTTTAAATAACCTAAGAGTAAATGCCCCTACAAGTCAATCAATCTCTTGAGTAGTTTTAAATATCTATAAGTTTTTCATTTTCATAGCCATGGACTCAAACAATGAGAGAAAAAACATTTTATATTCAATGTACATGTAAAACACAAATTAGCCATATCTCTAGAATAGATCTAAATAGAATTTTTTCATTCTCATATCCATGGTCTCAAAAAATGAGATAGAAAAAAACATTTTATATTCAACATGTAAAACACTTGAATTAGCCATAGAAGTTTCCCATTGAAACCATAAGTGATTTGATACAAAACATAGGTTTTAACATAGGTTTTAACCTAAGAGTCAATGTATGTAAAACACAAATTAGCCATAGCTCTAGAGAATAGATCTAAATAGAATTTTTTCATTTTCATATCTATGGTCTCAAACAATGAGAGAGAAAAAAACCTTTTATATTCAACATGTATATAACTTATTTAGAAACAAAAAGTAATTTAATACAAAACATAGGTTTTAACCAATTATATATTTTTTCATTTTCATATCCATGGTCTCAAACAATGAGAGAGAAAAAACCTTTTATATTCAACATGTAAAACACAAATTAGCCATAAAATTTTCCCATTGAAACCAAAAGTGATTTGATACAAAACATAGGTTTTAACCTAATCTAGTAAATGCCCCTACATTCAATCTTTAGAATAGATCTAATTAGAATTTTTTCATTTTCATATCCATGGTATTTCTATAGGCAGAGTCTGTAAAGGGCCAGGTAGCCTCTGGATCTCATCTTTTATGAAAGGTGACATATCTAGTAAATTCCCCTACAGTCAATCTCTGGAATAGATCTAAATGCCCCTACAGTCAACATGTATATAGTATTTAGAAACAAAAAGTAATTTGATACAAAACATAGTTTTTAACCAAGTATATAGTTTTTCATTTTCATATCCATGGTCTCAAACAATGAAAGAGGAAAAACCTTTTATATTCAACATGTAAAACACAAATTATCCATACTTCCATTGAAACCAAAAGTGATTTGATACAAAACATATAGGTTTTAACCTAATCTAGTAAATGCCCCTACATTCAATCTTTAGAATAGATCTAGAATTAGAAGTTTTTCATTTTCATATCCATGGTAGTTCTATAGGTAGAGTCTGTAAAGGGCCAGGTAGCCTCTGGATCTCATATTTTATGAAAGGTGACATATCTAGTAAATTCCCCTACAATCAATCTCTGGAATAGGTCTAAATTCCCCTACAGTAAATGCCCCTACAGTAAACATGTATATAGTATTTACAAAAAAAAGTAATTTGATACAAAACATAGGTTTTAACCAAGTATATAGTTTTTCATTTTCATATCCATGGTCTCAAATAATGAGAGAGAAAAAACCTTTTATATTCAACATGTAAAACACAAGTTAGCCATAAAAGTTTCCCATTGAAACCAAAAGCTATTTTATATGAAACATATAGGTTTTAAAACCTAATATAGTAAATGCCCCTACATTCAATCTTTAGAATATCTATATAATTAGAAGTTTTTCATTTTCATATCCATGGTAGTTCTATAGGCAAAGTCTATAAAGGGCCAGGTAGCCTCTAGATTTCATCTTTTATGAAAGGTGACATATCTAGTAAATGCCCCTACAGTCAATCACTGGAAAGATGAATTAGTTTTAAGATGCTCTTCTTCAAAAATTCAAGATTCATCTCTTAAATATGAATTAGTGTCGAGACGCCCTCCTTCAAAATTTATTCATCAACATAATTTGTTTACACTTTAAATTAAACATTAATTTTATCAAATTTATCTTGAACTTAATTTAAATTAGTTATTTAAAAAAATAATTGTAAATTTCCACCGTAGATATATATATCATGGAGGAGGAACTATGAAGATCAACATCATCCCATATCTCTACGAGAGGGGAGGATCAGGGATTAGGATCGAGAGTTGTTCATGGTAAATTTAAATATAATCTTAAATCTCCATAAATGTGTGTACATATGGAATTGATTTTTTTATCAACTTTGTGAGTTAAATTAGTTGCTAATAAGTTTCATTTTTTATTTTTTAGGAGCCAAGAGGAGAAGGGTGTCTACTCCAGCCATGGATGCGCAGGGTTCACCCAGTCATGGTATGGTTTGAACGCAATTTAATCTATGAATATGTACGTGTTTATTTATATGTACATGAATGTATTTTTCAATTGATTATAAATTCGTATTTGTTTATGAAGCTTCTCTCTCCTCTCGAGAGGTTGGTGGTGGTTCAAATCCCCTTAGAGGGCCATCAATAAGTGGTAGCAGGCTGCGTGAAGGGGGTGATATTTATTCTCCTGGAGGCCAATCAACGGCTGGTGGTGCTGGTTCTCAGTAGGGTCGTTCTAGGTCTGGTTCTCAGCAGGGTTGTTCTGGGTCTCAACAGTTTCAGGGTGGAGAATATGCTAACCAACCACGTCGAGGTTGCCATCAATTTCAATATTTTTTTGATTGAATTTGTACAAATTTGCTTAAATGTGTTTTCTCTAATATACGAAATTATATATATATTGATGCAGAGGCTGAAAATGTTCCAAATATTGGTCAAAATAGACGTAGGGAAGAACGCTACATTCAAGAATAAGGTTGTCTACCCACCACAACTTATCCGGCCGACATTGCTGATATACCATGGGAAAGAAACATGGCGCAATGCACCTTACAAAGGTGTCAACAAATTCATGCAAAATTGCAGAGAGATCTAGTGGCTTTGACTCTACCTGTTGAGAGTTGACAAAGCCTCGAAATAGTTACACATTCATTGGGTGAAATAGTAAATTTGTACAAAAATATTGGGCTACTGACTGATACATTTGTAGAACTCATGAGAAAGAGAAAGAAAACAGTAATGGGTCCCGATAATTAGGAGGATGTAAAACAAAGAGTTACAAATGATATGGCCAAGTTAATGTTTAATTTCAAAGAAGGGCCAAAAAGAAAAATTTTGAAGGTGAAATATTTCAAGAACCCTGATATAGCTCACTATTTGTATGATAGGCACCTTGCGGCCTATGGAAGGCTCTCATGGAACGACGAGGTTCCTATTTATTTTGCACAATTCTTTTAAGCAGAATTTTTTTTGAAAATGAAACCCAATTACAATGACCTTCTGTCAGAATTTTTTGGTCCAGGGAAAGGTCGATTGTATGACCGTAAGGGCGCTAAGCGAGATGTGGAGTTGCCTCGCCCTAAGCCGCCATTGGTGAGACGACCTTTTTGGGTCAAAACTCTCCCATCAGAGATGGATGTGACTTCTCAAATAATTCAAGAAGCAAGGGATGTCATGATCGACAATGTTTATAGTAGATTGGGTGAAGTCGATGTTTGTCTAAATCGACAAAGAGCACATGAGAATGCACGTGCCAATTTTCTATATTGTACAGATGAAGAGATTGAAAACATGAATGTTGAAGATCTCCGAATATATGCAAATTTTTTTTGCAATGGTTGGAAAAACCGAATTCTTCATGAGGAAGAGGGAACGGAAACGGTATGTGTTAATGACCTTAGGGTTCAATTATTTTAACACATACATGTGTACAATTTGTAATAAATACATGTGTATGTACATGTATACATTTACTTTTATGTACATTAATCTAACAAAAATGTATCATTATATGTTAAAACACCATTTGCAGTTGTCACGCATGATGAATGACGAAAATGTTAATATCATGTTTGGGACCTCTGGTTCAAACAATGCAGATGGGTCTCACCATCAAGATATGTTGATAAATGTTAGTGTTTTTTAAGTGATATTTTTAAAATAAATAATTGTGCACACATGTAAATGTACATATATAATAATAAAATGTTTTAAAAGATTCTGATTTTGTCCAATGTTTTTGGGATGGCGGTACCTTCTTCTTCCTTGGGAGATGTACCTTCTACTTCCTTAGGAGATGTGCCACATCCACAACAAGTATGGACAGTTTTTCACTTTTAAAATTTATGTTTAAGTTATATATATATATATATATATATATTCCACCTCAAAAATTTCCATTAAAAATTAAGATATATATAGATCTATATCTTGAGTTATTTTAAATTTTTTGAATTTTGGATTCTTGGAGATTTTCTTTTGGAGCCTCTCTTAGGAGATGTCCCAAATTCACCTGCAGAAGTATTCAATTTTTCACTTATATATATGTGTGTGTGTGTGTGTGTGTGTTTTTAATTTAGTTATAATTTATAAATTGAAGTTTATTTAAAAGTTTTATTATAAATTGAAATCTCGATCTTGAGTTATTTTATACTTTTAAAATTTTGAATTTTAGGTTTCAATAGAAGATTTCTTTAATCCATGGACTCTAGCAACGGAGATAGGAACATCCACACCATTTAAACCATTTGAACAAGTTTTCTAACTTTTTTTTTAATACTATTGAAAATAAGTTTATATATGTACACATGCATTTTCATCTGAAACTTTTTAATATATATATATAACTGTACATGTATATTATACAGTTTACTATTGGAGATGTTCCCATGGGGGAACTTGTAGTAGGCGAACAAATTGAGAGGGAACCTCATGAGGTATTGCATGATTTTTTTTTATATTTTGTTTTTTAAATGAAGTTCTATATATATTCTCACTCATTTTTAAAACATCAAATTTTAATGTTTGTATGTGCATTTTGTATAAATTTCCCATGCTTCTCAAGATAGCGCGCGAATTGAGACTCTGATAGGAAAGACACTACATCCATCTGTATTTGATGGACATGATTTGTAGATCTGATTTCAAGATTTACATAGTCTTAAATTTACTTTTTTATATATTATCTAGATGCACTGTCATATATATATATAACTTGATACTTGTGAGATCTACAATTTTTGGACATATTTTATTACAGTGTTAATATAATTTGTTTTGTTCCAAAAAGTTAAGTTTTGGATGGTTTCAATCTACATTTGGCATGTGATATAATGTTAAATGTTTTTATTGGATAGTTTAACTATAATTGGCATGGCATGTGAAGTAATGTTACATGATATAATAAAAAAAAATTAAAACTCAAGTTTTGGATGGTTTCAATCTACATTTGGCATGTGATATTTATTATTAAATGTTTAATGTTTTTATTGGATAGTTGAACTATAATTGGCATGGCATGTGAAGTAATCATGGAAAATTTTAGGGGCTAATATTCACAGGTGGGCTAATTTTCCATGGTTTTTCCAAAAAAAAGATTCGCCAATTTCCATTTTTTTATAAAAATGATTCGCCCAAATTTTACAATATAAAATTATTTTATGTTAAGTATCGCCAACATTATATAAACAATATATATAATATCATTATAAATTTGAATAATTTTACAAATACATCAATAAACATTTTATAGTTTGCATATTATGAACTATTGAGATTCGCCAATTTTTTAAAGTTCAAGATAATTTTCCATCCTTAAAATTATCCCTGGAAGTAATGTTACATGATATATATCAAAAAAAATTTAGAGCTCAATTTTTGGATGGTTTCAATCTACATTTGACATGTGATATTTAATGTTAAATGTTTAATGTTTTTATTGGATAGTCAAGAACTACAATTGGCATGGCATGTGAAGTAATACATGCATGTGAAATAATGTTGTGATCTATAATTTTGGATGGTTTCAATATACATTTGGCATGTGATATAATGTTAAATATTTTTATTGGATAATTGAACTATAATTTCCATGGCATGTGAAGTAATGTTGCATGATATATAATCAAAAAGTTTTTAAACTTAGGTTTTGGATGGTTTCAATCTATATTTGTCACATGTGATATAATGTTAAATGTTTTTATTGGATAGTTGAACTATAATTGGCAGGGCATGTCAAGTAATGTGTCACGATATATAATCAAAAAGTTTTTAAAACTTAAGTTTTGGATGGTTTCAATCTACATTTGGCACATGTGATATAATGTTAAATGTTTTTATTGGATAGTTGAACTACAATTGGATGGAATTTCAAGTAATGTTATGATATAATCAAAAAGTTTTTAAAACCCAAGTTTTGAATGGTTGAAGTACATTAATCATGTGAAGTAATGTTGTGATATAATCAAAAAAAATTTAAAACTAACTTTTGAAGTAATGTTGTGATATAATCAAAAAGTTTTTAAAACTAAGTTTTGGATACCATTTTAATCTACATTTGGCATGTGATATGATGTTAAATGGTTAATGTTTTTATTGGATAGTTGAACTACAATTGGCATGACATGTGAATAATTTGTTTTGATATAATCAAAAAGTTTTTAAAATTCAAGTTCTAGACATGGTTGAAGTACATTTGGTAAGTTAAAAAAAAAAAATCACTCAAGCAATAGTATGTAGTATGTAAATTTTTCATTAATGCACATAGAACATATTCGACCATTGGACAGACAGATTTTGTACTATATTTTCAATCAGGAATAGAGATGTGGGTCAAATCCTACCAAAAGTCGAAGAAGTGCTCTGATTCTCTTGTCTGAAAGGAATATTCGTACAAAATTATACTGCGGATAATTTATTTACATTGTGGATACTTTTTACCAAAAAATCCCACAAGAAAAACTATGTGCATTGAGTTCGTGTATATATCCAGTACATGCAGCATTTTTCATCAATGCACATAGAAAAACTGCTTTCAGTTAATTGCATTCTAGAACATATATATTGAGTACGTGAAACATTTTTCATCAATGCACATAGTAAAACTACTTGAACAGTTAATTGCATTCTAGAACATATACATATATATCCAATATGTATGCAACATTTTTCATCAATGCATGTATAAAATAGCTACTTTTAGTTGATACTAGAGTGTGCATGTACCAAAAAAAATTGTACATGTGCAAACACTTGCACAGATAACATAATAAGGAAGCTCAATTTTTAGTTGAGTACTGGAAGTTCTAGAACATATAATCCAAAGAGAATAAATTGTTGGGCAATTCAATCAAAAAAATTCCAATGGAATGCCATCTTCAATAATCCGTTCATGATCAGATTTTGACATTTTCCATTTCTTAATATTCGTTTTTTTCTTTGATTGAACCTCGATCAACTTTATGTGTGCTGCACACACCAAGTGACTATATTGACAACTTATGAAATCAGGTTCATAGTCTTCAAAGTAAACAAAATTCCCACTTTGATTAGTTTGTCTGAAAAAATAACCTTTCAGTATAATAGATCCTCTTTCATATGGAAATCCGTGATCATTATAGTATTCTAATAATTTCATTTTTCTTTCAGCACAACGCATCAAATAATACTTCACATTTTCATCATTGTCAGTAGGTGCAATTATAGAAAAAACTTCTCCAGTACAATAAAAAAAACTTGACAAAATTATACATATATTCAAATTTATTTCTAGATCTTTATCATTAGAAAGAAATTCAAATGTTACCTTCTCTAACAAGATCAGAAACTCGATCACCATTAGATGATATTGTAGTCTCCTATGATTGCATTTCTTCAAACATTTCAATCGACATTTTGCCCTTTCTATTTAGCTTTGTATGTTTCCAATCTTTTAAATACATTTTGTTTTCACAAACATCATTGGATTTTGTGTTGTCTATGCAAACAGGACAAAAACAAGAATATTTTTTTTTATCCAATGCAAACACATTTATGGACGACTTTATTTTAATTGAATGCGATTTTCGAGTCCCTTTTATCATTTCAACGTCATTTCCAATTGATCTATCTATGTCTTCTATCCCAATATGCCAAAAAAACCTTTATATGGAAAATTTAAAGAGGAAATTAAATATGATATAAAGATACAATCAAAGATAATCATTGTGATAAATGTACATTGTTTATTTAATTAGATATTCAATAAAAAATAAATTGAATGTACCTTCACACTTCCCTTGATCGGTTAGTCTCATGGCTTAGAGCAGCGATGCACCATTGAACAATTTCTTTCGCATCCACAAGTCGGCTTGCAGAGGGGTTCATTTGATATCTTCAAAGTGCTCATTTTATGCATGCCCCTGCACCGTCATGTTCTCTTTTTCCATGGCCAGTCTCAAAGAAATTCCATCAATGTTTAATGCAGGTTTTCTTATGAAGACAACACAACCAAAATAATGATCGTGGATATATGAATTGTCCTGCACATCTGTCTGACCATATCCAATGTTCATTGAATGTTATTCCATGATTTTTCAAGGAATCATAAATTTTTCCAAAACAATGTTGTACAAAATATGTATCATGTGTACAATCGTCACTGATATAAAAGTGATATTCTTTAATATTATGTTGATATTTACTGGTGCTTTCTATATGATCGATGTTTTTTTTAGAATGTCTATATAGAATATGGACGAGCATGGAGACTTGGTCAGAATGATAGTATTCACTCTTAATTTCTTTTTGTGGAAAAAAAGCGTAGTTTTCTGCAAAATCAATTACTGACAAAATGGTCCCTGGTGGAAAAACTTCACGGGATTTTTTGAATTGCAAGTCTTTCCATCGAGCTCTATGGGAATGCTTGGTGTATTTGTAAATTTCTGCCTCAAACTTTCTCAAGAGGTCTATCAAAAAAATTTCTTCTTCTCGTAATTCAATTCTTTTAACACTATTTACACCTTGAATCGATGTATGGATATATTCATATCACTTCCATTTCACTTTCATCTTGGAAAATGATTGATAATTTATATCATTATGATATTTGTTTTGAAATTTAGTCAAATTTCCACAATCATCGCATTTTTTACCACCAACACATTTCTTTTTGTAAAATAGTTCATCGCTTTCTCTTTCACATAAAATTTGGGATATGAAATCACGGATAGTGGAAGGAGGAGGTGGAACCTTCCAAAATGTTCTACCAAAATCAAGGAATGTTTCATAATATAGCTCAAATTCCACATGATAATGGCAACAACAAGTTTCGCGTATGGTGATAGGTTTTACATACCATGGTTTTTGCTGAACAAAAGCACTCATTGAAACATGAATTTCACAATTCTCTTCTTTGAACTTGTTGAACAACTCTATCTAAGTGGTTAACAAGAAATGTTTTTCATGTTCTTCGTACTGATTTCGTGCTATTCTTCTTTGCATCACATGCCTTGCAGTTGGTGAAACACACGAATTGTTCTTCCAATATTCATATATTATTTTTTTAACATTTTCTCCAAGTCTATCTTTATATGGTTGCCTACAAATAGCTCTCCAAGAAGCAAGTTCATCATTTACATCTATTTGCAACCAAAATTTCCGATGTTGATGCAAAAATTTTCGTGAGGTTCCTAATGCTCATGTTATAGATTTTACCAAGTGATTCTCTTTAGTACTTGATGAAACCACTACCATATGTATTGCTCTATATACAACTGGAACATTTTTCTGTGTAGATATTTTCATTGATTTTATAGCACTATTTATATTTTTTATCACATTTTCCTTCATTTTTTTTTATCTTTGGTTGATTTTCGAATACCCAATAAAGTCATAGCTTCTTTTAATTTCCTTAATGATAGGAGAGCTTTCAACATTTGGGCTTGAACTATCACATTTTCCTTTATCAAATACTTCTCAAAAATGCAGTTAACATGATATCGTATATAATGGTCATGTTTTTTATCTCCATATCTGTGAGTGTCAACATTTTCTAACATCTTCTCATCGACATTGATTTCATTTGAACATATTCGAATGAATAGTACATAATAATTTTACATCTTCAATAAATAACTAAATTAATAAATATATGTATAATTTCAATAATACGAGCATGTGTTCAACATATATATATATATACCTTGTGATTCAATTTCTTCACTTGAATTTCTTTCATCATTTTCACCATCTTCAATCATTGGTTCAATATCTCTTTCACTTTTCCTTTCAAAATTTTGTATCTTATTATCAATGTTTTGAGGAATATGTCTCTCTATTTACACTACAAAATATTTTTCAAATTAGTTTATCAAATAAAAATTAAGCTTCACATTTTACACTAGGAAAATTTTAAATATATCAAATCATAATATTTACATTTACATACATGTTTCAACTTCTAGTTGAGGTTTAATTTCTCCTTCAATATTTGAGAGTGCTTCTATATTTCTTTTGCGAGATTGTCTTGTATCTTCTCTACGTTCCTTAGGGTCTCTTTTTCGATCATATTTCCTTATGCAATTTCTTTGATTTCCCAGGATAATAGAGTATGAAGTTCAAAAGTTTCCTTCAAAAGTTTAGACAAAAACTCAATTAAAAAAACATTACAAAAGATTTAATTTAAAAATAAAAAAAAATCATTTTAAATTTTTTTCAAAAAAGAAAATACTCCAATCCAAAACACTTACTTTAAAAAATTGAAGAAAAAAATGTCTAATAAAAATGAAACAAAGTTCAAAATATTTCCTTCCAAGTCCTACAAAAAAAATTCATTTAAAAAGTTACACAAAAACTCATTTTAAAAAATCATTATAAAAGATTTACTTCAACCCAAAACCAAAAAATGTCCTTTCAAAATTAATCCCAAATCCATACTTTAAAAAAAAAGAAGCCCAAAAAATTGTATCACATACCTCCAAGAAATGTCTTTTGATTGTACCTCCAAGAAAATTCTTTAAACCCAAAAAAATTCCTTGCAAAATCAGATCAAATGTACGAAAATAATGTGTCTCAAAGAAAAGTCCTTTGAAGTCCTTTGAATGTACTTCCAAGAAAAGTCCTTAAACTCAAAACAATTCTTTGCAAAATCAGATCAAGGCTTTTGTAAAATCAGACCAAAAGTGCGAAAATATGCGAACATAATGAATGTTTTCACGGTAATTTATATTTCCGCTAAATGTTTTTTTGGAGGGGCTCGGTGGCACTTTCTGACTGATGGAAAGTTAAGTAAAAGTTCGGCCGAACTTTTAATAAATAGTTCAACCGAACTACTTTGTCATTTGATTTAACGTGCCATCGTCACAAAAAACAGTTCGGCCGAACTTTGTTTAAGAATTCAGCCAAACTAACGTGTCACCAGTTACGCAGAGCGAAGCCCTGAATATGTTTCTGCAACTTTGGACTGACTAAACTCCATGAAACATTCTAAATTAAGTGTCGGAACGAAGACAAGAATTTTTAGAATTGAATCTACTTTCAGGAAATATAACTTTCATGGAATTTCATAAATATTTACTAATTTTAATTAATTTTGTAATAAAACGGATCCAAACAATTTCTGAAGGTCATTATGATTCAGTAAAATCAAAATTCTACATCTTCCAAAATACACTGTAAAAAAATTGAAAAAATTATTATACATTATATTGGTCCGTTGTCTCTAATGGATAGCTTTTATATTTTTAGTTTACTTATATGTTAAGAAATTTCTTGCGTTGCGAAACATATTCAAAATATGCAGTTTTTCATATTGGACCAGTTCAAAAAATTCTAGTTATTATGATATGCATCCATTGGCTTTGTAAATATGACGAAACCGAAGTAGACTCTATCTGGATTGTTGTAACAGATTTTTTTCTCAAAAACACAAATTTTCAAAGAATAAAACATTGCGTATTAACATGAATTCTTATGAATCTGTTGATTGTTAAGAAACACACACTCAAAGAAACGCTAAGTTGACATAACAAATTTGTATAAAAAATTTCCAAAAAATAAGTAATATAAAGATAAAAAAATTTCTGACAACTTTTATTTTTATCGCAAAATGAAATTCTAAGCAGAAAAATTGTTTTAGCTTGCAGAAAGTTGAAGAACTGAAAAAAAATGGAATTTTTTTCTCAAAAAAGGGAAAAAAGTGTAACCGAACTTCACATTTTCACCCCAAAGCCATCCACCAATATGCTGCTATGTGAGAAGCTCATCCTTTTATGTGGAAGCCTGTCCTTGTCCTCCATTGCTGAAGGGTAGCCTCTTTAAACCTTTAATGTGCCATACATTACTCCTGAAATATCATGATGAATATGGAGAAATTTCAACCCCTACTCTCCCAATAGTAACCACAGCAACAAGGACTCTTGATGTCTTCTTGCATGGACAAATAATACAATGATGGACATGTGAGATGTCTCATCAACATATTACAAACCAACTCCCTTATACATCATGTGGGATTTGTCCTTCCTCCCAACCCAAGGTTCATACATGAGATACACCTCAAACATAAATACATGTGAATACATGAGGCATACCTTAAACAAAGGTAAATACATGGACATAAGATTTGACATATGATGTCTAAAATCTCTGCTTAACAACCACAACAACCATGCCTTCTTCTTATGCATCTTATCATTGAGACTTAAGGCATGAGATAAGCAAATAGAAATTTTTGGGTAGTGACCATACTCACACAAAAGCAACCAGTGCAACCATGCTTCTTGCTAGCCTGTATCATAGCTCTGCAAGGGGTTTGGAAACCTCTTGCTCCATACTGCCATCCACTCATCCCAATGTGGGTGATGGATCTCATTCTACAAATACTTGGTATCCTCCCATGGTAGGACACCAACCTCCTCAAATCTTTGAGGCACTTTGCACCCCATGAAATTTTGAAGTGCACCTCCAATGGGATCTCCTGATGAGACCTCTTCCTTATGCATGGCCTTCCAAAACCAATAAGATCTTGGATCTGCTACAAGCAGAATTCTCTCTTTTAGCTTTGGCATGCTCATTGAGAGAGTGTCATCTAAAGAGGAGAAAAAATTTCTCATCTCAAGATGTCTACCCTTTGACATCTCTTCCTCCATGGCTTCCTGAATGAAGTTGGCATCTAAAAGTTCCCATGAAGAATGGGTCCTTATTTATTCATTGCTGCTCTTGGAAAATGAAGTGCAAGCTTGCTGCTCTAGATTAACAGTAAGTGATGATCCTAGGTCACACAACAATAGATTTCCACAATCTTCTGAAATATTTGCTGCAATAATAGGAAGTGGAAATTCAATCATACCTTGTTGGGCTTTGCGAACACCTTGCATGGCTACAAGAGTTATTTCTTCCACTATGTTGGCTCCCTCAACTGCTAATGTCGAAGGCTACTCCTCCAAGGTTGTGACAACGCTGATATAAGTCTACTCAAGAGGTGGTGAGGGCTCCTCCCTCTCTGATTGTTCTTCATCAAATCTCTTGATCACCCTCTGAGTGAAATCTACAAGAGTAGATACTCTTGCATGACTTATGTGACTGTACCGCCAAGTTTTTTCTTTTCCCTTCATGTCCAGCACTATAATATCCACTGCTTCTCTTTCTACCACTGGATGTAGTAGGAAGAATGTTGCAAGTCTTTTTATCCAACTCCTTGCTAAAGATGATCCATCAAAATTAGACAATAGAAACCTATTGCCCTTCATTCTTCTTGTGCTACAAGGTATCTTTTCTTCATCTAGTTGAATGAACTGTGGGAAGGCTAGAGTCTCCTTGAAGGCTCTAGGTTGAGTCTTTTACTCAACAAGGTATTCACTTAGAATCTGATGTTCCAAGTGTCTTCCATGCTATTGGTCTTCTTCTTTGTGAGAATAGGAAGTGCATGGTCCTTCCTATTCTTCAAAACATATAGGATTTTCTTGGCATATTTGCATGATATCCATCAATTGGTGTTATAGCAACAACTTATTAAACCTTTTATGATCCCAAAAGTTGAGGAAATGCAAGAAATAGGGCCATAAAAAGGTTGTCTTCAGAAAATAATGATATAAATGTGAGAAATGGGACCTATATCCCTTATAATATGCAATATACATCTCATATCCAGAATTGGAGCAAAAAAAAATAACTATAGCAAAGCTAAACAGGTCTCCCCAAGTCAATACAACTCAAATAAGCCCAAGCCCCATGACTTTTGCTAACAGAAATTGCTGAAGCATGTGACAATGTTATTTTAATAAGAGTTTATGCATAAATAAGTGAGAAATAATAGATATGGAGTTTACAATCATCAATGGCTGAGAAAATGGATATCTCTTCCCTTTTTATACAAAATAAGAATCACCCGGCAAGGGCTGCATGAAAGTACAAGTACAAAAATGGAAAATCTGCAGATCTAGATTTGAAAAAATACTACAGATCTGAATATATATATCTGAAATTTATAGATAATGGAGGAATATGCTCTATACAAGCCTTCCGGGAGAAGGTTTGGCCCTCTCTCCAGGGAATAAGCTCACGAACAAGGGTCTTGACCCTGCTACAACAACACTGAGTAAAATGACATAGTTCCTGCAAGGGATTGCGCTGTAGGAGAAGGAAATTACATTGGCCACATGCCAAGGTCTGAAGTGAAGCTTAGAGACTCCCTCACTGATCTCCCAAAGAAAGAAAGGCTTCCTCTGAAACACAAGCTCTGGAAGCAGTGTTGTGATGCTTCCACTGCAGCACCCTGCAACACAACCCAACTCTCAACAGAAACTACATTGTAGCTGAAGGAGGAAGCTTGGCCTCAATCCTAAATGTGGAAAAATGAAGTGCAATACTCCAAGAGGCCTCTGAAGGTAGGAGAAGGAATTCCTTAACGGGAATGACTTGTGCTAAACAACACTGCAACTCTGCTACACAACAAGACGATGCCAAATAGTCATGCAGAAAAAAATCAATAATCATCAAGTTAACCCCAAATGGTTGCCATATCCTTCATTATAAGCTATGTGAGGCTCCTCACCTTCGGTCCCACCCATTAGGGTTTCCACATGTACATGATCAATCTCCCTCCAAAATTGTGTTGTGTCTCCATGAAGGTTCTCCTCCAAAATCACGCTATTTGATTTGGTCAAGGTTGACCTCTTCAACCTGCTTCATCCCCTTTCACACTCGAGTGTCCCCAAGATAGCTCTCATATGTTTTTTTAAGCTTATCCTTGTTCACATTGAGCTATTTGCAATGATGATCCACTCCTCTTCATGCATGTTGCTGACTTGTTCAATCTTGACTTTTTCCACAAGCAAAAGGTCCCTTTTCACACACGAGGGTGTGAAATATAGCTACTATAATGATCCCCTTTCACACCAAGAGGGTTTTTTATGCTGATTTAAGTTAAGTATGGATCTCCTCCCCCATTTATTCATCTACTAAGTGCAAAAATAAAAAATTAATATTCGCATTAGTTGCTTACTAATGTAGGAATATTACGGCAGCCCAACTCTGGTGCTTTGGTCAAACATATTGTTGAATTTGTCTACAACCTGTTTGATTTATGTTAATTTCTTCTTTTTTAATTTCCTACAAGAATTTTTCACAAAAAACTTATTTATCTCTAAAACACACAATGTTATATCTTTGATTTCATGCTCCTCTAGCTCTTAAAATGTCTTGGAATTGACAAAGTCAATAAATATTTTTTCCCATAAAGATCGTGTAAATCTCTAATTTTTTTTTCCTTTGACACTATAATCAATGATTCCCATGCTATTTTCATCACTTGAATAATTTCATTCCACACCATTGTTTCGGGGAATTAACACCCTAGAGGTTCTTTGGGTTACAACCTCCACAGAGCAGGGGCATGCTACTTAACAGAGACTCACACAACCATGCACGTTCATAAAAACTAAATAGATTAGAATGATAAAGTTACCCGTTGGTCCTACGGTTGAAGAAGATCTCGCAAGGTTCAAACCCCCAGCAACCGTCCTTCCTTCTTAACCTGAAAGACAAGAAGAAACAAGCACAAAGGACTGGTTGTACAGCATATATCTACTCTAAATGTCAGTGAGATTCATATAAAACATTAAATAAATCATAATGAATGCTTGTATAACAAATATTCTCATACATATAAGCATACACTAACATGTTTATTTCGGGAACAACATGATACTTCTGTATTATAAATAGCATGTAGAAAAGTAACGAGTGGAGAGATCACATGATCCTTCCACGGCCTTCGCAGACCGTCCTCTGGATCCGTCCAACCCTTGCCTCGCTAAGACTCCTTCCAAACTGGTGCATACGAGATGACATATAAAGGGATGTACATCTCAAGGAAACAAGGGTTTCCTATAATGAACTGGGAAAGTGCAGGAGGCACGGGGAATCAAACCTGGATAGGGAATACCAACAGAGTATAATATCAATAATTCTCTCTCTCCCTTAGGCCATACACATGAGGGGCTTTTATACTCCCTCCAATTAGTTTCAACAGTTGGCCATGTGCTGGGGTGGTTGAACTACCTGAGTAACCATCAACCCAGCCCGAAAATAGGGAATTTTTATATATTTTTTAATCATTTTAATGGCATATGCGGAAAAGTCTAGCTGGACTCGCGTATACGCGCGGAAAAGTACGGGCATAGTCGCGTATGGGGATTTTTACACTGTTTTTAAGTGAATTTGTCCAAGTCTGTAGGAATGGGTGCCCAAAACCATCAAAGCAATCATGAATCATGTCAAGGTGAGAAATGATGCCCCCTAATATATGACGTCAGAAGGGGTACATGATGGCCGAAATGTATTATTCACATAGAAAGAACTTCGCAAGGACAAGAGAGGACTTCACCAGATTTTAGCTTGCCAAAAACCAATGAAAGAAACCAGAGAGTCAACTCATGCTGAGGTGGGCATACCCATGCTCAGTCAAAAATACATCATATGGAAAGTACTGAAATAGATCCAACATGTATACAAGTATAGCTAAACTGAAAGTACACAATGAATCATCTGAGCATGGCCCGGAAATACAAGTCTGAATCAATGTCCAAGTATCACATATAGAAAGCTGATCAAAGATGGTGCAACTGGATGTCTGATCAAATAAGTAACTGAATCTCCAAGTACCGAATCATAAGAGGTGGATCAAATGGTACAATCACGCAACTCGGGGACCAACATATAGGATGCTGCTGTACTGAACTGCAACATATAAGGGTGGACAGCATCACTGGCAGATACTGAAAGGACTGTCAAAAGTGAACCGAAACATGCTGATGCAACCCGAGGTCTTCACCGATCACTATGGCACAATTCTACACAATGGGAATAAATGAGCTGAAGTCGACCATGTGAGAAATCGTTGGATTACCGGGCAATGATGTATCCCGTTAACCAACGCGAGACAACCCACCGATAATGATAATGAGTGTCAAGGTGCCCTAGTACAATCTGACAAGTGCGAATGAATGAGTTGAAGTCGAACACTTGAAAGAATCTACCAATCAGGAGGCAATAATGAATCCCCACTGTCGATAGCGAAGAGTCTGCCACTGATGACTGCAAACCCTAAGGTACTGACAAAAGGACTCTAGACCTTATTCCCAGAGCAATGAGTCAGAGTCGATGGGAAAAGATCTGCTGGAAGGAAGGCATTAAGGCATCCCACATCAGTCCAGCGCGAGTGCAACCCGCAGGCCAAGATTTGAAAGGAATCAGACAAAGTAGAGTGATGGAACCAAAAGTGAAGTACGTTTCCGACGTGCACAAGATGAAGCTAGCGCATGGAAGAAACCCTCTGAACCACCAATAATGAAAGCTGACACAGAGGCGAGAAATCCACCGATAGGGTCAAATGGAAATCAAGGTACTGCACGAATCCCAAGTGTGATAATGTGTGCTGACGTCGAACATAGGGGAAACCACTCAGTCAAAGACCCATGATGATGATCAAATGCTGAGCACGAGGTCACCTATCAATGATGGAAATAGGCCCACGGTGCGGCTCTAGGCTTGCTCTCAGAGCAATGTGTCGTAGTCGATAAGAGACAAACCCGCCGGCAAGAAGTCAATGGGGACCTTCTCAAACCAGCACGAGCAGAAGATCAAAACATCTGATGTGATAGAACATGATACTAACAAGACCGGGAAGGCCGACTGAATAATGAGTCAAGAGACACCGCAGAATGGCCGACTCAGGCTAGGCTTCCCTTGAACAAAAGCACGACTCTGTGATGACCATGGCAGTAAAAAGTGACACTGTATAAGTCTGTCTTGCAGGAGGCAAAACAAACTCTCCATATGATTGGAAGAGATAACCAACCGGGGAAGAACTGACAAGTGAAACATGGTAAAGGCTGAACCTAGGTCAAACTAGAACCATCCCAAATGAAGGAAATATATATAAGTATATGTGTTTTGTTCAAGGGCGACAAACTGACTCTGTACTACCATCAAAATAACGAAGATACATCCCGTTCCCGCTCTTTTTGTTATATTTGATTTTTTTGTCTTTTTCATATAATAAGCCCGAAAAAGAATAAAAGAATGCTATGGTACAATGGATAGAACGAGTATCAAGAAAGCAGATGCACTAGTTCCTGGGATTGGAACAATCCTATGCTCAATGCAAGGTGGCGAAAACTGGTCAGTGATACTCAGAGGAACGTTCCATCCATGGGTAAAAAGGTGTCAAGTCATGATAGCTAAGTGCATGCAATGGTTAACTTGTACAGAAAGTCAAGGTCAAAAGTTGGCTTAAACATCGAGTCCAAATGAAGCCGACTAAAGGCCAGGATAAACAAGTAGCCAATATGCAATGCAGTAATACAACTCAACAACACTAGGGAGCCTCTAGGGTAATAGCCAGAAAAATGATAGTGAAGAAGAAGAAGAATGAAGCTTCAACACATAAGTCATGGCAGGACTAAAGAGGACTCTTGAGCCTACATAAAACGCAGCATGGGCAACAAGTGATAGCGAGGAACTAACTAGGAAGCCCATGTAAAGGAAGGCTCTACCATCAAGTCATGATTAAATAATCGGCAAGTGAAATGGGTGTAATACTCATGACCTGATGGGATCGACCCTAAGGCAAGTGATCAGTATGGAGGCTAGTATGCAAGATGCAACGGAGAGTGATTTCCCTAACCTATATGCCAGTGAAGATCATATACCTGCCGTGAAGAGTCGGAAATCATGGATCAAAAACCGGGAAAAATCTCAAAATCGCCAAAATGTACCTGAAAACATACCAAACTGGGCACTTCCAAGCAATCGAGTTATGCAGCTTAAGATAGATTGAAAAAATAGGCATAAGGAAATTTTGCGAAAATTTTCAATTTTTTAGCCATAAATAGACAAATTACCTCTCATTTGGTTCATTATTGCATAACTGATTTGGAAAAAGTGCTCTGGAGCAAAAAACTTCTTTCGTCAAATCAGGAACAACCGACCGTCGGAATTCAGCGAAACTTCAGGTAGGCTCCTTAATCATCCTGTTTATTCATTTTTTCCGTTTGGAAATTAAAATTAAGTGATTTTTTTCTTTAAAACCCTTGCTAAAAATTGCGTATCTGCGCATACGCGGGTTTAATGAAGGAAAGTCGCGTATACACGCGACTGTGCACAGGAAAAGTCGTGTATGCGCAGGTCCGATTGCAAAAAAGCGTGGCTAATGCAAAATTTGATGAAATTTTTCAGGATGACCATCTCATGGAGGGAACGTGAGCATATCGCAATAGACCAAGAGGTCATGCAGGATCGCGCATCACAAAACATCCTCCAAAATTGCGGATTGTTGAAATTCTTTAAAATGCTCAATATGAAAAGCAATGTGCGGTTGCTTGAAATGCTCGTAAATTACTGGGAACCAGATCAGGATTGCTTCATAATTGATTAGATGCCACTACGCATTGAAGTGGAGGATATATATTTCATCACTGGACTCTCCAGGAGGGGAGAACCAGTAGACTTGCACGGAAAACCCCTAGGAGGGTTAACCGTGGAAGATTATGTCCACGTATATTGTGTAGAAAATTCCAAAAAGGTTGGAACGCAGATTGCAATTAGAGATATCAGGGATTTGCACATGAAGATCCTCCTTTTCACCATCAGCAGAGTGGTAGGATCTGCCTCACTACATCAGGCGTCCAGGACGCAAATGAGTATAGTTGTAGAGTGTTTGACTCATGTTTACGATTGGTGCATAGCCCTGCTACTGAACATGAAACAACAGCTGACTTCTATTCGCCAATTAAAGACCAAGCACTTTGGATATGGTACCATTTTGACAACATTCTTCTTTGAGAGGATTCCAGCTTTGAGAACCAGAGTCATCTCGACTATCAGTAGCCCGCAGGACCGAAGAATTGCCCGTTGGGCAGACATGATGAAGAGATTGGGGGGTAGTGAGGTACCCCGGACCACCTGAGACGATGAGTTCTTCCTGTGGTGGGCAGAACAGATCATCGCAGTGGACGACTATCCCTACGCCGGGATGGATTTCTGTGGAGATCCAGATCTAGTTCTTCCACCTGGCACAGCATGGGGAGCAGTCGGTAAGTTTTGCAAAAAAAAAATTGACTTATATGATTTTTTTGGATTTTTCAAATATGTATGAAAAAAATGAAAACAAACATGTTTTTGATTGGATTCATAGTAACTGAAAATTAAAAATAATCATGTTTCAGATGTTGGACCAGTTCGTCCTGAGGGCCTACCGCGCCATAAGCGCTGCAAAGGTGAGGCAGAGACAGTGGATTCCGACAGGACTCTCCATGCCATGCAGAGAAACTTGGAGGGACTGACCCGCCAAATCCCTATGGCTGCCGTGGAGGACTTGCCGGAAGCTGTCCAGAGACGGGTTGTAGGAGTACCCCGAGACTGGGTTAGATTATTCCGCCGAGTGGCCACTGCAGTGATGTTCTATAGGAACACGACTTCTGGGCAGGGTCCTCAGGAGTAGACAGATTTTACATATTAGATGACTGTATATTCCTTTTTGAGACTGAACATGATGGGGCATAAGCCCAAATTTTGTACGAGATTATGCATCCAAATTTTGTAAAGTTTTTTGACACTCCGATGATATATATACAGCGATATTTGATGTGATGTGATAAATGTATCAAATGTATGATGTTTTTGATGATTAAAATTTATTGTATTGAATGATTAATATGCCAATCTAAAGCTTTATTAGCTAATGAGTCAGCAAACCAATTGTCAGCTCGAGGAATATGAATGAATGTTAAAAATTGAAATGACCTTTGTAACAAACGTACCCTCAAAAACAATCGTAATAAAAAGGGATCTCGTACCCGATAAGTGTTGTTCAACTGCGACACCACCAGCTGGGAGTCCAAGAAAACTACCAACGAATCAACACCCAAAGATATTGCCGACGAGAGTAGATGAATGACTGCAGTGTATTATGCTACATTATTGGAAGCAAGACCAATGCAGACTCCTCTTGATACCAACAGCTGACCGGAAGGATAATGAAGCACCCAAGCCGCGGAAGCTAAGTTCCGGGTGTGTCTACTAGCACCATCGATGAAACCAAAATGACTCATGACATCCAACACAACCTGCCAAAGAAGATCAAAAACATCATCACCTCATCAAAAATCGAAAATCAATCAGATATGTACAAAGCATAAAACTGCTATATACAAAGCAAAATGCCAGGCCAAAGCCTAGGCATAATACTTCTTCAAATAGAGCCCATTTCGGGGCTCCGGCAACTCGTTCCCTTCGAAGTCAACCAAGGTATATGCTCCTTTCTTAAGGAATTTTTTAACGATATAGGGGCCATACCACATCTATTTAAACTTTCCTGTCCCCAGGGAATCCTTTTCTTGGGCATAGACCAACACAAGATCGCCTTCCGAAAAGACCCTAGGCTTGACTGCCTTATCGTACTGAACCTTTACTCGGTTTTTATGCACTTCATTCATCATGGTGGCATCTCGACGCTGCTCATCAAGATGTTCCAGATGAAGAAGCCATTCTTCCAGACTGGAAGTGTCAGGAAGAAGCTCAACAGCTAATTTAAGGGAAGGAATCTCGCATTCAATGGGAAATACAGATTCCACCCCGTGGACTAACTGAAACGGAGTAAAGCCAGCTGCAGTTTTAACTGACGTCCTATATGCCCAAAGTGCAGGATATAGCATAATATTCCAGTTGGATCTATGTTTATCAATTTTCCTTTGAAGAATTTTCTTCAAGGATTTATTCACGGCTTCCACTTGCCCATTGGCCTGAGGATAATATGGAGATGAATACTCCTGCCGGAAACCCAATTTGAGAGCCAACTCAGCCATCATACTATTCTGAAAATGACTGCCATGGTCAGTGACAATCTCTCTAGGTATACCAAAATGAGCGATAACTTGGTTGAAAAGGAACAAAGCTGCAGTCTCACCATCGTTCCCAAAAGTAGGCAAAGCCTCGACCCACTTCGTAAAGTAGTCTACTGCTACGATAATGTACTTGTGACCTTTTGCCGAAGGCGGGTTACAAGTAGTATAATCCATACCCCACTTTGTAAAGGGTCCGACAGTAACGACTGGAAAAAGAGGAGCTGGATGAGCGCGCATTTTTCGAGTATACACCTGACAAGGATGACACTTCTTGACCGATTCAATACAATCTTTGAAAATCGAGGGCCAGAAGTAGCCAGCACGCAAAATCTTTTGGGCTGTAGCAAGCCCTGATAAATGACCCCCACAAGCTCCACCGTGAGAATCATTGAGCACAGCCTCAGCTTCTTCGAAAGTTAAGCAACGTCTTAGGATTGAATCAACCCCTCGACGGTACAAAGCATCACCAATAATCAGATAATTCTTGGCCAAGTGACGCAGTTTACGACGCTCATCTTTCGAAAAAGTAGAGGGAAACTTCGCAGTCTGGAGATACACAATGATATCCCCATACCAAGGATCTTGTGGAGAGATTAGGAACAAGTGCTCGTCTGAAAAGGACTCATCATAGATCATCTCCTCTCCACAAGGCAACTCGGAGATCAACTCCGCAAAGACTAACGACTTCTTGGATTTGGAAGACATGAACTCTAGATCGAATTCCTGTAGAATCACAATCCATCTATTATATTTGCCCCCAATCACTCGCCTGCTGAGGACAAACTGAAATGGATTGGCAGCTTTCACGACATAAGTTTTGCGAAGAATAATGTAATGTCGGAGTCGCTGCACAGCATGAACTGCTGCTAAGGCTAATTTTTCTATCGGAGTGTATCGCAGTTCAGGTCCTACCAGTCCTCGACTAAGGTAGTAAATAACATGCTCAGCAAGAGCATCATCCTCTTGAACCTGAACCATACCAATGGTAAATTCTGCTGTAGCCAGATACAAAAGAAAATCTATGCTATAATCGGGTGGACTCAGTAAAGGAGCAGAGGTCAATGCCTTCTTCAAGGCATCGAATCAGCGTTTAGCATAGTCGTCCCAAAGAAAAGGAACTCCTTTCTTCAACAGTCTCATATATCCCTTTGTAATCTCAGCATAGTTGACGATAAACCTCCGAAGAAAATTAGACTTCCCTTGGAGACTTTGAAGTTGATGGATTGAAGACGGGGGAGGCAACCGAAGTATTGCCTCAACCTTGAAGGGATCTACCCTTATCCCTTCCCTAGACACGATAAATCCCAACAGCCGACTGGATGTAACCGCGAAAACGCACTTGTTCGGATTCAATCGAATTTTATAAAAACGACATCTTTCAAATATTTGTCGGAGGTGACCAGGATGATCCATCCTCTTTCGAGAATGAGCAGCTAGATCATCTAAGTATGCCTCGATAATCTTCTTGATGTCATGGAAGGCGTAAGACATGGCCCGCTGAAAGGTAGCTCCAGCATTTTTAAGACCAAAAGGAATTTTCTTATATGAAAACGTACCCCAGGGACAAATAAATGCAGTCTTATGTTGATCTTTAGGACGGATAGTAATTTGATTATACCCAGAAAACCCGTCTATGAAGTAGAAAATCTCGTTACCGGCACACTCATCAATGATCTGATCGATGAACGGTGTGGGGTAATTGTCTTTAGGACATGCCTTATTTAGGTCTCTGAAATCGATGCACACTCGAATCGTTCCTTGCTTTTTATCTACCGGAACGGGGTTTGAAACCCATTCATTCAGAGGAACTGGGAAAATGAATCCCGCCTTAAGCAGCTTTTCAACTTCAGCTTTGATAGCTGCTGCCTTCCTAGGATTAACCGGACGAAGTTTTTGCCTGACCGGCTTAGCGTTTTCATACGTCTTGATCTCATGCTGGACGATAGATGGGTCTATGCCATGCATTTCCTCATAAGACCAAGCAAAAACATCCCTATACTCTTTGAAGAGCTCGGTATAGATTTGAACTTCTTCACGGGAACATTCAGCTCCAATGAAAACGTTCTCGATAATGTTGGGATTCCTGGAGATGTTCACCGGGATAGTCGGAGAGATCACACCCATGTTCCCTTCAGCATAAACCTGTGCTGGTGCTAAGGGGCTCAAGACTGGGTGAACAGGTCCAGGAGACTGAGGACTTGGAAAACTAGCTTCGACTTCGCTCAAGTCAGGTAGGAAGTAAGACCGATGATGCAAGTCATCCCACGGTCTCTCTATACCTGTCATTGCTTCCAGGATTGCCTCTTCAGATGGAAGAGTGGTATCTAGACAATCCTGGGCAGAAGAAGAAGTAAGCGTCCAAGCCGGAGCCACATCACCATCCAACTCTTCCGGCGAAAGAGGAGCTGGATCAGATTCTGCAGTGTCAACAACAGACTGATATGCAATCTCAGCTGCAGAAATCAGGAATGCCATTCCACCCACTTGCCCTTCCTCCAAAGTGGCAGTTGGGGAAGGTAAGGTCCAAGGGTCCGAAAAATAATGAGTTCGAAAGAACTCTCTTCGAAGGGGAGCCTTGGAGGATGAAATAGCATTAATAGACACCTTAGGAGGAGGAAGATCAAAGGAACCCATCAGGGAAGAATACATTCCAACTCCCAGATTCTCGACAGGCGCCTTAGTATTATCCAACTTAGGCACAGATGAGTCAGAAGGCGCATCCAGGTCTACAGGAGGACAGTCCAGTTGATCCACCGTGACTATCCTCCCTTCGTGGGGGAAACATACTATCCGAAACAATGAGGATGCAATGGCATCCATCTCATATATCCAGTTCCTCCCCAGCAGAAGGTTGTAGTCCAAGGCTGCATCTACTACCTCAACTTCTATGTTAACGGTTTTTCCCCCAACACAGATGGGCAAAGCCGGGACAATACCATGGGGTCTGTGAGAATGACCATCGAATGCAGTAAGAACAGTGCTAGATGGAACAGCTTTGGGAGATCCAAGTGTCTTCCAACATGCGAGAGACATCACGCATGTAGAAGCACCCTCATCAACAACCGTTCGAAAGATATTGCACTTCCGATACGAAGATTTAATATGGAAAGCCATGTGATGAGGAAGTCTCTTCTTAAAATTATTCATATCAAAAGTAATTAGAAGATAATTTTTTGGATCAATAGCCCCAATGGCAGTGAGTAAAGCACTACGCTAAGCCGGAAAAGACTGGAGTACCTCTAAAGCTGACATAGCACAAGGACTCTGCGCCAGATCTTCTACAATCGAGTAGTTCTGGGCAGCCCTCGCGTTCGGATTAATCGTAGACCGCTTAGAAGATGCTTTTAGCATCCGAGGCATAGACTCAACAGTAGGCTTCCTGATGTGAAGTGGCTCAGTAGGATCAGGAAATTCCTTAGCTTTCAAATATTCCTCTCCGCCATAATCACCAGATCTCGTAGCAATATCCGCGTGAGCACTCATCATAAAAATGTTCGATGGGATTTCCCCTTCCTGGGTACCTCCAGGATTTTGGTTCGCGCCAACAACTAATTGCTGCCCTTGGGGAAAAGGGTTTGTTAACATAGCCTGGGAACTAGAAGAACCCTGCTGCGATAACAGGTGCTGAGCATCCTGAATTTTAGGGCAAAGGTGTGTGAGATGGTCTTCAGCACAAAGCTTGCATGGAAACTTCACTTTCTTTTTCTCCTTTTGACCCTCACCAACACGCTCATTGGTTTTATTTGCATTACCCTTCCCGTTCTTGCCCTTATTCTTGTTATTTCGTCCCTTCTTCTTCCCATCGGATTGTTGATTTCCTTTGGGATCAAAAGCTTGGACAGCATTTATGGACAAAGACTGGGAAGGTGATGAATCAGCAGGCACAGCCTGACCAGAAGGAGCAGATTGTAAAGACAACTGCTGCAGTTGAGAAAGCAGGCTGGCTGCACTACTATTGACCGATCCGCGTTCGCTGCACTTTATGCGACTGTGTTTAGGTTTGGATAAATCCAATTTGGAGCTTATAGGAGCATTGGGCAACATTATAAAGAATCCCGTAACAGAATAGATTAACTTAAATCGCCGGGCCCAAAAATGGCTTGGATCTAAAATACCCCAGATAGGGATACATCTTTTGAAATATTCGATCGCAGAGATTTCAAAACCACTCGAGAAGGAACTCACCCTCGGGAATATGAGCTTTGATAAGCCTTCTTCTCCATTCCTGAATGTGATCAGAAATGTGAGTTGCCTCATCCTGCTTAAAATTTAGCCAGGAGTTTGGTCCCAGCCTCATATCTGACAGGCAACTGAAAATGGTTTAGAAATGTGACAGCCAGTTCTCCAAATGTGGCGAAACTGCCCCCAGTGAGCTCGATATACCATTTGGCAACATTTCCAGTTAGGGTGCGTTGAAATAATCTCAACCTAATCAAGTCATCGATCAGGGAGTTCGAAGAGCACCATAAGTGGAAAGTGGTGATGTGGTCCGCCGGATCCTTTCCATTCTTACCTTCAAACTTTGGAATGTCTGAAGGAAGTTTGGTCGGGACCAGAGGCCACCCCGGACTATAACGAATCGGGTCATTAGTCAACTTCGACAAAGCTGGCAAGTTTAACGTTGCCAGAAAAGGTAAGCGAGGTGGAGCCTGAGGATTCCATCCTTGATGGGATGGATTCCCAACATTCTAAAAAGAATAGCCTGGATTTGATGAGGCACCAGGCTGCCAGAAAGGACTCGTAGAAAATGGAGAAGAACCTCCTCCCCACGCCGAGTTACCAAAACCCAGACCAGTTCCCCCCGTTGAAGTATTGATTGAAGAGGAAAGCCCCTGGTATGAGTTCCAAGCATTAGACAGAGGAGAAAAAGATTGATAAGCACTCGATGAAGGGAAAGAAGCATTCCATTGATGACCTACGTAAAACTGATTTCCTGCCCCTGCTGTAGTAAAGACAGGATTCCATCCCGTAAAAGTAGTCGAACTTTGCCCCCCAGACCAAGGGTTGAAACTCTGGGTCTGGGACGTAAACGAAAACGACCCTAAAGAAGGATTGGAACTAGGAATATGTCCAGTCCCACAGGGGAAACCCTGAAACGAAGCTGATCCACTAGCCATGTTAGACATGGGCGTAGATCTAGCTGCACCGGCGGAAAAGGAAAAAGAGGGATTTTTACTAATGGACATCCCTGAACAGAAGGGACCAGAATGAGAAGCATATGCTTGGGTGAACCCAGAGCCAAACATATCAGCACTAGAAGCAATCGAAGATGAAGCAATAGTGCCCCCTGCCTTGACAGAAGCAGGGGTCTGAATGCCTGTAGCACTCACGGTAGAAGCCGCGTTCCCAGACATGGCCATCGAAAGATAAGAATGATACGGAAGATCCGGTGGTCTCTCCGACTCCGGTCTGATGTACTGAACAACAAACGGATAATCAGGAGTGTTGTAACTCCTATAGACAGCCTAGAGTTGCTATAGA